>JAOXJJ010001100.1:11464598-11479348 GCA_025769935.1 Phoenix roebelenii
AATATTTTTAAAAAAATTAAATTTACATGAATATTTACTTAAAATTTATATTTATTTCCGTACCATAAAATACTGTTTTTTCACAAATGTTTCAAATTTATTTTAATTAAAAATAAACTGTAATTTTAAAATTATTTTTTCCATCGTAATTATTTTATAAATATTTTTTGTATATTTACTCATTAAAAGTATTTTAATTATTTTAATTTAAAACTGTTATTTTTTTAATGATGGATAAATATGCAAAAATAAAAATAAAAAAATAAAATAACAAAATAAATTTTTACGGAAGCATACATATAAATATTAATTTTAAAAATATATTTATATAAAATTGAATATTTGGGCGAGTATTTATGAAAAAAAAATCTAAATGTAATAGTGGGAAAGGGCTTTCCCACGAAGGTATCCTGTTGGAAAAGTTCCGAAAAGGATTTCTTATCGTTAAAATTGAATACAGCCTCAGAGGAGAAAAAGGTCTAACGTATTTGAGCAGGGAACCTTTTCAGGAAGAAGGGTTGCAGCCTGCTTGGGTCCGGGCTACAAAACTCTCTTATTTCCAATGTAGAAGATAAGAAACTAGCTTATCTAATTAATGTGCAATAAGAATAGACAAGGAGTTTATTTATTTATTTGTTTCCCTCCCAAGTAATGTAGGCATGCATACTCAACACACACACCCCCACCCCAAGGAAAAAAAAAAAAAAAACGGGAGAAGTGAGAAGGTGCCCAGAGTGCGGGTACCGAGGCTCCAATAAATAACTTTAGATTGATTCATGGGATCCGGAGCTCAAGGAAAAGAGGTGGTAGTTGGATATGTGAGGAAAACAGATTGCCATTGATGAATGGATTGAGTCATTGTCCGATCACGCTGATCATAAAAGTTGTTAT
Organism: Phoenix roebelenii; assembly: GCA_025769935.1. Taxonomy (NCBI): domain Eukaryota; kingdom Viridiplantae; phylum Streptophyta; class Magnoliopsida; order Arecales; family Arecaceae; genus Phoenix; species Phoenix roebelenii. Next base: position 11,465,490 of record JAOXJJ010001100.1, read on the forward strand.
ACATATCTGACTTTATCTCAATAGATTAAAAACAATATGGTTAGGTTTAGATTATATTAGTTCGGTTTACCAGCTCAGGCATTGTTGCTGGAATTTAGACCCGGTGGTAACCACTAGCTAAAAAGGGGGAGCTCCAGCTGGTGGCGCGTCGGCGAGCGGGATTCTCCGAGGGACCTTTAAGAAGCCGGTGGCTGGGGTTTCCGGTGCCGGTCCTCCGAAGCTTAAGTCAGAGGGAGGCCTCTTGTGGAGAAGGAGATAAGTTGTATACAGAGAATATTATCTTTTTGAGGAAAGAAGTCCCTCCTTTTAATAAAAGGGGTGCCAGGGTTACCTGTGACTGGACGTGATTGTGCGAATTAAGGGATTACCATCATGATCGGGTGCGATCATGCGCATTAATGAGTTACCGTGGGTGACTGAACGGGACGGAGTGGCGCATTTATAAGTTGTCGTGGGCGACCTCACGGGATGGAGTGGGTCAGCGAGTTGCCATGAATGATCTGAGATTTCGAGTAAGCTGGAGGTCCGTGGAGATCGTGCGCATTTAATTGCTGACAATTGCTCAGACGGAGATCACGGGATTAGATCCTGGATGAGGAAAGGAGGAGCTTGATTCCCGATGGAGTGGAGAGGTCCGCTTCAGCCTTTGATCAGGTCCCTTTTGGATTGGAGATCGGGCTCAGTTTGGCTGAAACCAGGGTTGCTAGGCTGCGCGACCCGAGGTCAGATGCCTTGAGGTCGGGCGCCTTGAGGTTGCTACCACTTCACCCGTCATCACATGCCAACAGTGCCTCCACGTGTTTTGGGGCAGCCCATTTTTCCCTCAACACTTATTCATGGTTGTTGAGTTTGAGCCGCCTAGCCCTGGAGTTTGAAATGTTGAGCTCCCAACTGGAAAGAGTATGAAACATGTTAGCCAGGTCCAAACCAAATCAAGCTCCCACTGTTTCTAGCCAACCCAGTTACCGAGGTGTCAGATCCTACTTCGTGGCCAAAATATCGAACCCCATGTTTTACTGGATAGAAATTGGAAGCCCACTGCCGGTCTCCTTTACTGCTCAGTCTAGAAATCCTTTCACCATATTTGCCAAAGAAACTTATACATCCACCTAACTCCATTCAAGTGCTTCTTCCTCAGAAAGGGCAAGAAAAGTCTCCTTTGTTCACTCAAAAAGAAATGCTACCACCAGCACGTAATCATCTTAATAGTTTTTGGATTCGGGCTGTATCTGTTGCACAAAAGAAAAAATAATCTTCTTCCACGGCGTCAACTATTAGCTCACCCTTGTGTAGGCCTCAAATGATCGATTCATGCAAATGAAGGCGGGTTATGCATTTTTTTTTTGCTGAAAAAAAAAGAGGAAGAGGGGGGGAAGGGACAAGCCCACCCCCGCGTAGCAGCCCCCACTGGGCTTCCACCTCGCCAGGAGAATGTTCGATGCAGGTAGAAATGACCGTGTGTTGGGTACCCCGGTCGATTTTACTCATACCCTCCCCACCCGTGGGCCGGCTTGGTTACCTGACCCGACCCTTCGTGTGAGTACGTCACACCTGGCACCACCTAGGCTACCAGCCGACCAGTAGCGCTTTCAGACCTCGTATCCAGGCTAGGAGCATCCGGTCCCCAAATTTAATCGACGCCCGTGCGTTTCGAACCTGGAACCACTTGGTTGGAAGCAAACGTCCCGTTCCAACTGGGCTACCACCTTGATGGCTACGGGTTATGCATTTTGCTCACATGAATTTACCATTGAATCGCACAATAATTTTTCAAAATCTGTGCAGATAGTTGGATAAAGAAGTTTGGAGTGCTCGCAAAAGAAGATCAATTATTCTTTCGGGCGAAGGATAAAACGACAACCCATAGTTTTCATGGTGCATGCATCCATTTTCTCTACTTCAGCGATTCTTCTATACTATATACACCTACGGAAGAGTTAACTGCACCCCAACTACTCGAAACAGTATTTCGTCCCATCCCAGTTGTCATCGGTCTCTACCGGCAGCGAGGCCCACGACAGCCGTTTGGTGGTGCAAGCATTAAGTAGCACGGGCAGGGCTCCATATCCAGCCTGGGTTCTTTCTTATAAAGGCCAGCCACGGGGTAGCTTTTCTTTTTTGGTCGAAGACGGAGTAAGAGATGATGACGAGGTCGGGAGCCATCGTGGCTGTGCTGCTGCTGGTGGCATTGCAGATGAGTGCAATGGCAGCGGGGCCGCAACCACCGAGGAGGCGGTGGAACACGACGTGCATTCTGGTGTTCGGAGACTCAACTGTGGATCCTGGAAACAACAACAGGCTGCCGACGGACTCCAAGGCCAACTTTCCGCCGTATGGCAAGGACTTCTTCCATGGCCAACCCACAGGGCGGTTCTGCGACGGCAGGCTCGCCACTGACTTCATTGGTAATTAACTTCTAGTTATATATATATATATATATATTTATAAGCTTTTTCCAGCCCTCCCCCTCTCCTCATGCACCATTACCATTTTCTTTACAATATTTAAGAATATCAATAATTAACATCAAGAAATTCTTATATTCGTAGAAATATCTTCTAACAAGTTTGTTAATATATATATATATATATAATTTTATTTATGCTACAATTTGAAAGTAATGTTAATATATAAATTTTTAAAACATACTTTATAATTTTTAACTTATCTTCAATATAAAATATTGTTGGATTAATGATTGAGATCCATAGCCATAATTAATCGATCCCGCACATCCTTATTTGGGATTAGAATTGAACCCACAATTAATGTATACTATTTTTATTTTATTTTATAATATTTTTAACTTATTAGTGAGAAAAATAAATATAGGCTTCAGTATTAGTACTTGATTATTTATCATAAGTATGAAGTGAAGTGTTATTTCTCTCTATTTAAAAATATTAAAATAATATTGCATATTCTATGACAACGATGAGCTACAAAAACTAATACAAGCAATTTATTATATATGAATGCAACATAAATTTTTATTTCCCAAAAAATACTACTAAAAAAAATATCGTGCTGCAATAAAGACGAGCTATAGACTAATATTCAGAAATTTATTATAAATGCTGGACAAAATGTTATTTCCTGCTATTTTTTAAAAATATAATTAAAATAATATTGTGGATTCTATGATTTTTTGTAATGACCTCTTATATTAAAATGAAAAATCCAACTGAACAATAGGAAAAAAGAAAAAAAAAAAAAAGCAAAACATGCATGAGATGTAACCGATGCATGGGACGCAATCACGACGGTCCTCGTAATGCATCATGACAGCATTTATTCTGGAAGTTAGAGTGTGGGACATGGCAATGCTAATTTTGTGCACAAATTAATGTGCTAACTAACTATGTGCAAGACGGATGGAGCGAAACATGCAGCAATTAATAAACCAATCTAACTCCTAGGACCACCTCACAATAGTTGTCACAAGGCCCCTTATTTATGTTGATCTACTTCCCACCGCCCTATCACGGGATCGCTGATAGTTAGGTGTGGCTTAACCATGTAGGACACAAAAGGTCACAAATAACAGTTCCTTTCACGGCCTACGTCAAGTATTAGTTAGCAGGAACGACTCAACATGTAAAAAAAAAACATGAGTTTGGATCCTCTACATTCCCATGAAAGCAACCAGAAGAACGTAAATAAAAACCAGCCTCCACATTCCCATCAACTCCTTCCGAGAGCTTCATTTTACTCTGTGAGCAAGCAAGCAAACTCCCTTCCTCTCCAGCCAATCAAGAAAAACATATATAAGTGTAATTGCTTGATGTTCTTCCATTATAGGATTTAAGCTCACTCTGTACTTGTTCTCTGCAATGACAACTAGTGGATTTGCAATTTTGCAGCTGAGGCATTCGGCATTTCAAAGAGCGTTCCAGCTTTTTTGGACCCAAATCTCAGTCTAGAACAGCTCCAATATGGAGTTAGTTTTGCATCAGCTTCTTCCGGATATGATGAGTTTACCGCTACAACTGCAGTACGGTGCCCCACAAAAACTCTTTCCTTCTACATTTTATATCATAATATATATTACTTTTCCTTTTTTTTTGATAGAGAGATTGAGAGAGAGAGAGAGAGAGAGAGAGAGAGAGAGAGAGAGTCACCTTGTTCCCATTCACTGAAAATGAAGGAAACATGAGAACCCAGCTGAAGCTAAGGAACGTGAAAGTAATTATAGCTTGGGAAAATGTTTGATCAATCTTACTACAGCTAGATATGAGATTGAATCCTTGACTAGCGAAATCGGTCGGATATGACATGGATATACTAAACCAAGTCATGAAAACACAAGAGCTAGTTAGTAATGAGATTTTTTTTTGAGAAAAGCCAGCAATGAGAAACTCGAGATAATTTTATTACTTGTATATATTTTTAGACACATAGGTTCAATGCCAGGATCTACTTTTTGCAATAAAGATCTTTATGGGGAAATGTCCTATAAAATATTTTGAAGCTATTTCTCTAATCCATTCTCTGGATTGTAGTACCTTCAATAGTTTGAAGCTATTTCTCTAAATATTTTATCTTCTTAAAAGAAATATTTAAAGGTTTTCAAAATGCTATAACAACGCAAAAATTTCACTCAAAATTTATCGCTCTTTTTGAATTGGTCCAATGAAGTATGCCACGTAACAAAGTTGAGTGAATGTTGCAAACCACTTCAAATGATTTTTACAAAGAGGATGGGAGTAGCTCTTCTGTGTGGAAGACCATCATGGTCTTTCTTGTACGTTACCCAATTATATTTTGTAACACAAGATTTTGCATGATCATACAAGCTCACACTCGATCATACATCTCAAAGTTTCTTCCAAGTATGATTGAATAGTCGTGCAAGCAAAAGACATTGATCGTCTTTCATACAAAAGATAGGCTAATCCCACTCCTCCATTTAGAGTCGCTCCATCTACACTAATACATAAATCTCATCCAAAATCATTTAGTTGGCTTGAACATGCACCTTTTACTTTGTCATTCAAACTTTGTTTAGATAGTTAGTATCTCTCTGCATTGTAGAGATCCTAAATGGCGGCATCTTCACCATATTTTCAAAATAAAAGAGAATAAAATAATCTTAGCTTAAAGTCGTAACTTGATTTAATAGAGATAATTTAAAAGCTTCTCTAGCGTTAACTTCTTCATTTACGTATTTATTTTCAAAAAAAATATCATATTTATTCAATTATTCCTAATATAACCATCCAATGGTACTAACCTGCAAAACTCTTTCCTTACTACATATATGCACTTATCCTTAAACTATATAAAAGTGCCTTAATTTCTTAGTTTTTAAATTTCAAGAATAACCCCACAAAATTACTATTAAAATTTAAAGTATTTCTATAACAACTCTAATGGATTTCTTTTAAAAGATTTGAAACATACTAGACTTCTCTCTCGAAAAAAAAGGGTTTTCTAACAATAATGGACTTTGAGGAAAAATCCAATCCAATTTAATAAAAAATTTAAGAAATATAAACTAATTAACTTCATGCCTTTTAGAATTATAAGATTTTAATTAAATTATTTAGCATTCATGCACATATAACTAAAATCAGGTTGCAGTGCAATATATCCAGAACCAAAGGGTTTAGGCTCCAATAAATTATTGCTCCTGCATAAGATGAAAAGAACAAGAAATTAGCCTTTTGTGCGGTCTAAAGAATTGCTGCACCAACTGACCATAACCATTTGAGCTTTTGTTCTACAGCTAAGCATAGCGTCCTAAGGTTAATTTCTCTTGCAATTTTTCTCGCTTGGGTTGCAGAATGTGCTTCCATTTTCCAAGCAGTTGGAATATCTAATGCATTATAAGATCCATCTCAGAAGGAAGGTTGGACCTGCGAAAGCCGAGCAGACTGTGAAGAATGCCCTCTTTGTAGTGAGTGCCGGCAGCAACGATTTCATCCAAAATTACTTTTTGCTATCCAATCGGTCAGGGCAATTCACGGTGCCACAGTATGAGGACTTCTTAATCACACTCATGTCAAAGTATATCAAGGTATTCATCCCAACTATTTTAATCACATACTTTATTTCTTGCTCTCCATATCCTTTACTATCTTTCTCTGAAAATTCAGGAAATGCATAGACTTGGTGGAACAAAGTTTTTGGTGGTCGGTCTTCCTCCAACGGGTTGTCTCCCACTTGTCAAAACACTTATGAACACTAAAAATTGTGTTAGTAGCTACAATGATGCGGCCATATCATTCAACTCAAAGGTAGTAGCACAACTGCATGCACTAAAGGAGATATTAGGAGTGAAAGCTACTTATCTCGATATTTATGGAATTTTAAGTGAGGCCACAGAGAACCCCACGAAGTATGGTAAGTAATGGCTACATATCTAAATTCTTTTGCTGGTCTGGAGACTCTCATGAGTGCTTCATTTCCTTGAGATTGTAGGATTTGTAGAGACATCGAAGGGGTGCTGCGGTTCAGGAGTGGTAGAGGTGGGGGAGGCATGCCAAGGTCTAAGCACGTGTAGTAATCCGAGCAGGTACTTGTATTGGGATGCTGTTCATCTCACTGAAAGAGCGTATCAGGTTATTGCAGATGCAGCACTAGGTATTCTTGCCAAGGAGGGTTGGAGCTGAAGACATCCTATATATAGTTGTGTTGTAGTGGTGTAGAATATTGTATTGCTGATGCTATTGCTGCTGCTGCTGCTGCTTTTCTCGTTCTCCTGCTTGCTTTTGCTGCCACTTAGATTACAAGCAGCATATCTATGTATGTGGATCAGCTAATACTGTGTTTTCTAGGCTCTGAAATGAGGATCAAGCGCGTATCATCAAATTAAGTTGCACTGGCAGCAGCAACAAGCTGTGCATGCTTAAGTTTGCAAATAATCTTATATCATGAATCATTTAGTTGAAGATGGCATGCGACATTCCATGGTAAGTACTCTTTTTCATCCTCACCTCTCACACTCTCTCACGCAGCTCAAACTTTAAATTTCTTGGATAACGGTGCTGGTGCATCCAAATAGAAAACCGCAGTTATTATCCTACAGATGTAGAGAACGACATATGTTGAAATATGTGCAGCGGCATCATTATCCATACCTAAACTTGTCCTGCATGATTAAAAATTTGCACCTCGGAACAAATCAACTATGAATGGTATAACGTATTGTTTACTCACCCATATAGAGAGCATTTAGAATTTTAGATGGGTTTTGCATGTTCCCGTAGTGACACTCAAAAGGTCCTGCTTATTACTCGCAGCTTGGGGCCCCAGCAAGCCATCTATTTATAGAAGTTGTCAATAACTGTATAACGTGAATTTTAAGTATCTAATTTCACGCCCGCAATGCGGTTCTCTTCTATGAAGTGAGGGTAGTTCTCTTCTTCCTCTTCCCAAAAAAGAGAAATTCTCTTTTGGATGAACATGTTATATATATAGGGATTTTATAGATTCATAAAATTATCATGTTTGCTTGCGTCGCTTCTGATCTTATAGCAAAAAGGTTATTACGGCTTGCAGCGCGGCAAATATCTCCCAAGTTTGAGGTAATATTCCTAATTAAAATGGATATTATAGTTTACGACAAACAAATTCTGAAAGCTCTTACAGTTTGCTGAAGTCTGCACTTATGAGATTTAAGAAGTTGACGAAGATGAGTAAAAAACATAAATACATAGGATTAAGATCAACAGGTGACATATTTGCTTGTGCATGTATGGTTGCATGTTAGTGTGGATTTCTTGCGAGTCCAGTTACTGCAACTGGAATATTTTTAATATTAATTTACTGTAAGTGCATGCTCCCACGAGCCAATAAACTATTATCAAGAATGTTTTCAGTGAGAAAGAAGCCCAATTATTTCAAAAATATTCAGGGTATGCAATCAGAATCCTCGAGGAAGACAACAATAATCTACATCCTCACATTATATAGCACATTACATGGTATATACATAAACTAATGCGATGAAGTCCTTTGAGTAGGTAAATTGTTCCAAGATTCACAATTAAGCAAAAGAAAATAATTCGAACATAACTTTGGAACACCTCAGCATATTGTATTAGAAACAATTTATACCTCTTTAAGCTTCTGAGCTTTGATTTCCATCTGTGCTAATAACGTAGTCTTCCAACTTTGACCATAGATAACATGGCAAAACAAAATTCTGTCTCAAATTAATGCTCACTAATAAGATGAGTTTAATTATAACACTCTATGACAATGTCCAATATGACATCAAACTAATGCTCATAATTACAGTAAAGGAGCAGTAATGAACCTAAAGTAAATAATAATAATTATTAGTACGAAGAAAACTAATACATATGCTGCAACTCCTGAATGTGCTGGAACTCCTCTCCTAGCAAGAGACCTCTCTGCTAACCCCTCCTAGTTATTCCATCTCCTTTACCATCTACAGTTGAGTATGAAAAAAAAAACGAAAAACAGAAATTAAAAGAAGCAGCCAATTAATGAGACGAACAATTAACAATTCAATCTTTAGAAAAAATTTACCAAGTTAAATAGGCAGCGAATTACCTCTTACATATCCTATCTTCCTGCGTTCATCTAATGATATAATGCACCGTGACCATTGTTTCCCTGTCCTCCGGGCTGGTGCATATAGATAGGAGGATGGGGATTATGGTATGCGTTGATCAAATTCCCATTGTTAAGAGGGTAGTTGACCATATGCTGAGGTACCACTTCAGCAAGGTTCATGGCTCCGCCGACGTCGCCGTTGTTGTTATTGATGCCTCGACGGATTAAGTTAGAACCACCGTTGCTGTTGTTGTTGTGATTATTGCCGTTCGCCCAATACCGACCCGGCTGCGGAACAGGCGAACGGTAAGGCTGCGGCAGGGGCTGACGACTGCAGTGGCCGCACTCTCGGATGACGCGGCGGAGCATGGCGTTCTCCTCCTTGAGTCTTATGACCTCGTTGTAGCAGCCATTAGCAGGGTCGATACTTCTCCAGTCAGCCTCCCACATCAAGGTATCGGCGCAGCGCTCCCGTTCGGGGATGCTGTCATTGGCCTTCAACATCTTGGTGAGGTTGCTGACGCCGTAAACCTTATGCACCTGGCCGAACTCCCTCGTCCTATCGGCCGGGAAGTAGGGGGCCAGCTCGCAGCCCTCGGAACACTTCTTCCTCTGGTGCTTGCACGACGCGCATGCCTGGTGGCCGCCCTGCCCTGCGCCGGCACCAGCGACAGGGGCCGGTGCCGGTGCCGGCGCTGGCCCCACAGGAGGAGGCAGGGGTTGGAGAGGATGGGGGACGTTTCTCTGCATCCTGGAAGACTAAATCGAGGGGAATTATTCTGCTGCTCTATGCTCTATTCCAGGGCTTGGTTGCACGCAAAGGTGGTCTTCGGTAAGAGAAAAAGAGTGGGGAGTTCGTGTGAGGTTAGGACCGGGGGAAGGGCAAGGGGAAGAAAAATATGACGGTTTTTATTTGTTTAGAGGGGAGGCACGGAAAGAAGGCAAGGTGGGGGATAGAAGCGAAGGAAAGAGGATTTGGTTTTAGGGTTTTGTAGGTAGTTCACAGGAAGATTTCACAAGACGGGGATCTAGAAACAGATTCTGAGATGGATTGCGCCTCCTCCCACCATGCAGAATTCTGGTACAATTACTATAATGGAGTTTTTGGACGGTCGACATTAGTTCCCGCAGGCGGCAGGACTTGCTCGATTTGGTAGGACGCAGCAAGAGTCCTAGATTTCTAACGGTTGTTTACTTTATCTTTTTAATCTGGAGAACTTGGTTGGGTCGATAGAGACAAGATCTAGTTCTTGCAATCTGGCTTCGTGTGGAAGGCGATTGTTGGAGTAATTCCTAACGTCTATTAATTACTAACGAAGCGATTGGTTGCGTGGTCCCGCCTGAAGTGATTTCGGCACTGCATTTAAGATATTTTCTAACCAAAAATAGAAAATATTACAGGCATTACTGAATCCAGTTCCTCTACGAAGAACTAGATGGGATGGATCGCATGTCAAGATTCCATTAAATTACGCTTCCTTTCTTCAAAGTAATTAAATAGCTAAATCTTGAAAAAAATAAGAGGAAAACAAGCGCCACCATCTATAGATGCTCCAACAATGAAAGTCTCGTGCATTGAACCATCCTTTTTTTAATTTATTTATTTGTTTGGATTATATATCTTTTTAATTTTTCAACGGACCTATTTGCTAAGTTGACCAAAAAAAACCTTAAGGGCTCGTTTGGTTCGCGGGAAAAGAAGGGGGAAAGTGTGGTTAACGGAAAAGTAATGAGATACCTTTTGTTTGGTTGGAGTTTTCAAATGAGAGAGATGGAAAAGTTATATTCCCATGGGAATATGATTCCCACATTTCATGAGAAAGTCTTTCCCATGAGAAACATGGGAAAGTTACTTTCCCATGAGGTGTAAATCACTTTATTTTTATTTTTTTCCAAAAAAAACCTTCAACATTAAAGAGTCATTAAAGACCTAATTTTTATTAAGGACATAATAGAAATTATACATAACTTTTCCAGGAAAGTGAATGGCCAACCAAACATAAGCACTTTGGAAATTTGTCACTTTCCCATGGTCAACCAAACATGTCAAAAGTACTTTCCGGGGCATTCTCTTCCTAGGAATTTGTTTCCCAAAAATCATATTCCTAGGAGGGAAAATGCTTCCCGCGAACCAAACGAGCCCTAATAGAAGAAAAAAAATCATGGTTTATGGGTGCAACATGATGCTTCTCTTTTTGCCTTTGATATCGAATAAAACTTTTATCAATACATTATGTTAAGTTTGAAGAATAATTCTGAATTTTTTTTGTTGAAATGTTAAAAAGATTCTTAATGTATATACGTGGATGCCTAAACATAGACCTCTCCAAAAAGGAGTCCTACAAGAATATAGGGTAATCGTATATATTTTTTTTAACCAATGAATCGTGTCGGTATACTTGTTGGACTCTAATTGCGAGGTTGTAACACAGCACTTCTTCCAGAGTCCAAATGATATTGAACTCCGGACGCTTCGAATATAAATAAAACAAATTGGATACAGCGACTGAGCTTGAGTTGGTGTCTAAATAAGCTTAGACTGGTCCATTAAATAAGCGGGCCATATTTCTTTCCGATCCGAGCCCGTGACCTATATTTTCTAGACCAAGCCCAACAAAGATTGAGCCCGTGACCTACTATTTCTAGAGCAAGCCCAACAAAGATCTAGGCCCAGCCAGGCTGGCCAACAAGGCCAACCCATCGACAGCAACGCCCTAATGACCGAAACTATCCCACTTTACTTTCAGATACATGAGCAAGTGCTGGTCGGACAAGGAAACAAGATTGAGCGCACAAGCAAGGCAAATTATTAGGTGGATCAGGGTGAAATCATCCTAAATAGATTCATTGTTAGCACGTCTCCTAATTTTAGGAGACTGATGTGGCCCACTTGATAAGTTTATCCCACATCAAGATCAACCTCGTTTAAATGGTGATTAAATCCAATCAAGAAAGAGGTTATATGGAGTTTATCCTATCTGATAGTTTATGTGATGGGTGGAAACAATTAGAAATAAACTTTATAAATAAAGATACGGGTCCCTAACCCAGCAGTATAAATAAACCTGTAGATCCATCACCTAAGGCATTCAAGTCCTGCATAGGTTAGAAGCTCCGGATCTCCTCTTCTCTCTCTCTTCCGCAGGTCTCTTTCTCTTCTCGTGTGGGTGCTTAATTAAGAAAGTTTTGGTGCTTAATCTCAAAAGTGCTTAATCAACAATGGCCAGAAGTTAGTAAAGATTTATTTACTTTATTAATTCTTCCGCTGTGCATAATTTGGCTTACATTCATTTCATCTTAGGGTGAAATTATTAGGTGGATTCATTTCGCTCTAGATTGACAGTGGACCTGATCCACCTAATAATTTCTCCACGAGCAACGACAACCTACAACCGAGAACGACACCACCTTACTTGTATCATTGGTGATAAGTTGTAAAATAATGCGATGCAGTTCATGAAGAAAAGGACTAATTTAATCTTTCTGCAGTGTGCTAATTAATATGTTTTGTTTTTGTAGTCCTATGATCATTTATTCCAGATGCATATAAAATTGTTCTGAAAAGAAAGTACCTCTCAGAAAGATACAAGCATAAACTTTTTGTTTTTTTTCCTAATTATCACTTAGATGCCCATATAGATTCTAAATTTTTTTGACCAGCGACAAAGATGGCTGGGAGCCTAAATGGGACCTGTTTATTTCATGTCACTGAACAAGGAAAATGAGAGCTACTTCGATCATGTTGTTCTCTTTCTTCTTCTTAGGAACAGGGAGGTCTCCTACCCATATTTTTGACTTTGAATATGTCGTCAACGGAATAATATGCTGGGACAAGATGGGATATAAAGTTAAGAAGAAATCTTGCACAGACAGATGACTACCATCCTCGCAATCAACTGGTTCTTAGGAGTATTGAATCACATAACCCCATGCATGACTTAGCCACTGTGATGCTGTTGTACTTGTCCAATTGTGATTCATTGTGTTACATGGTATGGTGATGTTCCGTTCGTTATAGAGCCATGTGTAACTCATTGATTTGAATCATGCAACATCATCGTGCCGCCCAAATGCAATCTAGCTAATTAATATGGTGCTTGCTGACCAAGTTAGGTAGGACCACATTGTGCACGGTGATTGCTAAAGTAGGATAAAATGCATAAAAAAATTAAGAAAAAAAATGCTTTGCATCCAAAAGCTTACTTACAAGAGGGGACTTGTCACCTAATGCACATAGATCTCCCTTAAAGTAGGTGCTAAGCCGGACACTTAAAGATTATTCTTTTGCTTTCATGTTCGGTTAGGAGGTCTAACTAGCTAGCACTAATTGTTACATGTGTGGCACCATCAAAAAGGCTTAACATACTTCTGCACCTGCACCCTTTCTTTGTATAGAGTTTTAAGCTGGATGTCCTCTTATGTATTGACTTTAAATAATCTGTCCAAATTTTCTGGCGAGCCATATATTTTGCCATCCTCTTTTTTCAATCATATCAACCATGTTCACCATCTATATATCACACCTTCTATCTTCCTAAATAATGCGAAGAGCAACATTGGAATACCAAACAAGCAATATATATATATTTTGAACACTTGAAATTGAACATTGCATGGAAACTTCTGCGATAGCAAACCTAATTTTCTTTCGTTTCTGGCATTCTACCTAGCATGGCACTTGTGTCTAACCATGTTATAATTCTTCTTTGTAGCCACATAGTAATTGCTTTTACTATCACGTTGTTGTTCACAATATCATGGATATGAACGTTCTCTCTCTCACTCTCTCATGTGCGCAATACATCTGTATCAACCTATTGGATGGGTATGTGAAAACTATACTAAAACATGCCAAAATCCTCATATCCAATCAATAGATAATTATGTGCTATAATTACCTAATCCTAAGGTTATGAGCAAATTGCAAATTAGTATGAAATAGAATTCATTTCAACAAAATTTATCCAATATGACAAGAGTAACACATTAGTATCTATGCAAGGGTTTTGCCTGAAATATTGTACGAGTACAGAAAGGTGTCTTGGTGGCTGGGAGTAGGTTTTTGTGTAAAATGACATAGGTTTCGCTTACAAGTTTTATACAAAGATATATATTCATTTAGTACTAATTATACTACTCTTCTCCTTCTTCTTTTGAGAAAAGCAAAAGTTGAAATCAAACTTTAGGTTTTGTGTAAAGTGATATAGGTTTCGCTTACAAGTTTTATACAAAGATATATATTCATTTAGTACTAATTATGTAAAGACCTGAAATTGGGCCCGTCCTTGGGCCCAACGAACTGAAGTCGGCAAGGGGTGCCGACTTCAGTTTGT
>JAOXJJ010001100.1:11479448-11497434 GCA_025769935.1 Phoenix roebelenii
TTGCGTGCCTGCGGGGTTCGCCCTGTAGGTGCGCGGCGTCTGCTCGCGCCCCGGGCCCCGGGTTCGGGGCGTGACAAATTATATTACTCTTCTCCTTCTTCTTTTGAGAAAAGCAAAAGTTGAAATCAAACTTTAGGTTTTTGTGTAAAGTGACATAGGTTTCGCTTACAAGTTTTATACAAATGTATATATTCATTTAGTACTAATTATACGCTTCTTCTTCTTCTTCTTTTGAGAAAAGCAAAAGTTGAAATCAAACTTTTTCATGCTATCAGCTAACCATATATGAGCATGCCTTCCTCTTAGTTGGACACTCATCAAATGAAGCCACCTACCTAGTCCACCAAGGAAACATTCCGATCCTATTGTTAACATTAGATTGCCAGTTTCGACAATTTAGGCCAAGCCAAGTTTGAACATCAGCCGTCAAAGGGCTCTCACAGCAGCATATCTACCATTGAATAAACGATTTAGTTACTCAAATCAAATCTAGTTAAAGTTTCTTCTATCCAATTGTTCTCTTCCTTTCCCACGTTTCCATGGAATTAGCTAGAGGATGGTGGCATAATGATAGCCTCACCATCATAGTGATTTGGTAGGTAATTAATTAAGCAAAGGCTTCCCTCCTTCCCCAGATCGATCCCATCATTCCCTTCTCTCCCTTCTCCCACACTTAACCAACCAACACTCAAATGGGGGCTGATTGGTGGATTCTGGCTGTGGCCTTGCACTCAAAGCAACGCAAAATAAAAGAACATGAGATCATATGGTGCCGACCATCATTGCTCATCCCCCTAGCTCAAGAGTGTGAGGTGTGCACCCAAATGCTTGTGGGGCTACATTCACCTCATTAAAGAGACCTTTCCTCATCTTTACTCTCATTCCCCCCTCTATTCCCACTCAAAAAATTCAGACATCCCCACCACACTTAGCCACCAAAATCCCCACCATAACCTCTTGGCTCTCTTTTCCTTTTCTACTGCCTTCCCCTTTCTACTTCATGCTTTGAGTAGTATCCTTAAAGCATCTATACAAGCAGTACCAAGAGAAGGAAAGGAAGAGAAAGAGAGGGAGTCTCGAAGATGAGCACGGCGAGGTTCATCAAGTGCGTGACCGTCGGCGACGGGGCTGTCGGGAAGACATGCATGCTTATCTCCTATACCAGCAATACCTTCCCGACGGTAACACCGAAAACTCTCTTTAAGGCCAAAGGTCTCGAAAGCTCGACGGCCAGTGTGGCAAGGTCCCTGGTAACTCAATTTCTCTTGTTTCTCATTTGCCACTGATAGGATTATGTTCCCACTGTATTCGACAACTTCAGCGCGAACGTGGTGGTGGATGGGAGCACGGTGAACCTCGGGCTTTGGGACACTGCAGGTCAGCCTAAAACTTTTTTTCATCCCTCTAATGAAAAGCCTGAGCGAGATTTTTGCATGGTGGCCGGGTTAGAACTGAATCTATGTTCAGTGGCATCAGTAATATATGCTTGGATTCAAATTTCCTATCAGCTTTATTTTTCCTCTGACGATGACAACGGCTAACAATTCAGTAGCTCATACTTGATTATGGTATTTGCTTACTACGGGGCTCACTTTTTTATGAAAAAGTTGTGTGGGGGGTTCACTAGAAAACGTATAAATGGATGATGACAGTGGTGGCCAATGGATTGATTTATCTTGATGAGGTGAGGTGGAGTGGATGTGTTTATTAGAAACTCTATCTTCTTTATCGTTAAATTAACAAAAAACAATGAGGTGGAAACGTTGATAGCTAACCTCATGTAGAAAGATATGCTAAAATAACAATAAGATCATCTCTACAGTCTATTAAAATTAATTTTACAATTGCAGGGCAGGAGGACTACAATAGGCTAAGACCTCTCAGTTACAGAGGTGCTGATGTGTTCTTGTTAGCTTTCTCTCTCATTAGTAAGGCAAGCTACGAGAATATTTACAAAAAGGTTATACACTTCTACATTTCGCATGTCGTCGTCTTCTCTTTCAGCATTGTTGGATCTCCAGGGATGCAGGTTTACTTTCAATTCTTCTTGTTTCTTTGTTAATTTTACAGTGGATCCCAGAGCTAAGGCATTATGCTCCCAATGTACCAATCGTGCTAGTGGGAACTAAACTTGGTAAGTAGATCGATAGATTCACCTATATATGCATCTCTTCAAGCTTTAACAGATATATTACAGATTACTACAGATCAAATTAGATATCATTAAAAAAATATTTTGTCCATAAAAAATCACACTACAATTCAAATACATCCGGCTATGGAGTAAAAAAATAAAGTATTTGTTGTGATTTACTCATCCAACATATTATATTATGCCAATCAGAGTAGATACATGATTAAACTACTTCTCTCTCTCTCTCTCTCTTTCTTTTTCTTTCAAGAATTTCATTCTTGGATTATGCAAACATATTATTCTCTCTTGATAAACATTTTTCCCTAAATGGGTATTTACCAGCAATATTATTACATTCCAGAAACTAATATTAGTGGTTTATATTGTGGCATAGATTTACGTGACGACAAGCAATTTCTCATTGATCACCCTGGTGCCACACCAATTACAGCCTCGCAGGCAAGTCTATTTGGCAAGAACAACAAATACTATAATCGAGCTCTTTTATCATGCTCTGTGAATATTTCACAAGTTATTTCTTCTGATTGGATCAGGGAGAAGAGCTGAAAAAGTTAATAGGTGCAGCTGTTTATATAGAATGTAGTTCCAAGACTCAACAGGTACAATCAGGTTATAGTTTAAACTAAAACTGTAAACTTAGAAGAAAAATCGTAGTTCTAAAATTGATACTGAAAATTTCTATTATTACTATATTTTTTTTGTCTCGAATATGTTTGTAAGTTTCTGATGGATATAGAATTTATACATAATAAAAAGGAAGCTGAAACCTCACTATTTTTGTTAAATTATTTGTTTATTTCATATTATAATAAATATATTAGATTGCTACCTATAGCACTTAAATGTACTTTAGTTTCCAACCATTTGTTGGAAATGTTCTCATTTTAATAAATTATGGTAAAATCTTTTGAAGTATTTATGGTAGAATACTTTCAAAATATTCTTTTAATGTTTTATTAGCGTATCGTACCTTTTACAAACCATCATATTATTTATGATGAATACTGTAATTTTCTATATATTTTTTTAATTGTGCAGAATGTGAAAGCTGTGTTTGATGTTGCAATTAAGTTGGTCTTATGTCCACCAAAGCCGAAGAAAAAGAGTAGAAAGCAAAGGTCTTGTTTTATTTTATAAGTGTCAGGAGTTTTGTTATAATCGACTATTGTTGTTCATGTCAAGAAACAGTTGTAACTATATATCAAAGTATTAGCCTTCTTGTTTTCATTTATGATTACTTTTAGTGAATGCACTGTGCGTCGAGATCTCTAAGCTGCTTCTTATAATGTAATTTGAGTCCCATTTTCTTTTGTGACGTAATTGTTCTCCCTATGAAATCTTTCATGGGAATGGTTCACCGACAGTGATTTATGAACAAGCAAATAATTCATGTGTACATATACTTGTTATCTACAATCCTTTTGGTTTTTGTTTTTTGCTAGATACTATATACAATAATAATATGTTACGCTATTGTTATAAAATGATTATTGATCCAAAGGGAGGATAATGCCTGTTTTTCAAGGGTACTCGTTTTATCTGAATTCATATATTTTTGTCTACAAAATTCATGGTTAGGTAAAGTTGGACTCCATCCCAGTCCAGTTGCATGATTTCATTACACTAGTGATTTCAGCTCATATTTTTGTTGATTCACCTATTGAACTTTGACCTAATTGAACTAGAACATAAAAAAGAAGAGAAAAAAAAAAGATGCTTCTACTCAACTCATTGGACGAATGACTAGGTTCTGGTTGGTATACCCGTTAAACTTAATTAAACTAGAACAGAAAAGAAACATGGCTCTACTCAACTATAAGATGAATGATTGGGTTCTGGTTGATTTATCATTGAACTTTAAGCTAACTGAACTAGACTAAAAAAGAAAGATGGCTCTACTCGACTCATATGATGAACGACTGGGTTCTAGTTGAGCTGCACTAGACCAGATCAACCTACCTCAGCAAAACAAAAAGAGTTCGATTTACATTGTGAGTTCTCTTAATCTATTCTCATCTTTTTAGCCACACTCCTCCCTCCAACCATAATTCGTGAGTGCATGAATTAATTCACATTTTCAACTGAATGGAATAACCGCCATTCAACTACTTTTTTGCCGTCCTTTGACTCTCTCCCTCAAAGACCTGCAATTCAATTGCCGGGTTCAAGGAAGCGCGCCGCTCTTCATGCTCCATGAGAATCACAGGACAGACCGCATTAAATATATAAAAAATTAAAAGTGACGCGGTCATCGCGACGCTTGTCAATCTCTTCACGTAAGCTGTCACGCGGCTCGGAAAAGCTCAGACAATTCAAAGCCGAGAAAAAAAAAGTCATGTCGACTAATTCTATGGCGACGTAATGGATTGCTTACGTGGCAACTTGATTAAAAAAAAAACCACCACCACATCACCCGCACAATGGTGGCCGTGAAGGTGCGAGTAAAAACCTTCTCCCTCAATTGGCTGAGTTAAGGGTGTGGCTAAAGAGAGGTTGATGCTTCACGATATTTATAGATTACTGAAAAAGTATGATTCCTATTTGATCAAGCATATTTATAAAAAATAAATTATGTTACTGAATCCTCTTCCTTACTATTTATCATTTTGAAGAATTTATTTAGATAGACCATATGATTGTGTCGAAGTGTTTGACCCCACATTGTTGTAGAAATAATAAAAAAAATCTCGTTTTCGTTTCTCCGAACGTTGTCCTCCGAAATCTAGAATAATATTATTCTACGTGACTTGTTAAACTGTCGCACGGAACACTCTGACCGGAAATTTTCCAGTCGCCTACATGGACCATCCATAGGCCTATTAAGGACCAAAAGCTCCGTCGGAACAGCGCAAGCCAACGCTTCTTTTCGCATCCCTCGCGTGCATGACCAGAGATCGGTAGGACCCCTTCTACCGAGGATTGCCATCTTGGAATTCCCCTCCGCTTCCTCAAGCTTGGATTGGAATCGTCCACCCCACTCTTAAAATCTTAAAATTAGAACAAACGCAGAGAGAGACTCCACCATTCTCGCTCTCCTCTTATCATCATCATCTCTCAAAGTGGAAAGCTACCCGAATAGCCAATCCTCGTATCTGCTGAGACGCGGCAGAAACCAATACACTGCTCGAAGAGAGAGAGAGAGAGAGAGAGAGAGAGAGAGAGAGAGAGAGAGAGCAGGGAGGAGGTTGGATCTGGTGACCAGAAGGAAAGCAGGAAGGGAGGAGATAGAGAGGGATAAGAGGGAGAGAGATGTCGTACAGGGCGGACGACGACTATGATTATCTGTTCAAGGTGGTGCTGATCGGGGACTCGGGGGTGGGCAAGTCGAATTTGCTGTCGCGGTTCACGCGAAACGAGTTCAGCCTCGAGTCCAAGTCCACCATCGGCGTCGAGTTCGCCACCCGCAGCATCCACGTCGACGACAAGGTCGTCAAGGCCCAGATTTGGGACACCGCCGGCCAAGAAAGGTCCGTCTTCGTTCCCTCTCTCTCTTCTCTCTTGATCTTTATCTCATAATGTTTCGTTTATATTTTTGATCCGGATCGGCTGGGCCTTGCTTTATTGATCGAATGCCTAAGATTTTGTTCCTTTTTTGTTGTTCCCTCCCTGACCGAGTATTTCCGTTCGTTGCCGAGATCTGGTCGGCAATTTTCTGTGCCTCTATCTTAACTGCCATTGTTTTATATATATATAATTGAGACTTTAGTTTTAGAACATTGGTGGCATTTATTGACAAGCATGATGGATGTAATTCTCTTTGAATGAGACAAAGATATCTTGGTGTAATTATTTGCTATTTCATGGTTCTAGATCCAATTTTCATGCAATGCCTTGGTGACAGAAGTGTCCATAAGTAACTTAGATAGCTCTCTCTTACTGGCAATAGCCAAAGCCACATTTTAACCAATGCCATAGTTTTTATTCTTCTTTCGATATAAGCTCAATTTATCCCAAATGAAGCCTTGAAATAAATCACATATATATATATATATATAAACAGCTCCAAAAAACCCATTTGAATCGTCGGTAAATTCTGCTGCAATTCTTTGTTAGAAAACTGACCTCCCGCATCAATTTTATCCAAAGATTTTAACAACGATGCTTCAACTTGAGTACCTTTCTGGTACAAGTAATAGGATGTTGTTGATCATACTTTATTTTCATGTTACTTATGTCTCATAAGACATTTATTCGGATCCATGTTTCCTACCCATTTGCTTCTAATGGATTTTGGAGCTTCATCCTCTAGGTTGTTTTGCATCGTTTAAGAACGAAGCAGAATGTCAAATGAAGGTATAACAGATGCTTCATTCTTTCTAGTGTAGAATCAACTTTGCATGACACAGAGGCGAGAATCCAATTCGAATGCATGTGGGTTTGATTAATTTGGCAAGAGGAGATATATAAGATTCAAACAAGTAGAAAATCATTATAGTTGATAGCTTTAGATACATTGATGTTGGTAATTGTTAGAACATTCAGCTCATTTCTGTTGTATGGGAACATGTACAACTGCATGTTTCGTTAAATAATCCCCTTGATTTTCATTGTAAGTTGAATGCACTCAAGAAGCTTTTAGCATCACTCTTCTGCGGTCTCTCTCAGGTTTAAAGTGTGCACTTAATATTATATGATCTTAAGTATCTGGATACACCCATCTCTGTTGTGTTAGCCTCGTGGCTGTGACCATTGCCTGATTATGGTGAAATAGAAAAGAAAATTGGATATAGATTGATAAAGGATAAGGCTTATTTTTATGATTGTACATTTTATATATAGGAGAAACTTGAAGACCAATTCATTTTCTGAGTAGAATGAAGTATATGAAACTTTGGTGTAAAAAACTACTCAGCGGAAGCTAGCAAAAAGGTTAGCTGATGGAAACCTAAATAAATAAATAGATAGATAGATAAGAAAAAATCTATACCAGAATCAGGACCATTTTGGAAATATCACTTTCAAATTGGGTCCAGGGATTGATACATTGGATTGGAAGCAAAAATCTTAATATAAAAGTAATTGTGATATCAGATAACAGGACAACTATTTAATCTGGAAGTGCTTGACCTTACATTATGTTCCAAGCAGTGAGGATGGCAACAAACTTTTGTCATGTTTGAGATTATTGAAATTCGTTGTGCCAATATTCGACAGAATCATTGTGCCAACACTCCGACAGTTTCTGAACTTTGCACCTGAAATTGACAGTGGATTCATGTAGCAGAATCACAAATATAAATTTGTTTAACAATCAAAGCAAGTAGAATTCATCTACAGGAGATAAGTTTCGAATCAACAGTTAGATCTGCATACAAAGATCATGTGTGTGTGTGTGTGTGTGTGTGTGTGTGTGTGTGTGTGATGCATCTGCCTACTGATGCTAAATTGTGATGCCAGTATAAAAAAGACATGACAGAAACATTGGGCTGCAGCTCTCTACTGTCATGTATGTCAGAGGAGCACCCAAAGTGGTCCCTATTACATGTCTACTGTTAATTTCTTGTGTATGTTTGATCTGCATATCGTCAAGTTAACGTTTGCATCTTTCTTCGTAATGCTTTGGGAAAGCAACCAGTGTATGGCCACAATGAGGAAAAAGTTAGATGTCTGACGTTTTTTCTAGGACTAGAGCTGCTTTAGGTCTTCTATATTGATTACTAAGAAGAAGCCCCAGTCCATCTGTCATGGATTAGTAATGGACATTAATTGATTAGATTTAGAATAGTTTTATAAGCTAATAACTGCCACAACATTTCGCTGATGCTCTGATTCTGAATGTAACTACCACATTGCAATCCTGGATGATCAAGCCATGTCATGTGGGAGGTGATGCAAGCTTATTTGCTGCCAAGAGGCAACTGCTTGTCTCTTTTCCCTGACCAAATATAGATGTCTTCCTGCACCATTTTGCACCTAGGTCACTAGATATCATCCTCAAAGTATCAGCAGCTTTGTCAGACCTTGGTTAGTTACACCACTTAAATGTTTTTTCCCCTCACATGGATTCTCTGTACAGTTTGATCTTTTAATGAGCCTTTTCCAAAAAATGCTACAGCTGGTTCAGTTTGTTTGGATTATAATAAAGTTGAGAAAATACTTTGTTTTGGTCGTTGTCCCTCTTTAACATAGTTGGATGCTAGTTGGGCTCTCTCTGCCTTACTCTATCATTTGAAATGCCATGTAGAATTAGCTTTTGACATTCATGCAAACTGACATGTTCTGCTTCTCCTGTTTCTTTAAAAAGATATCGCGCAATCACAAGTGCATACTACAGAGGAGCCGTTGGTGCACTTCTTGTTTATGATGTCAGTCGCCATGTCACATTTGAGAATGTGGAGAGGTGGCTGAAGGAGCTCAGAGATCACACAGATGCCAACATTGTGATCATGCTCATAGGAAACAAGGCTGACTTGCGCCACCTAAGGGCTGTCTCCACAGAGGATGCCAAGGCCTTTGCGGAGAGGGAGAACACCTTCTTCATGGAGACATCCGCACTGGAATCAACGAATGTAGAAATTGCCTTCACTGAAGTTCTCACTCAGATCCATCATGTGGTCAGCAGGAAGGCTCTTGATATTGGCAATGATCCCACAACTTTGCCCAAGGGTCAGACTATCAATGTAGGCACCAAGGATGATGTATCAGCTGTCAAGAAAGCCGGTTGTTGCTCGACTTAGCTCCCTGAAGTAAGGCACCTCATCTTTAGGATCCTTAGCTGCCTTGAAAGTATAACAAGCTGCCTTGCATGTACGTATGAAGAAGCTTTTGGCAAGATGCTTTTCAAAGTGCATTTCCTCTTAAGAAGGTTCGCATTTTTTATGATATTAGTGTGGACATTTCTTAGGTTTTATAGATATTCAGATTACAAGTTTAAATTCGGGGTGGTTGTCATCATCTTCCAATTGATGCAAACCTTTCTTCTTTTTTTTTTTTTTTTGGGCTTTAATGTATCGCTTTTAATTCATAGCCACAGCATTCTGTTATATTCTCTCTTTTTTTATGGAATTACAGTGCATCCAATAGAAACATCTCCTTTTTTTTGGTTGTGATAGGCTAGTTCTTTTTATTTACTTTCCAATCTTCATCTCTGGGATGATCTGAGTGTTGTTAATTGATCATTCTGGATTAATTTCCCAAATTATGAAGAAATACGTGTAGTTCATGGTATCATTTATCATAAAAATTATGCAGATAGATTGCAGTCTCAGATTTTGGCTGCTCTATTCTGGGGGCATCAAAAGAACCCTACTCTTTTAGTCCATGATGACGGCCTCCAGCTTGACAGCCCTGGTCTCGATTCGCTGATACGGCTGATTTTTGCAGTGGGGAGTTTTGTTTGCAACAATGCACTTGTCATTGAATATTGTTGATGGCACCCTGGACTTCGGCTCAAGCCCTACATTCTTAAGAGAGACATTAAAAATACTTGCTTTGAGGAAATCTGTCGCTGGCTAGGAAGAACAGAGATGGGAAATGACGTTGATTTAACTGAGAAATCCACATATTATTCCCCGAAGATCTGTTGTCTCATTTGAGATTTTTTTTTTTCACCATTTCTCATTTCATCGATATCTGTTTCTGGGTCCTGCATCCGTAGTGCAGCCACAGAAGTTTAAAGCCATAAATTCCACAAGCAAACAGAATCAAACAAGAACACATGAATCCACCTCAGTACAGATTCTCTGGTTCTAGGTCAGATTGATTCATGGTCTTTAGACAGAGAAAAATTCAGTGCAGCATTCAGATAAATCCATGATGGAAGGAGGGAAGAAGAAACAGAAATAGGAATCCTACCTACAAATCAGCCTCAAAACACATGAATCATCATAAGATTAAACACCAAAGGGAAACCATGAAAAGAATTGCATAAACTGCAATCATAAAACAATGACAGACATTAAGCATCTCAGAAAATATTCTCATTCAAATTAAGCATTGAAGGCATCAATGAGTATCATTTGGCCTTAATAAATAAAAAGAACAATCAACATCAGGGATATGTTGAGGTGCTGAAATCATGCTGCTTAGAACTTCCATAGATTAGAAATCTGGGTGAGAGTTAATGAGAGGAAGAGAGGGAATAGAAGACTTGAATGAATGCTTGACCACCAGAACCCTTGTCGAAAACCAGAACAGGACATTATGGTGATATTGGCCATTGTTGAGTTCACAGAGGCCCGCTTGCAGACCAGCATCTGGGTACTCACCAGAAATTAGCCGTGTAGTCAGACCTGGGCTGCTGGTCCCCATGCATACAAAAAGGCTTAATACCGGTCAAAGAGGTGAGAAGCAAACCTCTTCCATCAGCCTCCTTTAAGATAGGTTAGAGATGTAGATAACAAGGTTAACTGAAATTGTACAATGAAATATGAGGCTCAGAAGAATGATTGTTAATCATAAAACCTTTCATAGCATGACATTAGAATAAAAAATATGCCACTTTGTTTATATACAGTTGCAGGGAGCATATTGACCCCAACATTTACTGAGGGTCATATGTGGCGGAATAATCCAACATTTTCATTCCAGATATAAATTGAATTTTCTTAAAAAATGCATACATAAAAATCGGTGAAAAAATTCATTTCTTGGACAAATGGTTTGAAATGGTTCCTCCACGAGCTCATCCTTCTCATTTATCGGCCACCAAAGCCGGTGCTATGCAGATAGGGCAGATGTTTTTAACAGCCAGCCATTGTTTTATGCAGTCCGCATGATAGCTGTGACCACAGTCCAGAGTTCCTATCCTCTCATTCTCCTCATACTCTACCTAAAAACCAAGAAGAGCTTTTAATGAGAAAAATTGGCATTTATATCACCAAACTAGAGGAACTTACGCTGATCAAAGCAGTCCCACTACAAATCTTTAAGAAACAATACCTGGCAGACAATGCAAATTCCATTCTCAGACGCTGATTGGGATGGTGAACCCAATGATGAGGATGTTGATTGCTGGACATGCATACTTGTCCTTAAATTCTTCAAGATGAATTTTTCTGACAAACCACTTTTGACATCTCCAATATTTTCTTCTAGGTCCATAAGTTCCTGTGGTGGTCAAAGTAGATAACTTTGATTACAGATTCTCAAAAGCACCAAAAGCTAAAATTTTCTGATGTCCTAAAATGCTAGAATCTCAAAATTCAGAGGCCAAAAGGGTTAATATTAATGTTCCCCTCTGGGAATTGTCAATTATGTGGATGACTGTAAGAAATCTGCTGTAAATCTTAACAGAACAAGAGCATGCACTCTGAAAGTAAATGGCTTTTGAATAATATAACAAGAAAAGAGCAATAAAGACAACAAAAAACCCCATCATTTCTTCAATGGTTTTATCCAAAAAAATAAATGAATAAAGAAATGAGCCATAATATCGTATGAATATATCGTTACCTCATATGACATGTCATCTATATCCCTTCTCATGTCACTGTACTGGTCAAAATCATCCTCAAAACCATCGAACTGTGCGGTCTCCATGAGCTCAGCAGCATCCTGCACGCAGAGAAGTTATCAACTACCATTATACAAATAAAAAAGGCTAGAGATATTGTTGGAAAAATCATAAAATATGTTACCATGCATGAAAAGAAAAAGCAGATGCTAAAAGATAATTTCTTAATTCACAATAATGAAATTGATTGTTCAAAGCTTATAGCATTATCAGCTATTTGATATGTATATGCATGTGCAGAAGAGCAAAATATAGTAGTTCACAAACATACAGTCACCACACAGATTATATAACAAAAAAACATCCACTTCATCTACTCATTAAGTTCTAGTTACCATTTGTTCTTTTGCAGTTCAAGTATATGGATATCTAATCTAGAGTTTCTAGAGCAAGGTACGCCATGCCATACCAAACCGCACAATACGGACATACTGAACCGAGTAGTACGAGATATACCGTACTGTACCGATTCAATATCGGTATACGGTCCAGGGGATGTACTGATACTTAATATGCCAAACCAGCTCCTGTACCAGGCATACCGATATAGTAACAAGGTGGCACTAGTATGAGCCTTGGTACCAAGATATTGTACCTTGTCTTAGAGTTTTGATGTTAGAGTCAATTCCACCTTGCATTTGAATCCTTGTGACTCAGATTTAGAAAAATACAACCATGTAACACTTTGAATTATGCTTCTTGCTAGGTTTAAATGTCTGGCTCTAACACCTGCACCATCCCCACCTCCACCCCCCCTCATGCACAAACAAACAAACAAAAGCACCACAACCCCCTTCTGCTACTAGAGACAAATGTCTTGTTCTCTTTCACGTCATAAAAATATCAATATGGAATGCATGAAATAACAAGATTCACCATCTTGATTTTGTCCTTTGCAAATTAAAGTGGGCTTGATTCAAAAATTACTAACTCCCCCTAGCCCATACTTTGATGTTGACAATTATCTAGTTTACTACTTGGTTAGCCTCCTCCACAACAGTGTGACTCTTCACATTTTTATATGTCAATCCAATTTCTAATTAGGCACTCAAAAAGATCTAATTTTAATAAGAGATAAATATTTCCTTTCTTCTCCAAACAGGTTTATTCATTAATGCATATTATCTTCTAATAATTCCTGTGATCCCAATCAACCAGATGTGACTTTCAGCTAAACATCTGGAAAAGTACTCCTTCCCATCCTATTCCAACAGGATCGGATCGAGGAAGTTACCGAGGCAGAAAAGGGAAGTTACACAGCAGTCATTAGGAGAAGACATAGAATAATGAGAAAACCACAAATTTTAAGTAAACAGAGTTATATAAGTGAAAAATGGTGTCACATAAGTCAGGAAGATCCTGATTTTCAGCACAACTTGATAAAACTCCAATATATTTTTAACATTGCAAAGAATTCAGGGAAAAAATCCCCTAGAAAAAGGATCATTCAATTGTGATAATATTAAAGTTCAATATTTTTATAATTTTGAGCAGACATGGAAATACTAATTTATTTATAGAACAGCATTCCACCATATAGGAATAACTAGAGGACCATTTCAATGACTCACTTTTCTAAGTTTGGTGCCTATAAAGTATAAACTAAGGAAAGAACCCAAAATATGTAGGTCAATAGTTTCATGTGTGCTATTTTTAGCATGAGAGAGAGAGAGAGAGAGAGAGAGAGAGATAGAGATGAAAAAATAATTTACATCGAATGGGGGATTTCTAGGATCATAGCTAATTCCTGGAAATGCCTCAAAGATCGGAGGAATGTACATCAGTCCGGATGTGGATGGCATAGGCCCTACAAATCTGAAAACTGATCTTTGATCATCACTCAGAGGATATAAATAGTTTGTATGCAAGTTGTCGAGTGGAAGCCAGTAAGGTGGTGCAGGTATTTGAGTGTCATGGCTGTAAACACCGACTTGCAAGTTTTGCACAGGTGAATAATTTTGATAAGTATTAGAAAAGGATGGATGATGCAAATTAAATGCAGTACATCTGTTGGATGAGTTGCCCAGATATCCTTATATGCCCATATCTGCAACTTCTAGACGCGCTGAATTTAGGCATGTCCCTGATAGAAGCCAAAGACCTTTCAATCAGCGGTCCATCTTATACAATAGGAAACTAGTAAATCGAGAAGATTTTTTTTTTTTCTTTCTTTGTATGGGCTCTAGTAAGTTGCAGCTGTAACTAGAGAATCTATATGAGGGAGCAAAAAGATCAATGTTACAAAATCATTGCTACAAACTGGATCATGGAATTTTCTTTTAAAAAGTTACAACTTCCTCTATGGTAGGTCAACATTAGCTGCTTTAAGTAATTTGAGCAGAAAAAACCTTTCAGGAAATCTAGTATATAACAATCTTTCCCCAAATATCTGTTGTTTACCGTGTATAGAAGTTGTTGCATCAGTGTAATTCTGATTAGAATATCTCCCATCACCAACATAATTTCCAAACAGCTCCATGAAAGCATTTCTTGAAGGTTGAAGGGACTGATCCATTTGATTTCTTTGAAGGAAATAGTTATAATGGTATGAAAAAGGAGGCACAGGCCGAAAGCTGATGGCACTAGATCTGACTTCTACTGGTCCATTTAAAGATGAAGACATGTGAGGATCATAGAAGTTTGCTGGAGCAACCTCACTTACATAATCCCTTGAGACAGACCAGCGATATTGCATTCAATTAAAGTGACTTCCATGGACACAATTTGTTCCAAGTGAAAATCTACTCTTGCACAAGGCTGTCTTAGGGAACTTTTCAATAGCAGGATGGATAGTGAAGTCAATAACATCAACCATTATCATGCATTTTATCAGAATGGTAGCTAGTAAGCTACATGTTTCTTAAACACACACACACACACACACAAAAAAAAAAAAAAAAAAAAATCTTCCTTTATTTCTTTATTTTTAAAAAAAAATAATTGTTGCTTGTTTCATTTACATGGACTTCATATTTTTTTTATTAACTTTTCTTCTACACAGAACTAATTAATGGGACATGATAAATATTATTAGTTGAATTCCTCCTTCACGATTCATGAACCAAAAGCCTGTCAATAGTTTTGTTCCATATTTTTTCCCCTTCTAATTCGTCATCTTTTCAACAAGAGTAATGCTGTACTATTTTTTTGTTCTATATCTTTTCTGTTATTCCTTCTGCAATTTAATCTTATGGGTTTTCTTCTTATGAACCACTGCATCGATTTTCCTCATCTAGTTGGTTCATTAGAAGCACACTAAGTGATTCTTTTTTAATGCAAAACATTACAACATTAATCAAAAATTCAACAAGAAAAAAAAAACTTGAGTTTTATCACATCAAAATAGAACTGACACGAACAAAGAGAAAAAGAAAGCACTGCCTTATATCATTCAGCGATAAAACCACCACCACAACCACCACAAGAAAGTAGGCAATCCCTCTTCTCCCTTCTCCTGCGGCCCAAGAACATAAAAAGGCTATCAACAGAGCACCAACAAAGAGACCGTAACCGGAGAGAAAGAAAGAAAGAAAGAAAGAAAGAAAGAAAGAAAGAAGGAAATAGCTGAAAACTATATAGCCAGATCGGCGGCGAGTGAGGGGTACGATTAGTACCGAGACCCAGAGGGCTACTAGCTGACTTCAAAGGAGAGAACAAGAAGAGAAGCGAAGGGCGGTGCTTCGCTTTCCCCTCGTAAACTAAAAGCGTTTGCAATTGGAATCATAAAAACTTGTAATTGCATGCGGTACGCGAGAAGTTTCGGAAAACGGATTTCCGGACAGGTCGGGTGGATACACGCAGCCCGCAGAGGCTTCGGAAAAATGAAATGCGGGACAGGTCTAGGGGTTGAAATGCGTTAGGTCGGATTAGATCATAAATAATCTCGATCCAATTCAGTTATTTATTCAAATTTTAATTTTAGATCCAGACTCAATCCAATATAAGATCGAACTGAATCAGATCGGATTTACTACTATAATTTTTGACCCATTGGGTCATTTGGATCAAGTTAGATTCATGTATAACTCAAATCCAATCCAAAAATTTGGATCCGGCTCGAATTGGATTCGGATTTCTGCTTCCTTTTATATACTGAATATCTAATTTTTCATACTATATGCAAAGTACATGTAGCTTGATCTACAATTTACAAAAACCTGGCTTTATTTCTTAGAGATTCAGAAATCATAATAGATAAATGATAACCAAGTGGTTCAAAGTCATGTAAGAAACGTTGATCATAACTTGGCGTGGAGAGTACATGACCTCCAACGGGACGGCCTTGGGCAAGAGCAATCTGGAGCCTTCACCAATGTCCATCTCTTCTTTGCCAACTCTCTTCCACTCAAAGCATTGGATCAATATCCCAAGTGCTAGCCCAACTTCTCTTATTGCAAGCCCTTCTCTTGGGCACCTCCTCCTCTTCATTCCAAATGGGATCATCCACTTCCCTTCCCCTTTCCCATTCTCAAATCTTTTTAGCTTGAATTTTGCGGGCTCCTCCCACATCTAACCTCCCACAGCATATTCACTAGATGGATCTAGCAACATTGAAACCTGCGACCAGTGGCCCAAATAATTTTATAGATTTGGGTCAAATCAGGTCAGGGTGGGTCGTAGAATTGAAAATCCAAAATTATTCAAATTTCAAATGAGTTGGGTCGGATCGAGTCGAGTCTGAATTCAATAAATCCAAACCCGATCTGAAAAATGGAACATGTTTAATTTTAGGATCTAACCCGGCCTAACAAATTCTCTAAAACGAGTCGGGTCGGGTCTAAACGGGTCGAGTCACGGATCAACCCGACCCATTTGCAGCCTTAGTTCCACCTGACCGTCCATGCTGGTAACGGATCCTAGTTTTTATTAGGCTTGGTTTGAGTTTTCTTTAAAAAGAAGATGATATGATGCTGGCTGGTGCTGATCGGAGGTTCTAGCAATCCACTTTTGTTGTCACTATCTTTCTAAATTACTTGGAAGGAACTATGAGTACTTTTGTTTTAGGACTGTAGGGGGTGAGAGTTGCTTACCTTGCCTACCACATCTAGCTGGACAGGAATGCTCGGATCTTCGAGAATAGAAGGTAAATACCCAAGGCTAGTGGTCGATAGAGCCTTACTTCAGGTGGCCGGCTTCTCTCAGTTGTCTTCCATTGGAGATGCCATGATTGCGAGGGACATTTGGGACTCCTGTTCAAATCTTGCAGCAACCCAGACGGTATTCATCCGTTGGGAGCTCCCACCTCCGAGCTTTTTCAAGGTAAATTTAGATGGCAACATATATGAGGACGGTAGCAGAGTTGGAGCTGGATTTATGATCAGATGTCCGGACTTTAGATTGCTTGTTGCTAGGGGTAGCCACATTTTTGATGTCACTATTCCTGGTGTGGAGTTGAGGACAGCCTGGGAGGGTCTTACCTATGTCAAGCGCTCCTAAGAGCGTATCACATCAGATTAAAAGTGACTCTACTATGGTGATTTAGTGGATCCGGGGTTATTGTAGGATGCTGTGTGGGCACCCTCTGCTACATGATATCGTCAGGCTGACTAGAGATTGTTGTACATTTCAAGATTTCCATGTCTATAGGGAGGCAAATAAAGCAGCAGATTGGATTGCCTCTTTTGTTGCTCGGCATTCGGATGGCATTCTTTGGTGCGTTTATGAAACTATACCTTCTCTAAATTCTCTTTTGTTTCTTGATCTTATGGGATGTATTCATACTGGCTTATCAAATAAAATAATAAAAAAATGAAGATGATATGGGCCAATGCTGGTTTGGCACCAAGCCCAACTCTCTCTTGGGGTCGCATATGAATCCCCTTATGCAAGTTAGATATGTAACAAAGTAACAGTGGACATTATGGCATCCAAAACTGTGCTATGGGTTTGATTTTGCTCAAGTAATTCTAATACAGGGTACTCCTTTCTATGGTAAAAAAAAAAAAATCCATGATTTTTTTTTAAATTTATTTGTCAGTCTCTCTTCCTATATTGATATTTTAATTCCTGAAATTTTGTAGTTTATTATTTTTACATCCATAGTGGTAATTTCATATATTCTAGGTATTTTTGCTTTCAGCTTCAAACAAAAACAATCTTTTAACCCATGCTTTTCATCCCTAGAGCCTTACTTACTCTCAAGATAAACATTTTTATCTTTATGTAATCCTAGTCAACGTTAACCAGGATTTAATTAATGAAAACTAGCTAAATGATTAATTTGTACAAATAGAAAATTTTACAAATTTTTTTAATGTAAATGAAAGATAATATGGATTTGTTGCGGGGGAAGGAGGGGGTCTTGAATTTAGTCCCACATCGGCTAGTAGCGGAAAGGTTCTGTGCCTTAAATGGGGGATGGAAATCCTTTCCTCTCG
>JAOXJJ010001100.1:11497534-11537687 GCA_025769935.1 Phoenix roebelenii
CAGTCCTCTTTCTCTGCTAGCTTAATGTGGGCTATGCTGTTGCGCGAGGCTCCGGCAGAATGTCGTCCCCGCAACAGGATTGATTTACCAAAAAAATATATTATGGCACCCTTAGTCTGTCTTTTCTTCCTCCACGGGTCCATATAATCACAAATTATAGAGCTCTACAGCTATCGGAATTGTTGGGTCCATTGACTTGACACGGCTTAAGCAAGGAGATCTTATTTGGGTCCTAGCTCGGATGCATGAATTTTGGGTTAAATGACTCATCCAACCGTCCCATGATGTTAGACGTTTATATTCTAATGACCAAGGTACTTGATTGAGCCCATTTAAGTTCGCAATAGCAAACTAATGAGCCTTTTCTATCCCTAAAACCAACCAGCTGAAGTGGGCGAAGATCAGAGAATATTCCAAGACCACCACCACTACCTCCTCCTCCATCTTTTCTTAGTACAATTATTTGTTCTTAACATCCATCTCCTACCATAACATAGCTGGCTGGTGCAGGACTCTTCTACTTCTCTCTTGTAATATTTCTTCTCAATAAAACATTCTCTCAAAAGAATTCTGAATCCACTTGTATAGAGGCCTCTCGATGGAAGGCAAAAGAAGGCCTGGCAGGTTAGCTTACGATACATCAAAAGTAGTCTTAAAGTAATCTTTTATACTTTATATATATACATGCATGCATGCACGCTTGCATGCATGCACGCATGCATGCATGCATTTGCGTATGTATGGACAGCTCTTATGGTCACATTTTCTTCTTTAAACCACCAAATGCTTTCATAAAACTATATTTTTCATCTCCCCAAATATAAAAGAGAACGGCAAGATAGAGCATGCCAACATATAAAATCGAAGACAACAAGGGTGAAGGGGCCAACCCAGGCTTTTTTTTTTTTTTTTTTGATGGGTACGTAGCGGCCAACCCACGCTTTACTTCGCTTGTTTGTTTCGTATAATATATTGCTTGTGACGATCATGAACCAACAAGACGCTTTAATTCAATTACCCTCTAGTCCTGCTATTGGACAATAACTTGCGTGGCTAGAATTCCCAGCAAATATCTGTATGATCACCATGCATGCATCTATTTATTTTGCAAGTTTCTCTCTCTTCTTCTTGTTAGTTTAGGACTAAAAACCATATCTTTTGTTCCCTTCATGAGCTCACTAGTCTGATGTAGTGTCATAGTTTTCCTTCTGCTTTGTCTATCCTCCTTCTCCGACCCAACACATGCACTGCGTAAAGAATGCCTTATCGTAATCTGTACACAGCCACTTTATCAACAAAGTTATGGGTCGTTCTACCTCCCCTCTTATCAAAAAAAGAAAAAAGAAAAAAAGAGATGGTACATTCATGTGCAATGAAGAACGAAGGGTGAGAGCTGTAATGAAAGTTGTAAAGGTATGCATGATAACTCCTGGGGGAAGGTTGTAATGGTGAATTGATGAGTTCAGCAGCATGCAACGAACTAGACGTTGAGATGATTGCAAGGCAGAATAATAGGTCTTCCTGGCCACGTCAAATTTGCTACGTGTTGGCATTAAGGTAGAATAGTGCTTACCCCCACTGTGTAGCCCGAGCGGGTTTTGGTGAACCAAGAGGAAGCCCCTTTTAAACCGCCAACCAGCCATGTACAGGGGCACCTAACTCGGTTTGTACCTGGACAACTTAGGGTGTAGATATATATATGGCATTACTTTTAAGGATACACTTCCAACAAAGTTCATAACAATCAAGTGTTATATTTTTAACTATTACATTTTGAATTTGAGAGATGCATCGTTTTGTCTTGCTTTCCACTCCATTGGGGATCCCTAAAGACTCCACCCCTCAGCATATATATAGTGGGAGGAGTCAAGCCAACATGAGTTTTTTGACATGATTAGTAGCACATAGACGTCGCTAAATAGTCTGTGATGGTCATGAATGACAAAGCAAATATGAGCAGACATGGAGAAAAGGCAACAAGGCTCGATTCTTGGACCATTTGAAGGTGACGGGTCCCTCTAATTCTTTTCTATACTTCTTGGGTGGCCAATGGCCATAAAGCTCTGTACATTTCAATTGGTGCCTCGCTTCCCTGTGATTCTCTCCGAATGGTTGTTATACATTTATGTACTTGGCTAGAACGATCGTACATTGTTTGGGACTAAGCTCAAGTGATCCATATCCCTCCTATATAGAATTTGTTTGGATATTTCTACAGAATTGAACTGAAAATCCTATAGAAATTGAATTGAACTTATATTTTCCAATAACCTGTCCAAACTCGATCTAAATTCTAGTTTTTGAATGCAGAAAGAAATATATATATATAGTTGATTCAAAACAATGCTTAAATTGAAGGCCAAGTTTATGAATCTTATAGAATTTTCAACCAATCATGTAGGAAGCAAAACATTGCCTTATAAATTATCATGAGATCCATATCTCCTAGAGATGTTTTAGAGTGTGGTAGATGCTTCTTTGATGCTTAAATGCAACATCAAAGGTCCATGGAACTAAACAGTGCAATAACAAAAAAATATGAGATTCCATAGTGAATTAATTTTGAAAGATGCATGGTTTTGGTCTTTGGGTTCTTGAACTTCTGGTACAATGAGGATGTGTGCAAGATGCATGGCATGTGGAGCAAATGAAGCTATATAATTAGTGCAATTTATGGACGGTTGAGATGATGGTGCAGTATATAAGAATAGCATGGAATCGATTGTTATTGCCGGCACAAGGTTGTCCATATACAAAGATTTCCCTTTCTTCGCACATCTTCACCATCGGGTCATCATCCAGTCGCTTTGAGATCTATGCAAGCACAGAAATACTAAAGTTCAAAGTACTTTGAGCTTCATGCGGTGGAAGATCCAACAATGGATTCGTACAAAATAAATAAATAAATAAAAATCCTACAAAAAATGCAACCACGATCTTCGATGTGATACATATTATGTATATTTGGTCCTGTTTGTTGCAAACTGAATTGGCTCCGCCGCAGAGCATGAAGGATCCAATGTTTTTTTCCTCCAATATCTTATCATTCAACCATCAACAAAATGACTACTATATAAGATCAGCTTATCATAACCACGTGTCCTTGAAAAATTCTTTCTTTTCTCGCCTAATTTATCTCCAAATCAGAACAGATCCACGAATCTCACGCAAAGATATTAATTGCTTATCCCTTGCAAACTTCCCAACTCCCAAAGTGTTTCCCTTCTAGAAATCAGCCGGGACCGAGGGGTAGGGTGTGCTGGTCCACCGGACATCGGATTGGAATGGAATGAATTTTATCCGATCTATTTTAATGCCGAGACCGGTATGAATTCCAGATAAAATATTCGAGCCGATATAATCTTAATTTTAATTTTTTCTTTCCAAATTATACTTATTTTAGAATGTTTCCACGACGAGCTTTTTATATGTTTTATAAAATTTTTAATTATGAGAGGGGTACGGAAACTAGCCGATCAGAGCCGCTAATCTTTTGGTAACGTTCCCATCTGATTCGCCAACCTTGGGCCCATTTATTTTCCACCCATCATTCATATGATCATACTCCTTCGTGATGTCAGCTCTAGCGGCGCGGCAACGTGACGACTAATGCGCGCGAACTTTATCATGGTGAGTGTATCAAAATCTGGTCAATGTTACGTAAACGAGCAACCCTGAGAAGGGTTGGTTCCGCTCCGATCGCCAGGCTACCTACCTTCTTCTTCCCCTTCCTCGCAAGAACTCCTCTCCTCTTCTCTCCTCTTCTTTTCCTCTAGTCTCGCTCTTCCCCACGTCAAAGCCCTAATCCTAATCCCTCCGTTTTCATGGATCCATCCGCGTCCTCCTCCTCCGCCGCCGATCAGGTCGTCCGGCGGGCCGCCGTCATCGCCCGGCACCTGCAGGAGCACGCCGGCGGGACGCCGTCCGCTTCCCCGTTTCTCGTGCCTGCCGCCTGCCTCCGCTACTCCCCTCCCGAAGTCTCGGAGAAGGCGGCCTTCGACTCGCGCGAGATGCGGCGGCTCATGGACGACCACGATCTGGAGGCAAGGGACTGGCTGTTCCGGGTGATGGAGGAGAGCCGTCTGTTCTGCCCGCGTCGGCGGGGCGGGGAGAAGGCCTTCGTCGCGCCGGACTACAACCAGACCAAGGAGCAGCAGCGGGAGGCGACGATGCGCCGGATCGAGTACCTGTTGGGCCGCGGCGTGTTCGAAGGGTGGCTCACCGGCCGGGGACTCGAGGCCGATATGAGAAAGTTTGCGTTTTTCGAGTGTATCGGGATCTATGATCACTCCCTCGCCATCAAGCTCGGAGTTCAGTTCTTTCTCTGGTGAGAGAAGCGCCAGCTCCTGCCTTTTTGTTCTTTCTTTTTAATCTTTTAAATGAAACGTCTTTTTTTGACTCTGATTATATGCTAGTTCTGTTAGAAATACCGTTGTAATTTGGAGGGATTGTTGAAAAACGAGGAATTTTGGTGAAGGATTGGATTGATATCATTAAAGATTTTTTCTTGGCATGATGTGATAATTTAGAAAAGAAGCAGACAATAGCATGATGAAACATATGTTATGCTTTCTAGTCAAATAAGTACACATAGCAGTGATGGTTCAAAAGGGAATTGGTTTCGTCTTGCTTCAATCTAATTGTCATCATTAGGGGGAAGAGTGTCGCAATGTTCTAGGCATATGTCTGAATCTAAATGTCATCTTGTTGGAAATTCAGTAATGATTTTCCCTACTAATGGCCATATGTTAAACTGTCAATATCTATAAAATGTTTTGTTTTTTCTATTTCTCATTCTGTTTATTGCATAGTTTAGATAAATTTCAGCAACTGGACAAAGATACATCCTCCAACAAGTGGCACCCTGCAATAAGTGGATTAAATATTTTTTGATGCCAACAAGCTGTTCGCTCAGCTGATTGGAACCCTTCTCTCCATAAGGAGAGAGGTCTCAGATTCAAAGCTGAGTTGGGTCAATGAACACCTTATTCCTCAAAAAAATTTTAAAAAAAGTTTGTTGATACTTAGGAGAAAATTATGTTTATGGAACTGTGTCACCCAGTAATAAATGTGGGAAACTGTTCCCCAGTTGTTATGACATGGGCCCAAGAATTGTGCAAGGTGTATGTCAGTCTGCAGGTTGGTTTTTTCCATTTAATTTCCATTATCACCAATTTCATATCCCTACCAATGGTATAGTGGGGTAACTACTTAGCTATTCATGTGCCATGGTGATACTTTTGACGTGCAAAACGCTCTGCCTTCTACTGACATAGAATATGGCTATGATATGCAAATTAGCAGTTGGCTGTAATTATTTTCCTAAAAAATTACAGGGGAGGTGCAATCCAGTTTTTGGGCACGAAGCGGCATCATGATAAGTGGTTGAAGGACACTGAAAATTATGTTGTCAAGGGTTGTTTTGCAATGACCGAGTTGGGGCATGGGAGCAATGTATGTGGAAATAGTGCCACTTGAATTACTTGCTTCAAGTTTGTATGGTTATTTTCTTGGTTTCTCTAATTAACTGATGGCTAATCTTTCAAGGTTCGTGGAATCGAGACAATAGCGACTTATGATTCAAACACTGAAGAATTTGTTATAAGCACTCCTTGTGAATCAGCTCAGAAGTATTGGATTGGAGGAGCTGCTAAAGTAAGAAAATATTTTTGATTGATTTTCTTTTCTTGCTGTCTGGGTTAAAGAGGCAGCCATATAGTTCTTGAGAGCTTCACATATGTGTTGCTTGATCTTCTTTTTGTGTGTGTGTGTGTGTGTGTGTGTGTGTGTGTGTAGAGAGAGAGAGAGAGATTCTGATATTGTCATCCATTTTTGTTATCAGCATGCTACACATACTATAATCTTCTCTCAGCTCCATATTAATGGAACTAGTCAAGGGGTCCATGCATTCATAGCCCAGATCAGAGATGCAGATGGAAATATATGCCCCAACATACGCATAGCTGACTGTGGTCACAAGATTGGGTTGAATGGAGTTGACAATGGCCGGATATGGTGAGAGGCTAATTTGCTGAATTACCATTTGTAACTTTGCTTGAAAAATTAAGGTCATTTGACAAGTTTGATCCCTTAAGTTTTTCAGGTTTGATAATCTCCGGGTCCCTCGAGAGAACTTGCTAAACTCAGTTGCTGATGTATTGCCAGATGGGCAATATGTTAGCTCAATAAAAGACCCAGATCAGGTGTCGTTAACTTCTAGGATTACCTTACAATGTTAGCTTGTGTTCTTTGGTTATCAGTCTCCATCTAAACTAAGTAATCTCAATTCTCAACTCATGCTTAATGAACGTGAAACAATTTTTGGTTAAGATTCTGGTGTTGGAATCTATGATTGACCTGCTTGATTATTATGTAATTTATTCACTTATGATGTTGCAGAGATTTGCAGCTTTTCTGGCCCCACTGACTTCTGGCCGTATAAATATTGCAGTTAGTTCAGTTTATATGTCAAAGGTATTGCTCTTGATACAGATCTCTTTGGGTCATTTTCCATATTTTGGAAAGTGCTTGTTACTTATGACTTGTACTGGTTGCTAACTTGTTCTGCTTCCAGGTAGGTTTAGCGATTGCAATGAGATATTCTCTTACAAGGCGAGCTTTCTCTATCTCACCAAATGGCCCAGAAGTTCTATTGCTTGACTATCCTAGTCATCAACGGCGTCTTTTACCCCTAATTGCAAAGACGTAATAATCTGTGCCTATTTTGACTGCAGAGCTTTGTATGACTTATTTTGCATTAATGACTGATTATCAGATACCTTGAACTTAAGAATTTTGTGCATGGATATGGATTTGTCTTGATGAAGAGATTATAAATTTATTGTTATATTTTTTTTCTTTCCTTTTTTCCTACAGATGTGCCATGAGTTGTGCAGCGAACTTTCTGAAGAGTATGTTTGTAAGAAGGACCCCAGAGGCAAACAAAACCATACACATTTACTCCAGTGCTCTTAAAGCTACATTAACCTGGCAGAACATGAGAACACTTCAGGTCACATACACATTATCTAGAAAGTTACCTATTTCTGCAATAATATTTTTCCTAATTCAAGACATGATTCTCTGTTTCAGGAGTGCCGTGAAGCCTGTGGGGGACAAGGCTTCAAGACAGAGAACCGTATTGGGATTCTGAAAGGGGAATATGATGTGCAGTCCACCTTTGAGGGAGATAATAATGTACTGATGCAACAGGTACAAGTTTATAAATTCTTTGCTGGATATGTTTTCTTTTATTAGTTGAAAACACAAGGATTAGCAATTGGATACATTGA
This sequence comes from Phoenix roebelenii, assembly GCA_025769935.1. NCBI lineage: Eukaryota > Viridiplantae > Streptophyta > Magnoliopsida > Arecales > Arecaceae > Phoenix > Phoenix roebelenii. Next base: position 11,504,827 of record JAOXJJ010001100.1, read on the forward strand.
ATCAGGTTAGCAAAGCACTTCTTGGAGAATATATTGCAGTTCAGAAGAGGAAGAAACCATTTAAGGGGTTGGGATTGGAACACATGAATGATCCTAGCCCTGTTGTTCCAGCTAATCTGACAAGCTGTACTCTTAGAAGCATAATGTTCCAGGTAGTTAATTTTAGCCTTGTTATCTATTTCATTATTAGATGACAACTCAGGCATAATTTTCCATCTTCCAGACTGACCTGTTCTGCTTGCGAGAGCGAGATTTGCTAAACCGCTTTGCCAGTGAAGTATCTCAGTATCAAAATCATGGTGAAAGCAAAGTGAATGCTGTCAACCTAGTAAGTTTCCTTAATAGCTTTCTCTAATGTGTTACTTTTCAAATTTCACTCGAATTTATACAATTTTGGGCCTCGATATTTCCAGAGTAATCAGCTTGCTGAAGAATTAGCTCGAGCATTTACGGAGCGCAAAATATTGCAGACTTTCATGGACACTGAGATGACCTTGCCTGCAGGTGCACTGAAGGTAAATCCATGAATTAGTTTGCATTTCCTGATTCTGTTGGTGTGAATTTTTAATCTCCCCGATGGGCACTAATGATTGGCCTTTTCTTCCCACAAAGAAAAAATAAAGAAAATAAGCGTTTTCACTCATAAGTGCCGCATTCTTCTTCTACTTTCAAAACAATATTCAAAACTCGTTCAGTACTACTAAACTGAAAACATTGTTAGATGTATCATCTCTAACATGAAATGACCATTTGCAGGATGTTTTTGGATTGTTGAGGTCCATGTATGCCCTGATTTGTGTGGAAGAAGATGCATCTTTCCTCCGATATGGGTACTTGTCACTTGGCAATGCTGCTGCTGTGAGGAAAGAAGTGATGAAGCTGTGCGCCGATCTGAGGCCTCATGTACTCGCAGTGGTCAGCTCCTTTGGGATCCCTGATGCTTTCCTGAGCCCAATAGCTTTTGACTGGATTGAGGCAAACTCATGGTCTTTCTTGAACACCGATTAAGATTATTGTCTCTGACTTCTAGGGTCCGAATCTGGCAGCCACCCCCCGTTGCGTTGGATTTCATACTGTCAATAAAGAGGCAAAGTTCTCCTGTAACATGCATAATAAATGATAATTATAAAAAAAAAAGACATGCATAATAAATCACCCGACGCCTCAGCTGCTGTAGTGGTTTCGGGCATGCCCATGGAGAGAAGTTTAAGTTCGAGGCCTTGTTATTAATAGTTTGGGAACCCCCAGCAATCGTTGTTGCTGAAGTCAGATGATGAGTTGCACATTTATATTTCTTCCATGTATGATGCAAGATCTCGTGTGCTTGACTCCTGCATAAAATCATTTGAGTTTGAGGCCTTGTATTTATTTTTAAAATTCTATCCACGTACATGCGGACCCGACATTCCAATCCAACCTGAAGGCAGCCTCGAGTTTAGCTTTAATCCAAGGGAAATTGGTCGTGTCCTTGCGTGATTTTTAAGAAATCACAGCACATGCATAGCGCCTACCAGTTACCAGTCTGAAGATAACCCGATTACCGGCTCTACTGATTGTTGCGATGCAGTAACATCTTGCATTTGTTAGCCAATCTATGGTTTCATTGTCCTGCATTACTAAATTCGAGATAATAAGAAACCGTACTCAAAATTAATGATAGACGCCATCATGCCACACAACAAGAAGAAGATTGCCAGCAAAAAATAGTTGCAAATTCAGAACATAAATGCATAGATCTCAAATATAGATGTTCTGCACAGGCAGTGTTCATAAATCATTTGATGAACTACAAAATGCTTTTGCTCATTATTGCTGTTGGTCAGCTTGTCCTTTGGAGATGCAGCTCCACTGCAGAACATGGCTTTCACCAGTTTAGTCTTTACCTCAACCCTTTAGATGGTCCATCCAGCAAAATGTAGTGGGTGCAAATGTCAGAAGCCCTAATCTATGGTGAGATGATGCCATTATCATAAAACGAGTCAACTGCAATGGCACCATCCATCACCAATGTCTGATTTGAACGATACAAGGTAACCATCACTTCCATTAAAACTGCAAGAACCAAGAGCATGAGACCGTGATCTGGCTCCCGGTGAAATCATTGAAAACAGCTCTTCGTTTCCTTTGAACTTAAATAACAGAGTGTACCGCCTATTTTATACACCAAACGAGCTACCTTCAGTTAGTAGTGCCAGCTGTTGGATACCAAATAAATATAAATTACAGTGCCTGCAAATAAAGGTGCAGTTAGAAGCCTAGATTAGAAATGGATTACAAAGAAGTTTAAATATCTGAACTCAGAGAAGGTAAATTTTGGGAGAAAGGAGGGTAGGTTTACATAGCATGATTGCTCAGTTGGCCTTGCCAATGCAAATGAGGATTCCGGATTAACTGACATCAGCAACTCCATCAGAACAACCTCATGTCGATAAGGAATTCTGAGGGTTGGCTCTAAAACTAAAAGTCCTGCCCAGAAAAACCCAGTGCAAAAATAAAAGAAATATGCCTTACCTTTTATGCAGAATAAAATGCTAGTTCATGGTTAAGCTTACCAGGGGAAAGCTTTCATCCCCCGTACAATACCTTTGCTAGGGGATTGGAGGCCCAATGGTTTAAGCTACATGGCTCGTTGGCTGAAACCCAATCATCTTTCCATCTCCTGACAAGACCACCTAAATAAGCACAGGGAAATGTAACATAGCAACATGAGAAAAAACATAACAAAATGTAATTGAACAAGTTTAACAAAATGCAAAACAGTTTGTAGATTACAATCATTTATCTTAACAACAACAGCCATGACTAGCTGGACTATATCGAGCACTTCTTGCTCGAAGGAGCACATAGAAACCAAAGCAAAGAAAATATACTCAGATATATTCAAACTAGATTGATACTATTTTTTAACTTTGTAAAAAATAAATATAATACATTAAAGATAGTAATAAGAAAAATAATGACAGTAATATTTTTTGGATATGTAATAAAATATTAATAACAATAACAACTAACAAGTAGTGTTTATTGCTTAGTGCCCCATACCTAATAGCAATTATTATAAAATAATCAATATCTTAATATTATTAATATCCGTATCAGGCCCTCTGAAACCAGCATCAAACATAATTATCAGCTTGATGCTACCTCACCTGCATGGGCCCACCTAAGAGTGCTTTGTATATGTGGTTCCAAAATATTAGGCAGGTTCAAATATTAGCTGCACAAAACTAAACAGGCTGCATAAGTGGCTGCGCAATGCTAAGTGGATCGCCTTTTTGGTCTAGTTATAGTATGACCACATATACTAACTGCATATATGGCAATGCCATGCAGTCAAGGGACCGATATCCAAATGCATATGTGGCAATATGCATCCTATTTTACAACCCTAACTACGGCTATGGTATAAAGATCTGATAGTCAACCAAATCTTGTTTCTAATAGAAAACTACATAATAGCATTTGAAGAAAGATTAAGAGAAGAGCAAAGTGTTTGAAATTTAAAGGACCGAACCTACAGCTATAATCTATGCAGGGGAAGTGTTCTTCAACTTATCTTTCACAACTGTGAATCATGGAGTTCCTCATTGTGATGAGGCTCCATAACAACAAAGGTTACAAAGCAGGTCTTTTAGGAAAAGAAACCAACTCCATAACAACAAAAGTAACAAAGCAGATCTTTTACAAAAAGACAAAGGAGGAGGAGGCTCAATAAAAGGTGATATTGATTCTTAATGACAAACACGCGAAGATGATAGGGCAGCCTTGGTGTGACAGTAAAGTTGCTCCAGTTGACACTCCCCAGACTCTACAGTGGCAAGAGCCTCATATACCAGGACACCCTATTTTAACTCACATAAGAAGATAAGCAGATGTTCCCCACAACTAAAGCCAGAAAACATCAAAATTTTTGACATCATCAATAGAAAGCATGATATTCAAGATGATTAAGATTGGTTACGAATCAAGAAAGCTTAATGGAACCGAATGATGCAGACAGAATTGAGTGAACTAAAGATATTCAATCACCTCAGTAATGAATTAGGAAGTTCAGTAAAAATGCCATTACTTTTCAAGTACGTAAGATGAAATGACTTGATCGATGTCATGGCTAATGTAATTCAAGGATTTGAATTTTAGCGGGTTGCTTCTGCTTTCTCTAAGTATACTGATGCTATTAACTTGTACATGGGGAATAAAAGAGAACCCTTAGAACTTTAAAAGAGAGACAATATAAGTGAACAAACAAACAAAAAATTCCGTACAGTTTTCACCAATAATCATACGATAGATCTGAAAGTCTGCATACAGTTTTCATTAATAATCATTTGATCGATTTGATATTCAGCGTTTCAAGTCAGGAATAAGTCTACCAAACTAGCTAAAATCAAGGTTCGTAATACCAGTTTCGGTACATGTACTACTACCATATTGGTACAGTGTCGATAGAGGTTGGTTCAGCGTACCAACATTTGGTGCACATCCTGGCCCCCTCCCCCCCTCCACCCTCCACCACCACTTAAGTTCTGGTACCATAGATTTATCAAGGATGCCAATATTGCAATATTATTGGACAAATCATATCAATCTGAGTTTTTGCCTGCAGCTCAACTGCACCACAGTTACACTCTGTTTTAATTATATTATGGGAAAAGGAGAAATAGAATATAAAAATATGATACCTGAAAACTAGCAATATCCTGTACAGGCGACTGAGCGTCCATGTTAATTGTCTCTGAAGAAGATATACTGGAAGATAATTCTGCATTAGTTTGTACATCACCAGAACAATTTGTAGCATCTTCTTCACTACCAGAAATGGCATGCAAAATGAGATTCTTATTCCTCAAGCAATGAGGAAGTTTTCCGGTCCATGCACCAACATCTGCATCAAACATTATATCCCCAGGCCAACCAAGTGCATCCCTGATCTCCTTTACAACTGATTTGCACAAAGCTTCTAGCTATTCACCAAAGATTTGGAATCAGAACAAAATCTGCTAACTGAGAACATAAATACAAGAAATGAACCTTTAGAAAAACTACATGGTAAAACAGAACATGCATAAGAGATGTACTGATGCAAAAGCTGCGCTTCAATTTCCTTTCTCTATCTACAGACTTCCCCTTTGCCAGATTAAGTTTGTCCACATGTTTCCTTGCATTTCTCACTATCTTACCTTCGGAAATTCTATATACACAAATTGACGAATCAACTGAGCAGTTCTTTTGAGGCTTCTGAAGCCAACCAAATATATTATTTGAAGGCAAATCACCCACATTTCCAAGGTAATTTCGCTCAGTGTCCTCGAGAGTGTAAGAACAAATAGCCTCAGCAAGAGCTGAAAGAACCTTTCATCTGAAGAACTCACAGTAATGTCTGCTGTATCCTGCCATACGGGATGAGAAAGTCAATTGAAAATACTAAACCAGAAGGGAAACATAAAGTAAAATTATAGAAGCTAGTTATGACCTCTAAATAACATGGTTATGTATAAAAATCCAGCCAACTTATAATTTTCAAGAACTTTTTTCTAAGGTAACTATATCAAGAAATTTTGAAAACAAAATCTGAGATTATAATCACAAAAAGTTTTAAATTTCTACCGACTTTTGCAAGGAGTTGAGATCAAAATCAATTGCGTAATCGAACTGACCAGCCTGGTGGAGACCGTGCTGTGCTCGTCGGAGCCACCGGGGAACACCGTCTCGACGACCATGGTGGAGGTGCCAGAAGAGAGGTGCTCGTCGGCGGCATCGCCGCCATCAGCAGCGGCGGCGGTGAGGGCCTGGTCATAGCTGACGGCCCCAACGAGGGTGAGGCGGCGAGGTCGCCCTCGTAGGACCGAACGGCCGATAGGTGAGTCCTAGCCTCATCGCCGGCGCCGTCGGCCGACCCGGCGAGGCCCTGGAGGAGCTCCTGATCGGTGGCGGGGAGGACGGCTGGAGGCCAGCAGCGGAGGCGAAAGAAGGGTGGCCGGCGGATGTGGGTTTGAGGGTAGAAGAAGGGGGAGTCTGGGAGAAAGGAGGGGGGTCGAGGGAGGAAAGGGAAGGAGGGGAGGCGGAGAAGGAGAGGAGATTGGAGGAAGGAGACTGACATGGGGCGCGGATTTGGGTGCGGGAAGTGGTCAGGGTTTTCTTTAATTGGGTTTGGGTTTCGGGAAACACTTTTCTTTTCTTTTCTTCTCTCTTTTGCTTCTCTTTTGACTTTTGCTTTACGCTTTGCCTGTTAAAAAAAATCTTCCTTCCCCACCGTGGGATCGACAAATTAATTTTTCTGCTCGACGCCTCAATGAACTACCACAAAAATCACCGTATGGAAATGTAGACCCTATTTTTCTATCGAGATTTAGTGAGGAGAGCTAGAATATCGCATGGTCCGGAAACATTTTAAATAGCAGCCAAAATAGATCTGGAAACATTTTGCATTGGAGTTGTATCAGATCGTGATGCATGGCTCCCAATTTATTTTTGGATCAGGTAAAATTGTCTGATAAACTCCCCTCAATAAATTAAAACAAAAAATGCCTAACGCAAACCTTCTGCAGTTTTGCCACACTGCCAATGGCTATTAGCTTAATTGATTGCACCCAAATTCTGATAAAAAGACTTCCCTGTTCAGAAGAGGTTCCACTTTCCAGGCAAGTTTAATTCCGAGTAGCGGCAAAAATGACCACTGTATTGCTGGGGGGAAAAGGGAGAAGGAGAAAGTCTATTGAACTATTGGTAAGATGGCGAAGGTTCTAAGCGTTGGGCCATTGCCCCAAATATAGCAAAACCGAAAAAGAAAACGATAATTTAAGGAAGTAATAGAAAGATGTTTTTTTAGAAGAAATTGTTATAATGTTGAAAAGGGACCAACGTTCCGATCCTTTGTGGTGCATATTTTGTACCATCATCCGATCTTAAAGATAAATTAATGCCAAACTGGTGGCAGCAAAGGGACGACGGGTCTTCGACGCGTCTATAATGTGTGCCGAGCTCCGCGCAGCATGGAAAGGCGTCACCTATGGGCGACAGATGTTAGGCACGGACTACATCTTCTTGAAGGAAGACTCGACTGCAATCATTGAGTGGGCTCAAGGTCGAGGATGTGCGACTGAGGAGCGGCTGCTGCTTCACACCATCGGCCATCTACTAGGGAATGTGGCTCCTACCTAACCACACATATTTATTGGGAGGCAAATGGTGCTACCGACTGAGTTACCTTCTTCACTGCTCATCACTCGAGAGGTTCATCTAGATGGATCCGGAGTCTATGCCACAGGTTTTTTGTAGCTTTTTATTTTTTGATCTTATTAGCCGCATTCACACTCGTTGGAAGTGGGCTGCTGTTGTACCAAAAAAAAAAAAAATTGGCTATCATGTAGAACTCTTAAAGATGAATGGCTATCATATAGAACACAATTAAGTCATGTTGCCATGGACGCCATGGGCGGATATTTTACAGCCATCTTCCTCCATAATCACATGATGTGAGGGTGCCGAAGGGTTGTAGAACTCTGCACCTCCTTAACTCTCAGCATTGCAAAACACACTCTGCAGAAGTCTGGCATTTTTTATAAGATTGTATAATGCCCATTTGAGGAGTCATGATACATGTCATTCAGACATTCTCAAAAGTTCAAGGATGTTAAGGATGGAGGTGTTGTTCTACCCCTTGAAAAAAAGGACGGAGGTGTTGGAGGTTTTTTTTGGTAAAGATGGAGGTGTTGGGTTGGATTTTGGTGAGAATAAAATCAATGAGAAACAAAATCTATCTACAAAAGGCTTACAATAAGACAATCAATAATATAAATAATTGTATGGAGCATGACAATGCAATAGAAAAACATTTTCTTTTTCTCAAAGATAAGCATGCCATATAACCAAGAAAATATGCACAGCCAGTGCTGTATAGTGCAATTAATAGCAATTATGGATCAAGTAGCAGCAAGACAGATGCTGCAGGGGGGTCATTTCTTATGCAAGCATGGTGCAATAGCATTGTATATCCATTAAATACTTGCTCTAATAGCCAAAAAAAGAGAATCTGAAACACGTTGATGTATTTCTAAGTTGAAACTGAGCATATAAAATTTTTCCTCTCTTATAGTAAAACCACCAGTTTATAACATACATAAACATCAATGTAGAAAAATCAAAATAAGTGTTTAAAAGCATACACACAATACACAATACTTTAGAAGGCTAACTCATGAAGAAGGCCAGTCAATAGCCCTTTGATCTGAGAACAGACAAATCTGCTACATGTGATTGACAGGCATTGCATGAGAAACTAGCAATTGGATGCCGATTGCATCTGTTAGATGCATGCAAAAAGATCTTTCCAAACTCCTAAAAGAAAGCCAAAATCTATACAACTAAGACATGAGAGATATTATAAGCATATGATGCTACAAATAACTTAGCATCTTCACCTATACAGTTCTGGTGAGAGCATGCTGCTGGATGCTTCTCTTTGTCCATCTTGGAAAAGTGACTGTAGATGCTCTAATAGAACCGCTGCCGATCATTATTCATCAATTACTACCACATAATACCATTGCCAAGGATACATATTACTTTCTGCATATGATGGCGACCTAAATATCAGGAGCCCCATTTAGAGTAACTAATGAAACTGGCCTGAAAGTAAGCTGGGTATATCAGGAAGCTGGAGCCATTTGGTTGTCTTCGTTAAGTGAAACAATCAGTTACTAAATTCATTCTTGCAAGATGACAACCATTTCATCTCGCTGCTCATGTCTCCTGACTTATGTTCCGTAATAGTCTTTCAAGTTATCAACAGAGTAAGCATATGGCATGCTTGGTCCATAACCAAGGTTTTCATCTATAGGAGCTTTCTGATCCAAAGTTGAGTATAGCTTTTGGGAATGTTCCCTTTGATTGACCATGTTTGAAGCCAAACAAGCATTTTCATCAGCATCCTTTTGTTTAACTTTCACCCTGCCCTTGATATACTGCTTGTTATCCAAAGGATTCTCGGCATTGAGCCTTCCCATCTGCTGCTGCAGATCAACAAGTGAATCGGTCATTACTTTTCCTTTGGCACTCTTGTTTGGATCAACAAGCTTGAATTCCAGCCTGTATAAGGCACAAGAATCACAGTAATTGATCTCGTATTCATACAGATGCCACTCATAATGGTTCAGGGGTTGAGGATCCATGTAGTAGGACCTCTTCAATCCTCCAAACTCCTTCATCACCTGCTTCCTAGATTCATGCCAACCACGCCCATTGTAATCAGGCAGTGACCTTTGTTTCCTATTCCCACTCTCAAATGCCCTTCGAGGCTTATCAAAGAAGAGCCATTCTCTAAGTGATTCACCATTGAGAACTAGAAGATCAAAGAGCTCTGCAAAATCATGAAAGTTCCTGTCATACTAAATGCACAACAAAACTTGAAGTCATTATATTACACTTTTCTGAAATGGCTTCATAAAACAAGACAACTATGTCAACTAAGAGTACACATGGCATGCCTACAAATATCAATAGACACATACCAGGTGCATTCCAAGGAGACTTAGCAGTTGCCGCCCCTTCACATTCTGGTATACCAACATTCTTTCCTTGTGTCTTGGCAGTCAGAGCAGCAAAAAGTGGACCATCCTTCAAATCAATCCCACCAGGACGCAGCACAGGAGTCATACCAGGAGGTCCTTCATGTAACGCTAGAGTAGCATGAAAGCTGCTGCAATAATCTTGGTACCATTCTGATCCTCGAGCAGGCCTAGGACAGTCCCAGAGTGCACATTTTGGCATTAAGAAAGCAGAAGGTGGAGGGCATATTGCTGGAATAAATTCAGAGATGAGTGGTACAGCAGCCCCTCCATTCTTCCTGCTATCATCAAAACCAATAAATACATTGTGATGTAATTCCTGATGCAGACTGAACTGCTGATAGTCAGAATTAGTATTCCCTTCCAGATAATTTAAGGCAGCCTGTTGCACTCCTGTTGAAAGAGAGCTTTTATATTGCTCAGCCCCTAGACATCCATGTTCAGGTAGTTCCTGAGACACAAAATATTCCTGCATGACAAGTCGTCAAACTTTTGACACTTAACAAAAGAACACTTTAACAAGATTTAAACACCATTAAGCTGTAAAACACAGAAAGGAAACTTGAAATAAATTCAACTTCCACAAAATATAATGATCAGCATACAGAAAAAGAGAATGCAAAAAGTGATTCTATCACTGGGACTAAAAGTGATTCTATTACTGGGACTAAATGAGAAATAAAAGAAGCTTGCATAGGTAACATCATTTTTCACACTGCAATGTGTTTTTGTATGGCTCAATAGAATAATCACATACTATTTCTCAATAAAGTTGAAGATAAATTCACTTAAAATAAAGAAGGGGCACAACAATATAGCAATAGGAAGTTCTATCCTTTTTTTTGAGAAAAGGATAGTGATGCGGCATGAAGAATAAAGAGCAACATGATCCGTGGATCAACACATAAATTGAAAGCAAACTAGATTGAAGAACCCTTCATTTGATGAAGAAAGTTCTTGCCAAGAACTTTTATCAATATGTAGAAGGCCAACCATTTATACAATGTATTAGAAAAATATATAGAACATGAACCTAATTTGAGCATTAAACCCGCTACAAATCAAACTAGAAATGACTCAATAATAAGAAAACATGCTACAATTATTCAGCTACAAATATAGAAATCCGGCTAAAATTTGATACTATCTTCAATGAAAAATTTATAGGAAAATCTGGCAAAAATCTCCAAATCTGCTGGCTCCAGTGAAGCATGCGATGGTCCAACCGGTCGTAGTATCTAATAGCTGCACCCTGAGATGCATCATATAGGATATAAAGAAGGCTCTATAAACAAGCAAGGATGCAAGACAATTACAAGGAACCAAGCCCAAAATGCACAAGTAGGTTACATCACAATTGTTGCCACCATACAAAAAGAAGAAGAGGCAAAAAGGAAAAGATAGCATTCAAGATGATGAAACTCATGCTTTGTCTATATATTGTATGTGGTCCAATTATCTCTCTCTCTCTCTCTCTCTCTCTCTCTCTCTCTCTCTCTCTCTCTCTCTGCCCCAACCCCCCTCCAGAAAGAAAAAAAAAACTTCCACCAAGGTTTCAGTCTTGATACCGAAGCCCATGTCAATATCTTACCAGTATGGGTCAGGTTGGTACTATATGTGGCCATACCACTACATGGTACACTTTTAGAGTCAGAACAAAAGTTGTATCATGTCTTTGTATCGGGCATATTGAGCCTCCATACCATACCGATGCTACACCAGGACGGTATGGTACCCACATATTGTTCAATACGCATTGATATAGAAAACCTTTTTTTTCCACCATAAAGGCTAGCAACAGGTTAGTGTTGGGTCATGTCCAGTTATATGCATATGATTGCATGCATTGGACTTGATGTTGAACCCAATTTACAATACCAAATCTATACCTATTCATGGATCCATAATAATTGGGCTCCAATCAGTTCTCATGTATTTGTTGGGCTGTTGCGAGCGTGGAGAGAGAGAGGGGCAGGGTCCTCCCTTTTAAAAATCAAATGAAAGAAAGTTAACTCATTGCCCTTCAGACTGACCAAATTTGGGAAATATTTGCAGAGAAGAATAGCAGACTTCATCCTCTTTAAAAATTTACCAATATCATTAATAAAACAGAATCAAAATATATCCACTTCAGCAGCTTCCTGCCTGCCATACTAAAAATAAGATTCTTCACTTCTCCCTTCTTGAACTAACTCTACCAACTCTTTCCTTCAGAAGGAATCCACATTATTCAAACTTACTCATATGGATTTGACCTCTACTTCTCTCGCCCCCCAAGAAAAAAGATCCCTAACTTCAAATTTCTTCTAAATTTACTTTTTGCAAGTCAATTTCTCAGCAAAGCTTTGCTCTTGATTCTCTAAATTCATCAAGGAGACTACCAGATCTGGAAGTCTCTAAATAGGGCTGAAAACGGATCGAATACGGATAAGATATTGATATATCCATATTTGTATCTATATTTTTCAACAAATACATATACGAATACATATATTAAACATATATCAAAATTAGTATCCATATTTGTTCTAAATAGATACGGATACGAATTGGATATTAAACATATCCATATTTTCTTATCCGAATACGGATATAAATTGGATACTTTTTGAATATTAATTAAATTTGAGCAAAATTCAATGATGAAAACTAGCATAAAGACATGATCACAAAAAAAATTCAATTAAAAAAATATAATTTAACAAGCAGTTATCAATAATAAAAACTAACAACTTCATAAAGGATAAAGGTTGCTTGTCACCGAAGTAGACGTGATCTATGGTGCTTCTAAGGCATCTCACGACTGTAGCCGACTGCAATCGCCAGGTGGAAACTAGAAAATAGATGGAACCTTCGAAACTCTAGTTGCTTGAAGACGACGAAAAGAAAAGAGGGATGAAACAGATGAACGGGACATTTGAGCCTTTCAGGCATGCGGGGTGATTCGAAGAATTTTATTTGAATTGGGTATTCCATATTTCGGTTGCTATCTTATGTGATGGTCATCCAATATCTGAATTTTTTTAATTTAGATTTAATCACTTAATTGGTTTTCTGATTTAATTTAACTTAAATATTTTATTTTCACTTACACTTATTATACGGATATCCAAATCTGGATCCGAATCCGAAAAAATCATGTATATATGTATCCGTATCCAGAAGATTTTTGAACTGACTATCCGAATCCGTATCTAGATCCAATCGGACCAAAAAATAGTATCCGAATCCGATTCGAATCGGATACAGAAACGGATACGGTCGGATATAATCCAACCCGCTTTCAGCCTTATCTCTAAATCAACAGTCTTTCCCTTTTAGAGATTAAAACAAGAGCGGTCAAACTTACAAAAAGAAATGCATTGTTACTTGGTTAAGCATGTTCTGACTTTCCATTAAACCAATACAGCAGTATCAAAACTAGTGTGAACAGTTTCAGCCCCTAACTCTGCCTTTAAATATATAGCTAAAGAAGTTGATGGTTTTCAAGAGATCTCCTTTTAGCTGATTATCAATGTACTACCACTAATCTCCTTAATAGTCTTAGACCTTCACTAGAATGAATCATTTTATGGTGTAAAACTTTTTGCTGAAGCGATTTAAACTACCAGAGCTACAGACCTTTACTGCATAACATGAAAGAGATAACATTTTGCTACACAAGAAACACCATGCATCAGCAATCAATAATGCCTTTTTCTTTTTCTTTTTTCTTTATTCTCCTAGAGGGGGCTGGGATGAAATCATCCAAAGTAATATGCTGTAATCGTTCAAGTCATATGTACCAAAAATTAAAAGAACAAAATTTTTCACATATCAGCATGCATCAGAATAGAATAATAAACAAATCCTAACAATTATGCTCGACAATGTATCACATATGGCAGGAAAAATCTTTCTTTTACATAACCTCTTTTATATAGCTCTATGGCTATGAAAGGACATATTTAATACATGCTCAAATGCTATGAATCCTCTAATATATGCATTGCTTCTTTAAATATCATCAGAATATGACACTTTTAATTGGATATGCATGCTTCTGCTAGAGTAACATGTTTAACCAAATTTAATAAAGCAGCCCAAAAATCTTGAAAAAATACGTTAAACAAAAAAAAAAAAGAGAGAAAACTTTAATATCAGCTGTGACTCTAGAAGAAAGGGAGAAAAGACATGTCCATGCACCATATCAGTAATAATCATGTTTAATATTTATAACCCTTAGTTTCAGATAAGATTCTAGTAACTCAAGTATATTTTTCCCCCAATTTACACTATGAGTTGTATAACATGTTAATTTAAACAAAGTTAAGTGTTCAGGAAAAAGGGCCAATTTATCTATAATTTTTGGAAAGCTAAAAAGGTCAAAATCAAAAATTCATGAAAAGTTTTGAAGACTGTGCATTCAAAATATAGTCCAACTATACTTAACAAATTTAGTCCTCAAGGAAAGAAATTTGATTTTCTTTAAAAAAATAAAAACTGACAATTTTCTCTTTTGCGACAGTTAGCCAGTCATCTATGGTTAAAATGTTTATTTTGCACAGATAGCATGTGAAAAAACAGATAATAACTTGCTTGGTGAAGGATTTACCTAGAGCCAACCAAAAAAGGGCTAAAACCCATGCCCACCAGAGCACTTAAAATTTTTAACCTCTCCCCCTTCCCACCTCAAAGAGAAGTTTTTTAAAAAAATGTTGTTGACAACAATGAGAAAGAAGATGAACTGCAACCATGATAGCTGTTTTGTATTTATCTTTTTTTTCAACCAGTTAATGCCTAAATAAATATACCAAAACCATCTCGATAACTTTGAAAAACAAACAAAAACCAGGACAATATTATTCAGAAAAGAAATTCTCACAAAAAGAGTAAATTTTCAAATTACTATAGGATAACAACTGGTTGCCTTTGTTATTTGCTACACCTTTTGTTGTTTGCTACAAAAAATGTTGGCCTTGTTGATTTGTTTTACGATGTATCATTGATCACAGCATAATGGGCAATAAGTGCTAAACAATGTTTAAAATCAACAAAGAGAACATGAAAGGAAAAGGAAGAAAAGTGGGGAAGAAGCCTCCCCCCTTCCCTTTTCCAGCGGTGTGGGTATGCGCATCATGGCAGCAAGTGAGGCCCTGAAAACTTATTAGGTGTCGTAGTATACAATAAGACACAAGTTGGTACTTTCAGACATGGGACACACGTTTTCCATTTTCACACCAAATTTCCCCCATCACATCTACTTCAGGAGATGCAGGGAAGGGAGAACCTGAGATCAGATCCAATGAAGAATCTTTTGTCAAGTGCATCTGATGAAAAAATTTATTTGCAAAGCAAGCTTTTCACAAGGTTCATAATTTACCATCTAAGCATTTTTGCTCCTTGTTTAAAGCATTAGAATGGTTTACTCCCATATCAAAATGGGAAGTATGAACTATCGAGTTTTCCCAAAGTGTCAGATGCTTCAACCTTCGAGAAATTTTAAAAAAAAATAAAATAAGAATTAAAACTTGAAATATCCGTCAGAATTTTTTCATATTAAAATAATCTTGAACTTATACCGTACATTACACAAAAGAAGACATAGTTGGGAAATTGCACCAGACTTCTCCAAATATTTACAACCGATCTTTAATTAGCACTTGGAATGGTTAGGAGTGATCAGATTTGCACTACTGTCATAGAATCTCTGTCTGGTGCTTGAATTCAGTGCATCGAGGAGAATTGTGTGGGGTCAAAACCCTTCCCATGACATGACATCCCTTGCTTCCTAGCAATCGCCGGCACAACCTAAGAACTGCTTTTTTGCTCTAGAAGTTGCAGCAATTAATTTCCATAAAGATTCCCATCCTATATAGTTCGTTCTTATATATATATAAGGTGCGCCTCAGCGTCCATCATAATGGCCTTAAAAATTTCTAAGTTTACTCACATCCAGGAAGGCGGGAGCCCCTCCACCTGGGTCGGACCGCAGCACCGCCAGCGGCTCGAGCTTCGGATTGGCGGCGGGCGGCAGCTCCACCAGCTTGCTCGTCGCGTCGTCCTCCTCCTCATTCAGCTGCAGCATGCGGCGGATGTACGAGGAAAGATCCGAAGATGCATCGCTATGCCCCTAAATTAATTTTCCCGCATCAAAACACATCACGAACAAAGAAAGGGAAGAAGGGAGAAAGAAAGGGCAAGGGAAATAAAAATAAACGGAGCTCACGAGCAAGGAGGAAGCGGGGGAGGCCTCATCGAGCTCGGCTTTCCACTCACGGAGCATCTGGTGGACCTGCTCCTCGAGGAGGGCGGCGTCGGCGGCGCGGCTCTCCTTGCGGGCGGCCTGTAGGTCGGACAGCATGCCCTGGAGGTCGTCCACCCGGTTCTTGGCCCTCTCCTTGAAGAGCCCATGGGCCGCCGACCGGCACGCGCCGCTCTTCGAGCCCTTCCGCATCTCTCTCGGCACCCTAATCCTCCGATCACTAATTGAAGGGAATTCAGTGGAGAATCTGGAGATAGGAGGACGAGAGGGATATGGAGCCCGGGTTCGTTTTTTCCTTCTTTTTTTATTTTAACTTTTTGAGGGGATTGTGGTGTGGGGAATCCGGAGGGGATGGGAGTGAGTGGGGATGCGCTGGCTTTTAGCTTTTGCTCTCCTGCTGTTTTTGCGGACTCTGATTTTGGGATCTAATCTTGGTCTCGAGACGAGAAGGCTTGTGAATTAGCCCACCACAACTGCCGTCGCCGCACGAAAGGGGCCTGGAAAAAGCGGCAAAAGCGGGAGGGAATGATGCTCGCTCGCCTAATCTTTATATTTTGTTACGGGGGAGTGCTCCGAGTCATCTCGGCTGGCAACTCAACCGAGACTCGTGGCACGTCTCCACCTTTAAGGCGGTGCTTCCGGCGAGAAGGATTGGAGCCAGGAGAGGCACTGCCGTGCACCCATTCCGAGTCCCTGACCCACTCACCGTTCACCAACTGTGTTGGAACAGCAACAGGCAACGAGAAGTCAAATGTGGCCGAACTGAATTTAGATGTAATTTTAAAAATTAGACTTGAATGCAGAATCAGAATATAATGAGTTGGTGGCCTCATAAATTCTGGTAGCCTTTGACGTTCCTTAGCCCCGAAGGCTGTTTCTCCGCAGAATATGTTCAGAAGAATAAGTAAATTATCATGCGGAACCTTGGCATCACAAATCAGAAAAATGCTGATATTGCTGTATAATTACAGCGTGTAGAATATAATTTCTCAAGCTAAAACATATTGCAATTTGACACTTGATGGTCATACATGTAGTGGTTGGCTGGTTGAAGAGATTTACTGAATAGCATTAGCTTCGGCTGTGGTGTGTTTTGAGTGCCTGTTTGGAAGTCACCAAACTGGTGTGTCCTCGTGATGTCACTGGTCTGAATAGGAGGCATTGAGTAGGTGACTGCACTCCAAAAGCTCAAGACTGCAAGATACATGGTGACCATTGATCCTCTCAATTCAGCATCCTGTCTCATTTCTTCAGGCATTCACCACGGTGCGAGAAATATCACCTGCATACAGCGTGCTGATGAGCTAGAAGCAATACCAACTTCCATAAGTTGGATAACACTGATCTTCAAAATATATGCGTCATAATAAACTCGGCGCTACCACAGTACATTATGGAATTTTCTGTTCTCCAATGAAAGTCTTATAAACACCACTTGGCTGTAAGCCAATGAGGTTCTAAGATAAACATTTCTTAAGTTGTCCAATTGCATCATAAATAATCCCAGCTGTCTCAACATTAGCTGCACTCTGGAAGCCCACAGTACTAGATTAATAATAATCTTTTGCAAATATATGACATGATATACGATAATAAAAAGATGAGATTTTGAGCATAGGGCAGTTTACATCGAAAGGACAAAATCATTCAACTTCTGCATGCATTGTGGTTTCAACCAATAGTGACGAGATCACATTATGACAAATTCCTTCTACAACTCCCTATCCCTTCATATTTATTTATTGATTACTCTAGATTTACGAGTTGAAGCTTAACGCCTCTTACATTGCTGTAGTCACCAATGAGGCAACAAGGGTAAAAGATAAGCATCAGCACTTGTCAATGAATCAGCAATAGTTACAAACAAAAAGGAAATTGGTGTAAAGAACCATCATGACAGGGTTAGTGGAAAAAATATACCCAACTCTGAACAGAAGAATTGAGTACTCAATAATAGGCAACAACACAGCACTGTGCTCAAGATGTTTAAGTTCAGCCAACTTGAACTTGATCAAACTAATCAAGCAGATCTCGCTGACTTGCTCTCTTCCAATGCATGGCCATGCCTGAAGTTGAGAATGCCTGAAAGGCCTCGTCCCTTGGCAAGTTGCTCTATTTCACTGAGCTTCTGCTTGAGTAACTCTAGTTCTCTTGCTAGATCCTCCTCTCTTTGTTTCAGGTCCTTTAAGAGGAAAAATATTGTTGTAAGATATCCAGCAAAGGCAATCATAATAGAAGATGGGGATTATATGCAAGACTGCTTGGAATGAATTACAGGAAGCAAGGTGATACAATATCATGCTCCTTGCCATCCATATACAAATGATAAGGGAGAATGAGGAAGAACCCACAAAGAAAAATGTGGCGCACCTAAAATTAGGTAACTCAAGAAAATGGGTACTGGCTACTTCCATCCCATTGTGGAAAGCCATTAAAGGAATCTATGCATCTTGTAAAACTGTAAAATCACTTCAAAAATGTCCAAAAATATCAAGGACAACCTTCATGTTTTAGGGATGGAGGAACCATTTAATCCATGAAATTATCAAGTGAACTATTTTGCTTCAAAATTATGACTGATTTCCAAACCCGGGTTTTTGTTTCAGCATACAGAGCCAGGCTCATCAATTTATTATAACAGGTGTGCAGTGACATTCAAGAGTCTGTGCAAGTCATCATAATCTTCACTTTGTACTGTATCTAATGGCTTAATCAACGCTTTTCAGTAAATCCTTCTTTAACTTAAACAAGTATATTATATACTTCAGCAAGAAAAGATTCCTTCACCATTTCCATTATAAAAGTATGCCATTAGGCAATCGCAGTTATATTAATAAAATTGACTGCAATGTGTTGAACTAGCTGCCCATCTTCACCGTCTCAAACAAATTAAAATCAGAAAAAAACACACAAGCATGCACAAAAGGCATTCATAAAATTTTAAACATACCAAGAAACTCTACTAAGGAAGCAAAGCCAGAATAACAGTGCAAAAGCAGGGCTCTCATAATATTAGTTTGTGTGTCGCCTGGTCAAAGTAAAAAAAATGCAACACTCGAGACAAAACAGTGGCAAAAGAACTACCATTAACTCAAACTATTTACAAACAGCAGCCTCTAGTAACAGCTTACAAAACTTTCGACCAGATAATCCAGATTTCTTTGCTTGATTTTAGCTAGCATGTGCCAACTTATATCCGTTTCATTTTCCCACTTAGGGCTCATTTGGATATTCCTATAGGATTGGGCTGAAAATCCTGTAGGAATTGGGCCTGTTAGTCCATCTAGCTTATATTTTCTAAGAGCCTATCCAAACCCAGCCCAGATTCTAGCCTTTGGGCTGTAGGAAGAAAAAAAAAAGATCTATGGAGATCTTTTTTTTTCTTCTCACGGGATTTGAGCTTTTGGGGGGAGGGGGGGGGCATGCTTAAATGGACGGCCCAATCCATGAATCTTTTCGTATTTTCATCCTAATCCTGTAAGAATATCCAAATAGGTCCTTAATAAAATTAAATACTAGAACTCGAAACCCTACAATTTCAAAACACCATGTATTCGTTATTGGCTAGAGAAATCCCCGATGAAGCCATGCTTGTTCCCCCAATCAGATTGATAGAATAACTGAGTAGATAGCCTTTTAAGTTGTTAATTGATACCAATCACGATACATTTGCACACTGCATCATGTACCATTATGTTTGATTCATTGAACCGACAAACTTTCAATAGAATCAATCAAATAGAAACAAGAAAATTAGAAGGGTTGGGAAGGGGGAATACAGATTAAAACGAAAAAGACATCAAATCAAAGCAATCAAATGGAGAGATTGTGATCCAAAGTATCTTTCGGCTGACCAGATCTGAGACTTTCAGCCGTCTATATTTCTCTGGAAGGACCAAAACACTTATTTCAGGCAAGTTGGGGTTTAAATTTAATCACCAAGGCTGGATTTGATTCAAGCATAAAGTAGGAATAAGGCTTGGAATAAGCCTTATGCCTATCGAACATCATCAGGGAAGGAGGCATACATAACCAAGTAATAGTTATGCCAGTCCAACTTACTTATACAGGCGTAATTATTCCAGAGATAGCTTTCATAAGCTACTCTTGGGTATAAAGGCATCTTTTATGCCTTTTTTTCTTCAACAAAAAAGTTATCATTAAAAAGTTATTCCAACAGGATGCCTTTTGCTATTTAAAAAATACAGTCAAAAAAAAATGCATAATTATTCCATAGGCATGACTTTTACAGTTCCTATTTTTCTTATTCGCGAACCAAACACAACCCAAAAGAAGTTGTCACTTTCTTACCAAAGTCAAGGATTAAGGAGATACATTATCAGTTTAATTTAATAAAACTTCAAAGTTTATATTAAACAATCTGAAGGATCCTCCAAACCTTCGACTGGAATGTATCCAATCAACTTTTCAGATGAAAAAAGAAGGGTATAGGAAGAAGAACCTGAAAAATAAGAAAAAATAAGAAATATAATGGTTTATGGCCAGAACATTTACTGCTGTCCTAATTGCTTGATAAATTTAGTCATAAAGATGTGCTCAAGATCTACCACGTGGTTGGGATTGTTTAGCTTCGAAAACTCTGCTAGCAGAAAAGTGTTCATCTTTGTAGTCTCATGGTATGATATTATCAGACACTGAGTTGGTTAGAGGTCAGTTTTGAGTCTAAAAGAGAAACAACAACTCCTACAAAGACTATTTTAAAAGACATAGTCCCATTACATAGACTAGTGAAGATAAGTCTTATGTTGCATATCATCATGGAAACCATACAGAAGAAATAAATACTTCAATAATTTTTCAATGAGGGAAAGTCTCAATATATTACCTCGATCTCCTGCTTGCGAATTTCCTCTTTTCTAGCTTCCGACCTTGCACTTCTTTGCACCTCAAAGATTAAAGCAGCTCCAGCCACCTACTAACCCAAAGAGGACAATAATTAGTGAATAAGTTACCAGAATAAGCATGCCAGAATCCAAATCCAAACTAGAATCAGGTTGTCAAAATGTTGTCAAAAGTAGTTGCAAGAACAGTTGCTAAGAAATTTCAATGGAGTTCATGTACAGACACACAAATGCACTTGCTCACATAAGCTAACAAAGCAAGATAATGAATATCAGAACTTGTGCAATGTATAATCATCCATAAGTACACGAGATTGACTTTACTGCCAATACCCATGTACACATTTACCCAATCACTCATGACCTTTTGAAAAACCAGATACCAGTGCATAAGCATGACATCATTCACAAGCACATTTAAAACTAGAACTAATAGATCAACTTTTCAAAGAATAGCCAGTTTAGTGACAACCGAAAAGACAAAGAATTCCCCAATAAGGTCAGCAGCAGCTTGAACAGCTTTCTCCTCATTCAAAGGCCGGATGGCAACATCAGTTGAATGACCATAAATGCGTCTTTGAATGTTTGTGGTGACACGATGGTTGGCCTGTTACAGAAATATTATATTAACACATTTCATATTATTCAATTCAAAATACTGTTCATGACATAACATTCAGCATGGTAAATAAAATTTACAACATTCTGTGGCTATAGAAGCAATAGATGGATCTGCCTTGTCAGTTATTTTCAAAAATAAAGGCAGAATCAAGATTAACAAAGGAATAACATACACAAAAGTTGGCACATGTTATCTTACATGACAAGGCATGTAAATAAGTAAAACATAGAGAAGAAAGACAAGTTAATGCATAACCACAGAAAGGCTAAAAAAAATGTTAAGTCTGGATAATTTTTAGAAAACAAAAAAATAATAATAAAGGTTAAGTCTGGATAATTTTTAGAAAACAAAAAAAAAAATAATAAAGATACTTACACATGCTGGAAGCATAGGCATTAAACAAGAGTTCTGTGTCAGCACCAGGAAATAGAGATATCGATACAGATCATACTGTTTGGTGGATATCCCATATTACTATGCAAAACCAACTGGAGTTTGTCATATTAGTCTCCATTCAATTTTTATATACAGACAGGATATTTAAATCATTAATATGCTGTGTGCATGCATCAATTATGCGGTACATTCAAAGGTACCTTTGAGTCCAGAAAATCAATTTCTTTTTATATAAAAACTGGGTTTAATTGTGATTTGAATGTATAAGATGAATGAAACAATAGAAATTTTTCAACGTAAATAGATGCACGGAATTCATTTTGCTGTCCCAAATTATAAGTAACACTAAAAGTAAAGTGGTTAGCTTTAACCACAGAGAGGTGGCCTAAATCTAAACAAACAGATATCAAACAATTTCGATATTAATCTCCAGCCATTGCAAATGATAAGTGTGGATTTGAAATGAAATAGGCGATTATGTTGTGTTATAGCATACGAGGTTGAAGAGAATGACAAGAGGCGAAGATGGTGAATTACAGGGTTTATCAGAGTTTATCAACTTACTCAAATTATAAGCAGCAAGATGGGGTTTAAGATTATGCTTGGAGAAAGGTTCTGTTGAGCTGCTTATTGAAAGCTATTCAGCAATAGTTGTCAACTTAGCTTCTCAGTAAGGTACCATGCACTGGAATCACAGGAGGTCACTAGTAAGATATGTAAAGATCCAGAAAAAACTCTAAAGGAGTTCCTGCTTGGATGAGTATCAAAACAATGTGTTGATTTAATGGAATTCAGGAATCTAATTTTATGATAGACTTTCAGCCAAGAACAGATAAGTGAAAAAAGTAGGCGTCGTTTCTTGACAAAATAGCACATCCTTGTATAACCAAACCCTCGTGTTCCATCATTCTTCCATATTATGAATTGCAATTTTTAAATTAAAAATGTAACAAAAATTGCTTTAATATAAAGATAATAAAGCAGTGAAAGTCCTATCAAACCCATACCAAATCTCTGAGCAAATGCAACAAGTACATGCATACATACCTATATTGATGCATATGTCCATTAATCATGCACCAACCATACCCATATACATGCAGAAAATGCATGTCTATTTGATATAAGATTCCACTTGTTTCGACAAATTCAACCAAACAATGCATGGAAAAAAATAGATATGAGAAATCACAACATTCTAGCGTTCCAAAAGTTTTGCTGAAGTTTTTACCGACAACCTTAGAGGATGCATTATAATTTATAAGCATATGCAACTTGTTATCTGTACATAATTTACCACATATACATGTTTGTATGAGTATGTGCATGGATTGCAAATTATATAATTTGCACTTGAGTTCCACCAGGCAACCATTTTGTTGTATCAATTAAACAAATATATACATATTGTGAAGACTCGTGCAGGTGTGGATTTAGTCCCACATTGATTATTCATCGGAAGGATCTTAGGTGCTTATTATATAGGACTAAGAAATCTAAAAACTATCTTCCAGCTAGTCTTTTGGGGTGAAGTCTTGGATTGTTAAAAAAGTATCAGAGCGGACTCAACCAATGTTCCATGTGAACTAGGGGACACTGTAACACAGGCTCATTGAGGTTGACCACATGCTAATTGTGGTGCTTATAATTAGATTTGAATGAATTTGGCTCTTTAGCCTGACGAGGACGTCAAAACTTAAACGAGAAAAGTATGTGAGGATCTGCGCAGACATGTGTTTAATCCCACATCGGTTATTTGTCAAAAAATGTTGGATACTTATACAAGACTAAGGAACCTAAAAAATACCTTCCGACTAGCCTTTTGGAGTGAGATCCTAGGTTGTTAAACATACATGCAAACATACATAGTGTGTGTGTGGTTGTGCATCCGTGCGCATTAAAAAACTGCCTCACTCTGGTACTTGCTTCTCAAATTTACAAAAGGTTCAAAAAAGTTTTGAAGACCTACCATGTAAAATCTGGCAATCCATCATTAGTCATAACCATTGTCTGTGACAACTTTCACAAACATTGTATTCATATGCTCTCATTGAGAACTATCATGATCAAACTTAATGCCATGTCCCCGTTCATCAACTAGCTCTAGAGAAAGATGCCGAAGGCAAACCACAACCATGAAACATGGTTTGGCTTGAAGAGGGGAGTATTCTTTCCCACATGTTAATTGTCATTAGGCACAAGAATCCAACCAATCTCCTCCCCTGTGCTAGTAACTAAAGTCTTCAAGGAGATGCCTTCGTCAATATTTTAGCAACAAAAGTTGAAAATTAAGTTCATTTTTCATATCTCACCCTACTAAGATTGCACTAATGTTTAGAAGGATGTCTTTCGCCATATGGCTCTGCTCTCTCCAGTGTCCAACCAAAGTCAAAACTGATGCTCCTCTCATCGCATTTAGCCCTTTCTAACATTTATGCTATTAAAGCTTCTCCTTGTTCGGCCTTTGCCTTCATAGTTCTATTTTCCTTTTTTTTATGCCTACCAAGCAAAAAACGTATCTTCCACTGAAATTTGCATCATATTTTTCCTTGTACTGCTTCCATCACGGCTTAATTTTCCTAAGAACTGTTGGCCACCACTCAGGTTGGAACCTGAGGCCTCTCACTTGAAGAGGTGGGTGCCAACCAGCTGAGCTACCAGCTAATGGCGTGCACCATCAAAACTTGAAACCTGAATTGTAAAAGTTGCAATTTCCAATGACAATATAAGGATATTTTGGAGGCAATTCGTCCTGAAAACTGACATAGTGGTTCTCCAATAATTACAGGCAGAGATGAAACATCTTATGATTTTATGATTCATGTTCTATGTTTGAAGACTCCACGATTCTCGTGTTAAATAAGTTCCTTGGTCATTACTTGGAGTGTCCTGAGAATTGTACAGCTCCTCTAGCGCAATTTAGGTCATCAGAAGCAACAGAAAAAACTTCAACCAGCATTGACCAAAATTAGTAAAACAAAATTAGGGTTCAGAAAGAAA
The DNA here is from genome assembly GCA_025769935.1 of Phoenix roebelenii. Classification (NCBI taxonomy): domain Eukaryota; kingdom Viridiplantae; phylum Streptophyta; class Magnoliopsida; order Arecales; family Arecaceae; genus Phoenix; species Phoenix roebelenii. The sequence continues at coordinate 11,529,517 of JAOXJJ010001100.1, forward strand.
GCACCGCTGGATATCACAAGAAGAACAGAGCATCAACTGAAGCAGGAGAGGAATGGAAATGACTCTGACAAAATAATTGGATTTCATTGTCTCCATCCAAAATTCTACTATTGGAGTGAGCAACCGAGTTGCCCAAAATCCAGCAGAATCGAAGCCTACGGATTTCCGGAATGTAAAGAAAGCGAGAGATCGAGAGAAATGTGGAGAGACGTACCTGAGCAAAGTTAATGATGAACTGGCGGAACTTAGGGTGGATGCCAGCCTCTTTCTTGAGACGGTTGGCGATGGGCTTGCAGAGCGTCTTCAAGGCCAGCGTTCCCAGCTTCACCACCGGCAGGATCATCCTCAACTTCTTGCGGTCGCGATTCGATCTCTACTCTCTCTCACCCCTTCTTTACTCTATTGGCGAAGAGGAGAGTAGGTGGGGAGGGAGGAGGTGAGCGCGGCCTAGAGAGTTACTCTGGAGAGCATTTGGATCGGGCGAGTGCGATGCTCGAGGGAAGAAGCGGAAGAAGACCGGGAGCCCAAAAAATAAAATGGAAGGCAGACGGCAGCGGCTCCGGACAGGACCCAGCACCCAAAGAGCCAGAACCTTTCTTGCTATTCCTGGCTTGCGAGTTACGAATGGCTGCGAAAGGTTCACCCGCGTGCCGGTTTGTTTTTTTTGGGTGGTGGACCGGAAGCTTTTTTTTTTTTTTTTTTTTGCGGGGGGGGGGGGGGTCAACAGAAACCTCCTTTTACAGCGGGATCTTTAGAGAAATAGAAAAAATAATTTTTCATTATTCTTTTGTCTGCATAAATATCCAAAAAAATTAGAAAGTAAAATATTTCAATAAGATTGACACTGCCTCAGCATAACATGCCACTCTATTAGCCATAAGATATTCCGCCTAGGACATCTCATCAGAGTGATCGACAAAAAAAAAAGTGTAGCCTAATCTGCTGCTTTGTTCGTCCTATAATAAATGTAACTCGTCCTAAAAGCAACACACAACTAGATGTCCACGACTAGAAGATTGCCCATGGATTCATTTAATTATGGTAGTTGAGTCGCCCTCCAATAGAATAAAAATGTTCGCTTGTAAGCATGATCTTGCATAGTCGACTCCTACCCAGACCGCTCCCAACTCAGCTCCTAGAGCAAGCCTCTTAGTGGAGGATATCTTGAAAAATATTGAAAAACCCTTTTTGTTCCCATCCCTCTACAGTTCAATTAGCATAATAGCATATTTGCTTGCATCTTTAATTTCTCATTTTGGATCCAGATCCGTATCTCACTCGTCTAAGGTCTAACCTATCTACTTACTTATGCTATGGTCCAAATTATTTAAAAGAAAAAACTTGATTTCCTTATTCTTTTTGTATGAAGATCTAATTTTGCTTTTAATACTCTTGGTGGCGGAGATGTGCATTCATAAAGACAATTTTGCGGTGCTGAAAACAATGTTTTTCGAACCTCAAAATATATTAGATTGTGATATAAATTTCTCCTAATACAAGATCTTTGAGCCTCTCCTAGTTTCCTATTAGGATACTCATTAAGTGATTGCCAACATTATGTAAGTTATATACTTTGCATATCACTCAACCAAATTCTTTAAGGGCATATATTTAGTTAGGAAGAATTAGGCTCCAAAATGCAAAAAGAAATGCTATGTTGAGAAACATAACTATGCTGATTTCGATTTTTATTATAATTCTAATTTTGATCACAAACCTGATGCATTGTGCCTACTTGTAATAAGAATCAATTGATTTGCTGTAGGAGGTGTAGATAGGGAGAGAATAAAATTATAAACCGTCACACACTTTTTAGGAATAAGTTACTTGCCCAGACTGCCATTCAAATCATGGGTCATCAACCAAAAATCATTGTGTAATTGCATTCAGAAAGTGGAACATAGAGCTGCTGCTCCAATCATAAACATAGCAAAACATTGGCAGCTTATGATGCTCAATCACAATAAGAACGAAAAACAGCAAAAAATTCAAGCTGGAGACAATCAACTAGGTATTCAGACGTCTAGCCATGAGGGTAAAATAAAGATACAGTGAAGCATTTGGAACGCTAAGCACAACTATGTATTGAAGAGGTCATGTCTGGTTATATAACAATCCACTTGCAAGGGAACCAGTCAATATCTCAAAATACATAGGTTCCCCACTGAAGACATTCTTTGACTTTGTAAATCTCCACCCCCTACCAAAGAAAATTCTGCTCCAAGCAAGATCAAGGTCGCAAGAAGTCATTGCAATTATTCTCCAAAAAGCATCACCCAAAATAGAATAATAGATTAGACAAACAAAAAGGCTTCTAATAAGGTTTCCAAAAACCGAAATGAAGATAGGAGGAGAAAAAAAAAATCCAGACAAAATAAAAACATTTCCTTTCTCCACGGAAAGGCCAAGATCATCCATAAAACATCCAAAAACCCTGGATTTTCAAATCCTAACATCCAGTAAAAAAGAAGAGAAACTAAGAAGCCATAATCTTTCTATCATACAAATGATACCATCAGCCATTCCGCCCGACCCCATTCCATCAGATAACCCATTGCCCTCATTCTATTCCACACTACCCCGTAACCGCAGGAGACCGCCTCAAAACTCTTCAGGCGCGCTCCCCACGGATACGGCGTGCGAGCTGAATGTCCTTGGGCATGATCGTGACACGCTTGGCGTGGATAGCGCAGAGGTTGGTGTCTTCGAAGAGCCCCACCAAATAGGCCTCCGCCGCCTCCTGCAGCGCCGACACGGCGGAGCTTTGGAAGCGGAGGTCGGTCTTGAAGTCCTGGGCGATCTCCCGGACAAGCCGCTGGAAGGGCAGCTTCCGGATGAGAAGCTCCGTGCTCTTCTGGTACTTGCGGATCTCCCGCAGAGCCACCGTACCAGGGCGGAAACGGTGAGGCTTCTTCACGCCTCCCGTCGCCGGCGCCGACTTCCTCGCGGCCTTCGTCGCAAGCTGCTTCCGGGGTGCCTTGCCGCCGGTGGACTTCCTCGCCGTCTGCTTCGTCCGCGCCATTTCTTGCAAGTAGCACGCTGAGAAAAGCTAGGTTTTCGGGGCCGAAAAGAAAGAGAAGGTCGCGGTTGGATCAGCGATGGGAAGGCAAGGATTTGGGAGAGATTTGTAGCGGCTGAGCAGCGGGAAAGATGTAAAATCCAAAGCGTTTTTAGGCGGGCTGGAGGAAATGAAGTGGAATCGTGGCCGTTGGTGCCGGGATGAGATCGACCGCCCGGACTCGTTAAGAGGGATTCACTCGGATCGCGGATCGCCAGCGTGGCGTCTCGGTGGATGTGGGCAGCAAATTAATTATTGTCAGAAAGAGTGAGTTAATGGCTAAGATAGCTGTCAAAGGAAAATCGAACGGCTAAGGAATGACGGGCGGAGCAGATTCCACGAAATGTGGCCACGAGCTCATGATTTATTCGAGGCTTCGGATTGCTAAGCCAACCAGATTCAGAAATTGGCTCGACGAAATTGGACCAACTTGATCCTGCACAAACCATATACCATATATGGGTTGATTTGGGTTTGGTGCTTGGTATTGGAACCTATCAATGTTGATTGTTGAAGTCCATTCTGTTTCACGATGAGGATTCATGTCCTCCCTCTTCAAGTGAATGACTAGGTTGGGTTGGATAAAAAAGTTCACTCAAGCTCAACTTGACCGACAAAAGATTCAACCCTATCTGGCGTTAAGTTGGATCATCTAAAATCTTGTTTTTTCAGTAAGGAATTAAACCGCTTAAATTTAAATACAGCTTGACTCCAAATCATTTTGAGACATACAACTCATCGGAAAATCAAATACAAAATCTCCGTTGCTAAACAGATAAGTGTGCTTTGGGGCAAAGATGCAATCGAGCTAAGCCTAGTCGAGCAGTCAGAGGCTCGAGCTCGAATCGATTCAAAATATTCGGACTTAAAACTTCCATTCGAGATCGATCGAGCTTTAATATCTACGCTCGAATTCAACTTAATGAAAAAAATAACATTACTCGAAATAGATTCGACTCGAGTCGAATATCAATCGAGCCATACTCGAGCTCGAGTTCCAGCTCAAATTTGAGCCTTAGTTATAATTAAAAAATAGGTTAAATTTTCAGAGTTAGGTTAGATTAAAATGTATGTATATTGCACTTAAAATATCAAATTAATAATACATTATAAATATAATATAATATTTTATTAGCTTTCAAGTCGAGTATTTTGCTACTCGAGCTCAACTCAAAAATTGTTCCAGCTACTGAGCTCGACTCGAGCTCCATAATAGTCAAGTCGAGTCCAGTTTGGATGTTAATTGAACTCAGACGGCTTGCAAGTGGCTCAGTTCATTTGCACCCCAACTTTAGAGCAAACTATCGTTCACCCAAACAAAATGTTAGCTTCAATTATTTTTAAATGAATTTAGATTGAAAAGATATTGAACTTGAATTGTCATAAGGTTGGATGTAATTGCTCGAGCTTTCAACCCTACCACACCCAAAATGAAGCGGAGCACAATTCAATCTTCAACAAAAAACAAAACAACTCGATCCATACTCCAAGTTGGGTTGAGTTGCAACTGCATGTTCTTCCATGTTTAGCATCAAGAACATTGAAGGCCCATTGGTAGATATTGCCAACTGTCCAATCCTGCTGCATTGCATGTTAGGGTTGGTCTAGAAATGAGCACTCAAGGACTTTACACGTCATGGATCAGACCCTTGGGCAGGGATGGTCAAAATCTGCATCTTATAAGCCCAAACTTGGTTTATTGCGAGGCCTAATTAGGGCCACTAGCTTTTTTTTTTAGATAAATTACAATTTGAACTTTTCAAATTTGGAACATTTCCATACACATTCCGTTATCTTTAAAAAGTTTTCAAAAATAACATTTCAAATTTCCAAATCATTTCGAATTGGTCCGCCGCTCATCTTCATGAATGGAAAGGTGGCACAGAACTATCACATGATAATATAAGAGTATTGTAGAATGAAAATGCTCTTAGTATTTTCTTGTTTGGGGAGATGATCTTAACCTTCTTCGTAGAGTCTTGGAGAAAAGATGCATGTACATGCCACTCCACCACTACAATATCGCTACCTATTGCATGGTCGAGCTTGTAGGACAATTGTTTAGGGTGATGACAATATCATAGATTACACACGATGGAAGGAGAAGAAGATGGGGGAGGAAAGAGAGGAAACCCAAAAAAACATGCAATGGTCACCATTGGCAATATTGGAACAGGAGTAGAGAAAGAAGAAAGGAGGGGAAGGCAGTGCCCTCGGGAAATAGGAGGAGGTGGGCAAAGATAGGAAGGGAGGTGTGGTGGATGGTAGAAGAGGTGGATGGGGTGGCATTGGGGAGTTAAGAGAGGATAGAAATAGTTTCTTTTTTGAGAAAAAATGTTTTCCAGACATACAATTTAGAAATGGTGGTGATTCTATCTGGTGTGGCCTAAATCCGATTCACGTATCATAGATCGACATGTGGCAAGCATTTTGGAAGTTTTGAATTTGAACAAAAATTGAATTTTTGGCGAGGTCCAAACAAGAAAAGAGATTATGACATATTTGAATTCAAATAATGAAGGAGGTTACAACAATCCCTTAATTTTCACCTTTAAATCGTAATAGATCAATACTCCCTTCTCTATATAAATAAGGCCAAAGGATCTTGAATGGAGGGAGAGAGACGGTGGGAGGCTCCTAAGGAGAAGCTCTTAAGTTGTCATGGCGAGAGGCTAGTAAGAAGAGGCTTTTCAGCTCTCATTGCTATATTTGCATCTGACTCCTCTTCCATGTTGCTTCTAAGGTCAGTGAGAACCGAACTAAATGAGGTTGGATGAGAACGGAGGTCAGGAAGAACTAGTCGCTTTCGAGGATGAGTTGCAAGAAATCCCGCTTTCGAGGATGACTTGCAAGAAATCCATTTGCTGGAAAATTTTTACGGAAATTGTTCACCTCGGTTAATACTGAAGTTAAGGAGGTTGGTTTAATCCGAGATCAAGATGTCCAATATTTTCTCAATCAAAAGGTAATATTGCTAATTTGGTCACCCACCACTGAATCGCCTACTACACAGATATTAAAGTACTCTAAACAAAGACAATATTCATCCAATAGTATATATCTTTAAGCGAGCAGAGCAGATGATGATCCAACAGTCGGTGCATTCACAAGAGGGAAGGTGAATCCAATTCTTTCATGAGAAAGATCGATACACCGTTGTCCCTAGCCGGTGTTTTCTATTCTTATGGCTTTTCTGGAAATATTACAGCGAAGCGTGCGACTGTGTAATCTTTTTCTCATGGATTCAGTTGGCTGTGCTCATGCGAGATTAGTGCAAGCAGCTGATGTACCAAAAAATAATAATAATAAAAAAATATATATGATTTAACTAACGAAGCAAGATATTTCAGTTACTTTTTGAGTGATTTTTAAACCATTTAGCATTGCCCGGTTACATGGATTATATTGGAGATTTTGACACGTGATGCGGCAGTGAGCCCCCTATCCCCTTACGTAGATGGTACGCTGGTCAAGGTGCGCGACCCAAAGCATCATGAACCGTTATTGCAGGCTGGAACCTCTCCAATCCCACCCTTGGATGGAGAGGATCCTAATCCAATTTTATCGCTCACGTGGATGTATAATAGAAATCTTTGAAGTTGGAATAGTCGGTTGTCCTGGTGCACCACCAACCATGTGTTTGGTGCGGCTTCTACGACTATTCTCGAAAAGCCATAATAATTTTGACATGGAATATCGAAATGTCGCCGGACTGCTTGTTATAAAATCAGTCATCATAGACTAAAAAGTTAGAGTCCGGTCCATCAAAGTTAGAGTCCGGTCCAAGGATGGACCGGCCATTAATTTCTCCTAATAAGTTTGACAAAAACCGGCCCATCAGACTTGAAAAACTGCTGTATCGTCCCAGGATGACGGCCATAAATAAGTCCGCGTGGTTTCCCGGAGGAGCAGGCCGGTCTTTAAGCAAAGTGCTTGCAACAACTAGCATCATGGAGCTCTCCAATGGCCGGAGCTTTGACAAGCTTTTCCAAGCCCACACTCTTGTTTTGAACCAATCCCTCAGCATCGCCGGCCTGATGTCCCTCAACTGCGCGGTTGAGCTCGGCATCGCCGACCTCATCCACAGCCACGGCGGCCCCATGCCCCTCTCCGAGCTAGCCAGATCCATCCCCATCCCTCCCGAGAAGGCTCCCTCTCTCCGGCGCCTCATGCGTCTCCTCGCGAGCCATGGCGTCTTTGCGGCGCAGCCCGATGGAAATAGCGAAAGCGAGACGGCTTACCTCCTCACTCCTTTCTCGGAGCTCCTCCTCACCAAGGGCACCAACCTGTCGGCCTTCATCCGGGTCAACTCGGATCCGGCTTTCATGAAGCCATGGTTCCACATGGGCGACTGGTTCAAGAGAAAAGGCTCGACTCCCTTCGAGGTGGCCTACGATGGCAAGTGCGTCTGGGACCTCACCAAGCAGCGGCCCGAGCTTAACGACATGTTCAACGATGCCATGTCGTGCGAGACGTGCTGGGTGGTGAAGGCGATGGTGACCGAGTTCCCGCAGTTCTTCCGAGGGCTCAAGTCGCTGGTGGATGTCGGGGGAGGGACGGGGGCCTCCGCCAGGATGGTTGCTGAGGCCTTCCCGGACGTGAAATGCACCGTGTTCGACCTCCCTCACGTCGTCGCCACCTTGCCGGAGAGTAAACTGGTCAACGCCGTCGGTGGGAGTATGTTTGACTCCATTCCACCGGCCGATGCAATCTTTCTCAAGGTAGCAACTCTTTTTTATATCTTCAAAACTCGCTGACTTTATTTTTAACATTATGTCGTTAGTATTGAACCTAAGGATTACGTTCTATTTAATTAAACGTATATCTCGACGTGCCTGCGCGCTAGCTCTCACTCAGGTAAAATGTAGATGTTCCACAACAGAAGGCACTTAAGGCTGGTAGCAGTATTTGATACATGATATCTTGGATATTTTGTTGCATTCGGCCTTGCATTGACAGAATTCTTCACTTGTAAATTGTATGCACGCAGAGTATTCTTCATAATTGGAGCGACGAGGATTGTGTCAAGATTCTAAAACGGTGTAAGGAAGCAGTCCCACCTAAAGAAGAGGGTGGAAAAGTCATCATTGTGGATATGGTCATAAACTCTCAC
>JAOXJJ010001100.1:11552946-11567463 GCA_025769935.1 Phoenix roebelenii
ATTGAGCTTTACCCTTAGCCATGTGATAGCGTGAAAATATTCATGCAAACCTTGTGTTGTTTTTCAATAAATGTCTTGTACTTGATTATTAGTGGCTTCATACTGGTTATGAGCCTACTTATTGCAATCTAATTAGTTATCTAAAAGAGTTCGAGATTAGTGTCTGTGATGTGTTCTTACGAGGATGGCAATTTTTTACTTCAGATCTCAAATAAGAATTTGTATACCTCATTGAATAAGATGATGAAGTGTCTGCATCCATGATTCCGATTCTAGGTTATTCTGTCATATCATACTTAAGCAATGAGAAATAATCATCAACCATCATGAGGTCAAAAGTAATATTTTGCAAATTACTTGTAGCTAGACATGCTATCTTTGAAAATCTCTAAAGCTTTTCTTGTTATTTATTTATTTCAAGAAAATGTACAAAAGCCTACCAAAATCTATTTCAGCCGTATTGAAATGAACAAGATATCTTTTACTTCCAGGGAGGGACAGGCTTGTATCCTTTGCACCGAGGAAGTATTCACCTTCCTTCGCAAGAATCTAGTATTTTGATCGGCCACTGCATAGATTTTAAAGCACTCAGAGCTATATCATCCATCCATCGGCATGGATCTCAAAGCGAGCTTTGATGATCCTACGGTGGATTCGCACCAATAATCATGGCCATCTCCAGCCGCATACTTGGTTAAACTCCAAAGGATAGCAGATGGTCCATGGGCCATGACGGGCTCAATTGTGACTCCGAACAGAGATTAAATTCTGGGCTTGGGCCTGGCACATGCTGAATCCGAACTTGAACCACAGTCCCAACTTCCAAGTCATCCAAAACACGACTTTTCTTTTAATTAAAAAAAAAAAAGCATCCTATTTTTCTGAGGCCAGGCCATGCTCAATAAGCTCAATTCACCTTCACGAAATATAAGAGCTCAGGCCCAGCTCTGAAGATTTTAGGCTTTTTTTTTTGAGTGAAAGGGAGGCACGGATAGCCCCCAGCTTTTATAGAAGCTATTTTATAGGTTGGTAGATAAATACAAAGTAAAGAAAAATAAAACGAGCATCTTTTGGACTTTGTCTCCTGCCGACTTTTGAACCTAAGATTGCCATTCCTGGGTTGGGCTGTTTGGTCCCGTCGACTCTGAGATTATATAAAATAGTACTGAAATTACAATTTGTTTAATCTATGCAAGATTGCAACCGCTCTGAGAATTATGAGAGTGCATGCCTAATGCTATTTTGAATGAGAGTTCTTCAACGGCTGCTGATACGGGGGTACTTTTCCTCTCCAACCCAAGCCCACCTTAAAAATATTATATTATATCTTCATAGCATTCATTAAATTATTATTTTTTTTTTATGGAAGAAGCGAAACACTTCTCCTACAGAGCTCATTCAAATGACAAAAACATGGGCCTGTTTGGCACTGCTTATTATCTATCGTTTTATTTTCAAAAATCCAATTAAAAAAATGAAGTAGACTGTACGGCGTATATGATGAAACTTTTTTTGTTCTTTGAAATTATTTGCAAAATCCAAGAGCTTTTGGTGGCAAATATTATTTTTTTCTTTAAAACATATGCTATCTTCAACTTAACCTATAAATCTCATTAAAAAAAAAATCAACCTATATATGGCATTTTACTGATTTGTAAAACATGGAACCAAGAATGATAACTGATAGGCTCTTAATAATCCAATAGTCATGATTTGCATTGTATGATTAAGTTATAGGAACGTGCATTTTGTTAGGAAATGCATGCAATTTTATGGGCCATTGGACAATTAGGCGTGCAAATGGATTGGGTCACCTTAACCAGGCAGAATTCTACCCGAAGCAGCTCGGCCTTCCTGTTTGATGCAATGAGTTAGATCAATTTGGAATGATTATCTTCTTCTCGACCGTGTCTTTAATATGAATCTCGATGTAGCTCAGCCTATACAATACTTTGTTTCAAAAAAAAAAAAGTCCTACCATAGCTCGGTGACCTACAGAATCTTCAAACCTAATTGTCAAAATTAATGCAAGATTTGAGATCTATATTTCAAATCTTTTCTCAAAAAGATCATCTTGCACAATCTATCCCACTTAGAAGGATATATGATAAAATTCTTGACTACCTGAAGAACATATAATGGGAGACCGATACAGGGAGTGGTTAATATATTTTATTCTCCTGTCCACAGACAGCACTAGACCAAGTAACTGCGCTTGCACTTGCGAAGCACTCTTCTTCCCCCTCCTCCTTTGATGGAATAACAATGGGAGCACCACTTACTACAATTATCTAAGTTAAATACTTGCCCATTTGTGATTAGCTAATCTAAGAATTCAACCTGGGCATGGTTAATTACATTACATTGGACTTGGATTAGCTTGTCTATATAATATTGTGAGAAGCTCACTTTTCAACTACTGGATATTGGGCCACCTCAGACAACCATATAGCAGGTATTGGGAATGCCACGAGCGGGCTGCCAAAACGTTTTTCAGATTCAAGGACTCCTCGCCAGTTGACAGGTAGTCCAGCTTGTAAGCAATGCTCATTGTTTTATTGAAGGAGAAAAGAAAAGTAAGTCTCGCTGTGAGAACACTAAAATTAATAAAATCCAGCTTAAACAGACAACCACCCCAAAAGAGATGTAATGCAATAATAAAGCTAAGAAGAGGGTGCTCTTTCTCTTTGCCTGCCCCACCACTCACTCTTTCCAAAACTAAAGCAGCACCATAAAACAGTGTTTTTCAGGGTCTTTGAAGAATATGCATGGATCTCTTATTGTCACTTTGAAATGCATATAGGCTCTCTGAGCACATCCATCAGTTCCCATCAAGCAACAATACAACCTTTTCTTTCTTGCAAAATTTGCAGGAGTGTTAGTTCTCCATACTAATTCCTTTTCCCTCAACAGCTATGCTTTCCATGGGTAAGTTTGTAACATACGAGCCTAACAAGTCTCAGATCCATCCATTGATTAATGAGGGACAGAGAGTCTGCACCCCAACACCTAAGAAATCCTTGGTCTCTCCTCCTCCTTCCAGATCATCCATTAGAGAGCTGCGGTGTCTTTCGATGAGCATACCGTTTGATGCTGTGAAACCATTTACAATATTCTCTAGACTGCTTAGTTGGTTTGAATTGAATAATCCATCATTTTTGCCAGCATCTTCGATCTGAGCGTCTTGGCACTTTAATGGCCCGGAACTCCCTTTATATGGAATGGTGGGAGTCACACCAATTAGTGCGGCTTTTTGCAACAATGCCGTCGCAGACATATCCGATACTGGTGCTTGATGGTGCTGATGCTGAGTGCTAAACAAGGAAGGAATGCTTGTGAGGAGAGACCGCGAGCAGCCGACCTCCTTCATGGGGGTTGTTGGAATTAAGGTGCCCGTTAGCTCACAAGTGCTTGTAGGCCAGAGCTTGTTGCCGCACATCCAACTTAACTGGGTGTCGAGTTGCTGCGCATTTGAACATGAAGTGAAGAGATCGCCATACAAGGTTCCGGCACCCACCGGTCCAATTTGATTGATATCTGAGAGGGTGGGAGTGCTGCTTAAGGGCTCACCGCTCTGAATGCCATGGCCTATCCACAACGAAAGCCCGGGTCTAGCCTGATCATTGGCCTCGCAGTTGGATTTATTAGGCTCAATATTGGAGGAGAAGTTCTGCAGCATATTAGATCTCCCCGAACCGCCAGTGAAAAGATAATTGGCTTCGCTCATCGGAGCCATGTTGTTGATGTTGGATGCTGCAGAAACTCTTGCGGTCTCTTCAGCTAAGGCATCACAGAAGGCCCTGTGTGTTATAAAACTGTCTCTCCTGTTTGTGAAAGAAAAAGTCCACATCATTAGTTGAAAACTAGCAGTGAAGATGATGACAATGGCGGCAGCAACAATGGTAGTCAGAACTCATATTCTTCATCTTTTTTTCTTTTTTCTTTTTTGCTAAAACTCATATTCTTCTTTCCTTTTATCTTTATGCTACTAAAAGCCAAGTGAAACAAAGCAGAAAGGAGAGTTGCCCTGGTGGTCATAGTCATCAAAACAAGCCAATTAGTCACTATAGAAAGCATCGCCTACTTGTCACTTTAACACCATAGAGTCTCCTCTTCCAATAGGCTCACTGGTCCATGGCGCAGCCTAACAACCAAAGCACCAGACTCTAATGTGGAAGAAGCACCAACCAGTGGCCTAACAGTAGTAATACAAAATATACCTGGAGAAAAGGGCACCGCAGTCGCAGCGGTACTCCCTCGTGCCGCAGGTCTTGGAGTGCGCCTTCCAGTCAGACCGCACGGCGTAACGCTTGGAGCATTTCTCGCACTTCCACTTCTTCTCGCCATGCTTCCGGCAGAAGTGCTTCTTTATGCCGGTCAGGTCTCCAAGCGCTCTTGCTGGATTGTGGTGGATGCAGCTCTTCTCGGGGCATACGTAGACCCTTTTCCTCGGCTCTTTGGTGCTTCTTTGCCTCAGCTTCCATGGAAGGTTGTGCCCCCGGCGGTGGAGCTGGAGATTCTGGTCTCTCTGAAAGCCTTTGCCGCAAATCTCGCACAAGAACCGGTTGGTGGCCAGGAGGGTCCTTGGAGACAAGGCAATGACCTCCGCTTCAGGATCTGCTTGTAAGAATACACATACAAACCACCACATAAGTTATTATTGAGAGCTAAAGAAATGACATCCTGGGAGGAGAAAGAGGAAAAGTTTGAGAAGAGGAGAAAGAGAGGATATGTTGTTATAATTCCTTGCCTGGAGTTCCTGGTAGGTTTCTCTTCTTCTTCACAACGGGAGGAGGATTGGGATCCTGACATGCATTTAGTGGGAAAACATTTGAAATTGCTTGTCCAGCCATTTCTCTTGGTTCTTCCTTCCTAAAAGAAAACTCACTGACCTTCTCTTTGGTATGGCCAAGAAAACTGAGGCTAGTATTAGTAGCACAAGGAGAGAATTATAGTTGTGTGTGTGTGTGTGTGTGTATGAACTTTATTAATCAATAGAATAGTATTTGTTTTCAGCAGAGGCGGTGTAAAAGGTGAAAGTTGAAGGTCTTGGTTGATGGGCAGATGTGCATGATGACACATATGATGAGATGGGGGCAAAAGCTGAGCTGCACTGCCTTTCCCATTTGGAATGATTGTCCCATAATTCCCTGCTTTCCTTTTGCCTTGTTTTTGATCAACTCAATACAGCAGTGACAGCACTCAGTGGATATTTGACACTTGGCTATCCTAAGGTCTTCAATTCAAATGCCATGTGTATGAACGTATGTATGTATATATATGGATATGTATATGTGTGTGTGTGTGTGTATTCGTACATATATGTATGAATGTATATATATAAGGGCCTTGACCAATGGCTATCAAAAGTGAAGCTCGAAATAAGAAACTCAAGTGAATTATTTTGCACAATCTCTTTAGTTTCATTGCATGGTGACATGCGAAATGGGACCTGATGGTTAAAGCGAAAGACTGAAACGTAGGCAAGCATGTTGACACACCAACCCAAAAGATAGAGCACTGCAATGCTATTAAAATGAATGGTCTATTGCTCCATAAAGTTAGTAGCCGTGCCATCTTTATGATCAAAAAACCAAAGAGGTCAATGAGGTTGCAGGAGCCTCTGGTTACGTTGTCAGCACTATGTTCAATTTAATACATCAGTGAACACTGACTCTAATCTTGTCTTTTGTTTACTGTAATTAACATTTCATGCTTCGCTTATGCTTCCATCTACTAGTTTGTTTGTAACTTAAAATCATTTCATGGCACCAAAATCCTGATCAATCATACGGCAAGGTACGAGAATACATACCATCAGCATCTGCATCCTTCACCAGATCAGCGATAATTTGCGGTCCTAACACCTGGTACATTAGAATCCGTCACGAATTTCTGAAGCTTTTTCCATTTAGGAGTGTCCCAAAATTTTTCATTAAAATGGCATAAATTTCCTCTGTATCCACATAAGAACATCTTGAGGGACAAATTACGCAGTCTCAGATAAAATAACTGCCAAACTGGTTAGCTACTTGGTTTAATAATGGCAAGAGGGGGGAGGTTCTCGTCCTCTGATTCCTTTGTTACGCGGCATGCACGTGCTACCAATGGAGGCTGCCAAATTCCATGGCTAGGCGACGGCCGATGGGACAGAGAAAGGAATACTTGTCCATGAACACCACAAAACCTTGCCTTGGCCCAGCTCTGCTACTCGATAAACTTCCTTATTTTTATTCACTCTTCAAAGCTTTTGCAGCATTAATCTATGTTATAGGCAGAAAGAGACATAAATTAGTTTTCTCATGACACATGAGTACAACTTCGATCTCACCGGACAACTATCTCGGATACCCTAGTCCCTGTGTGGGGAAACAGAGGAGTGGTATGAGGATATGTACTTCAAAAATCAAATTCAATATAAGAGAAGTGGTGGTTGTCATTCTCAACAAGGAAATGACCAGAATGATGAAAATAACATAATGGCATTATAAGCAAGTGGTCCGAGAATTGCATGTACATTGTACCATTAGTGCAGGCATCCTATGAATACTTGCACTCCACATGCTTCCCTTTGATGGAAGCAGTTGGGTTAGTTTTAGACTTCAAATTGCATTAAAGTAAAGAATAGAGTGAATTAAGTAGTAACAATGGTGTAGAGCATGGAAAGGAATGGGACTGAAGGGAAGCAGCAGAGAGGGCAGTGAATTTTTGGTAGTGCGTGAAGTCGTCGGCCTGTGGGCTGACTTTGGTCCAAGGCTTGGACATAAACTAATGATACTTTGATGCGATAACTTCGCTTTAGGGCTCTATTTAGAACTAAGTTTTTGGAGTTTAGTGTATGAACTATCCTAGCCCCTAAGATATTCTCTCCTTGCACTTGGCTCGGCTCCAAATTTCCACACCTTTCTCCACACTAGATTCCTTTCCAAGGCCCCAGAATTACTGTTCATCGAAACGTGGTCCCATGGTCCCAAGTCTCTGTTTTAGCAGTGAGGGGGTTTAAAAAGCTTGAGGGGCATGGGAAAAAGAGAAACCTTGTCACCAAGGGGATGTTTGTTTCTTTGGCTTGTTTCGGATGTGGAGGAACCCCAAAAGAGAAGAGACTCAGAAGCATATTTCCAAAGTCCAGGAGTTGGATGTGTCGAGCTCACAACCCCAACTTTGACAAAGAAGCCTGGAGACACTTCATTCCTTTTTGTTTTTCTTTGGAGCCGGGCTGAGGCATATGGCAGGACAAACCATTATTCAGAGAATCTAAAGCGAAAGAGCTTGCTGAAATGGTCCTGCCTTCATTTGGTTAATGGGAACAGACTCTAACTGACCAATATTTGTGTTGAAATACTAGGATTTAGGTGTAACAAATAGTTGCAAGATCATCTGTAATGGTAATCATATATGTCTTCATTTTGAGACTGCAGCTACCAGAAACGTTAGATTACAACAAAGTTGAATCAAATGACTACTTGGTACATTCGCATTTCGTTTTGATGGAACAAAGAAACTTCACAGACCCACTCTTGAAATGTCATGAGGAGCGAAGATGTGTTATTTTCTTCCGACGAATGAAACTCCAAAGCTTAGCAACTCCCACCAACTAAGTTTGAGAGCTTACATGTGACCAGTCATTGAAAAGCCTTGGACTGTTGCTGAGGACTTGCTCTTCTGTGGAAGACTGGTTAAGAAATATACGCCCATTACTTTCTTTCCTGCAGGACCAGAGGGTTGTTGCCATCAGCTGATCAAAACCTAGGCAGAAATTTTTAGAAATAACTCCCGATTTTGAGCTTGACAAATTCCATTGGTTTCTTTCTTGTTCTTCTTCTTTTTTTGCAATATATGTTCTCCAATTCATTAATTCATCATTAGGTCTTTTTTCTTGATAATCAGAAACCTTTGTGCATCGAGTCGTATAGTCTAATCTAGCAAATGGCAACGAGTCTGTCTTTTGATATGTAATATAAAATAGCAGTGGCCTAGTCACTTACACGTAACTAAAACTCAGCATAACAAATCCCTTAATCCATTGCTCATTGTTAAGAAAAAGGCTCGGTAGTAACTGACTTTCGACATGGAATAATATAAGATTATAGAAGGAAACTTTGGGTGCCAGTGGGTCTCACCAATTCCCAAACTGGACAATTTGATTTTGTTGGGGTCGAAAATCTTCGACTTGTTTAGAGAAATGTTAACATAAGTTAGAAATCTTGCACAAGGAAAAACTAGAAATCAGATTTTTTTTTTTTTTTTTGTTTGGGTGAAGGAGAAAGCAAATGCCCGTCCAATTTATTAATAGAAAAAGGTAAAGAATTTACAAGAAGAAAAGGAAGAAGGAGAGAGAACAGCAATCAGGACAAAGGGAGCAAAGGAGATAGAGAATTTCATAAAAACAAGTGAGCTTTTTGAACTTCATAGTCAATGAGCATCCTATCTTTCCAGAGGCGTAAACCAGCAATTGTAACTGCCAAAAGAGATCTACTCTTTTGGGAGAAAACTTTGTTGGTTTCTTTCCTTCCACAATATATCCTGCATAATAACAGCACCAATGATCCCAAGTAAACCTAACTCCTTTCCAAGTTCTTTTTCTCCAAAAATAAGTCCAAATCGAAAGCAAAGCAGGTGAGTATGCTCTCAGTTGATTCTCTTTGATCTTTCACACATGCTTGGCAAAAGGACAGTCTAAAAGAACTTGACTAATTGATTTAGGGGGACAAAATGATATGATTGAAAGAGGTAATGACTTTTTTTTTTCTTGAGAGAGAGAGAGAGAGAAAAGCGAGGGGACTCATTTTTACTGTATTTATCCGGCCCTAAATGCATGGAATAATACCACTCAAGATTCAAAGGATCAAAAACTTGCAGATGTACAACCCGAGACTTGAATATAAAACCTCTGGTTACCAAGGAGAGGGGTATGAACACTGGGATAAATTTCAATTCATGAGATGACAAATATTATTTTTCTTTTAAATCACTTCAGTAATTATAACTGTAGTAGCTACCAAATCTAGTACAATAGGAAAGATATGCATAGGTTGTTGGACTATTTTGTATGAGGATTGATTTTTTGTGATAGCACTTTCTTTTATGAAATGAGTGGACATTTCATATGAGGAAATACTTGGACTTGGTCTCAGTCAGATGCCATGCAACAGAATATTTTTCTTCATATGTAGAACATGTTTCGTTATGACTGAGGATGGACTCTATTTCCTTCCCAATCGGATCGATATTTAGCTCGGCACAACCCACTCATAATTGAATTGTGTGAGGTCAGACAGATGATTTTAATTTTCAAATCTTAAGTTGGATTTTCTGTGGGCTCTAGGTCTAAGCTAGTTTGATGGATTCTATTCACACGCACAGCATTATAATTTAGATATATAATGCTTGTTTATATATAAAGTCCTGCATTCAATAAGATAATTTTGCCCTATCAAAAAAATATTTTGAAAAAATGAGCCTGATAAATTAAAATTGTTTAACATATTTAAAGTTCTGATATATTATTGAAGGTTAAATATATCCAAAACTTATTTAATTTCCACTTGCGAATCCAGATATATATATATATATATTCAATCTACAAAATCCATATGGAAGTCATTTCTTCTATGTCTAAAAGAGAAATTAAAAATGATTAAAGTATCATTGAAGGACCATTTGCTTGGTTCACATGTTTTATGTGGAGAGAAACAAGAAAGATAGAGATTAAAACAAGAATTAAAAACCAGCAAAAGAACAATATTTTCGTTTTCCACTTTCCATTTTCGCCCTGTGGACTGTAAGCAACAAAAATTCAAACTTCGAGGTGAAAAATAAGTAATAAAAATTTGAAATGTAAAATTAGTCATCATCATAAAAGGGCTATCCAGGTGTTTATCATGAAATTTTCATTGCAACAGGTCCGGGCGCAAATAAGATCTTGAATCTAAATATAACCCAAGACCTAGCGAGGCGCAAATCGTTATTTTAACAATTCATATCTAAGTATAGTGTGAATATAGTTATAATTAAAAGAATGAAAGGGGTCTTTTTGTTAACGTTTCATGATATATGGAGAATTGTTCTCTGGTCCCCACCTGGACCAGAGTTTCCTTTTAGGTCCGTCGACCCTAACCGGAGCCCGATGACGACTCTTCTTCCGATCCTCCTCTTCCAAGGCCATGGAAGCCCATCAACCATCCCCGTGGTAGCGGACGGCAATGATCTCTCTTCCCTCCTCTACGGCCGTCTCTTTTTATGTCTCTTCCCCGCTTTTATTCGTTCTTATTTTGTCTTAATTTTCTTAGCAATTAGAAGAGATGTGCCCAGAGAGATCTCCCAAGGGATCGCTCAAACTGTCATGTGAGGCTCCGGATTGGAGACTTCCAATCCATACGGTGATTTCGAATCCTTTTCTAACTTTTTCCCTTCTAATTCGTTTCTTTTCTGCGGAAAAATTCCTTTACTTTTTGCCCCCTCTCGCTTCCCTTTCTTGCAGGGATTCATAGATTAGAGAGGCAAATCAAGCAATAGAGGTCAGAAATTCTCCAATTTTTTTCTTATTTTTACCATCAGGAAATTACGTATATCTTCAATTGGATTTATATCTTGTGGAGTTTCTTTCGCATTGCCATCAGTCTTAGTTTCTTATTCTTTTTCGAAAAATTCGGTTTTTCTTTTCCTAGCCCTAAAAATGCTCTAATGATCTTGAATTGTGATACTGTCTTGATCTATTTGTTCGTTTATCTCGCCCTCCTCAGCTCGAAAACAATTGTTCAATTGGATAAAGAAAAACCTAATCTCAATAGTTTTCTTTATATTCCTGGTAACTGGTTCTAGTTAGATTTGAGTACTGTGAATAGTTAGAAATACTAAGACAATTAGACTAACAATTGAGAGTCAAGTCCCTTTTACTGAGGGATAAGGTGGTCCAGCAAAGGGGCAATCAAGAAAACAGAAAAGTCCGGAAACAGGAAAGCTTCCAAGTCATTTGAGGAGAAAAGCCACCAATTCTGTTCCAAAAAATACTTATTTTATGCCAGGTCACTTTTAAGCGTGTGACTGATGCCAACTTGGGGTTACAATAAGTGGTTAGTTCTCGAGACCTTACCTCAAGAATTTTTCAATTAATCAACAGTCGGTCAATAAAGATTAGGCAATACCGGTCAATAAAGATAGTATGAGAGCTAGTTCGGTTGGAATAATGGAGAAATATCGTGGAGGATAAGATTTAGGAATTAAGGGAGCCAAAGATCGAGTCTAGTCATTCTGTAAATTTTTAGAGAGGTAATGCTTTGATAAAAATTTTAATATACTGTTACCTGTTTTAGTCTCTGGTTTAGCGTACAAATGGATGGATACTTAGTTGAGGATGTCTTCAATTTGGATAAAATATTCTGAAGATTGTAGAACTATGGCCCTTTGGAATATTCTGTAATTATTACATGTATGAGATGCCTCAGCATCAGAAAGTATTATTTGATTAGCCATCATACAGGTTAGAGTGATGGGCGATGAGGGCGATTTGTATGCACAGAATGGGCTTAGTAGAGATGAGACACCAAGATAGATGTACATATAGAACCAATAAGAGTGGAATTGGACTTGTTATATAGCACTCGCAGTAACAGGAAATAGGATGGAGAACTGAATTACATGGTGTGTGCTTATATGTAGCACAAGCGCAGCATGGTTCTATTAAGAGGGATGGATGCATGTCAACTGTTAAGGATTTTACAGTGAAGAGGAGAAGATCTAAGAAGACTTAGATGGGCTGAAGGTTTTGAAAATGCTCGACATGATGTATGATAAAAATCTTTCTTAGTTTTATATTGCATGCATGTATGCTTATATGTATATGCATGTGTATATGTGGGTGCGCTTGTGCATGTCTTTGCAAGAATATAGCCCATGCCAGAATACAGTAGAAGTGGTGATCTGTCCATGCATATGGAGCTAAGTAAGCTTAATTTGATTTTGGGACATAACTGCTTTTAATTATTATTTTCCCACATGTTTCTATGGTGCATGTTTACTCCAAAAAATTAATTCCCTTCAGTTGTATAATGTTTTATTCTTCTACAGTTGCTGGCCTGCGGACTGCAGGTCCTCTGTGATGACAACGTTCATCAGGACCAAAGCCACAGGTTTTTACCCGCCTGCCATCTTCTGCATATGTTAGGTTGATTGATCTCTGATTTCCAGCTCTAGTAGTCTATAGCTCTACATGGTAAGCCATTTGAAGCATCTTGAGGATTGCATTTACCTCTTGATTCTCTCATAGCACTTTTTCTCATAAGACATTTTTGGATCATTCAGCTTTGTTCATTCGATGCTTGCTTTCTGAATCTCTGCTAGTCGACATTTTGGTGTTTGTTTGAATTATTCCAGAAGAGCCTAAGAGAAGTTTATATTTGTTTGTCCTCTATAAGAACAAACTTTTCGTTGTGAGTCAGCATGGTGCTGGTTAGTTCCAATTTGAAGAGGATTTTTGTTGACTTCATAGTGAATTGGCACTGTTGTGGTTGAAATTTGGCCTGAGGGTGACCACACCGGAGGAAGCTGAGAAGACGCTGATCGGGACGGAGAAAGAAAGTCACCTCCTGCGCTCCGGGGTACCTGCACAAAGCCTTGGCTGGGGATTCCCAGCGAAGGCCCTCCGATGGCTAAGTTAGTCGGACATTTTTGAGAGGTTTCTGAGTGCCTTTGATAGCCTCTTATGGCTTAAAAATGGCCTATCATACAAGATTCTCTTCTCCATCGAGAAGAACTTCCCCGCCAACTTCGCAGAGATGCTGGCCCGAGCTCGAAAGTATGCCAAGGCTGAGAAAGCCATGGCCTCGCAGTGGGAGGCGGCCGAACAACCTTCCAAGATGCAGAAGAAGTGCCACGAGAAGCGCGGCTGACCAAGGAGCAGATCCCTCTGGCGTAAGAAAAATCCTCCTCAACCTAAGAGCCCGGCTAGCCTAAGGTCTTTCCTCTAGAAGTTCCAAAAATATACTCATCTCACATCCACCCGAGCAGTGTTCCTCATGAAGATTGAGGGTCAGGGCTACCTCCGTCTCCCACCAAGGATGCAGCCGTTAGAGTCGCGGAAATGCTTGAAGAATTACTGTCGTTTTCACAGAGATCATGGCCATGGTACAGAGGATTGCTACCAGCTCCATGATGAGATCGAGGTACTCATCCACTGAGGATGGTTGGGTCGGTTTGTCCGTGATCAAGCCGACAAGAGGGAGCCCGAGGAACAGAACCCAGAGCTGCGCGAAAAGCAGAACGACAACTGACCCGTTGCGAGCATCATTAACACTATTAAAGGGGGCAAGCAGAGACACCTGAAGCGTCGAGCCAGGGAGGAGGGAGAATCTTTACAAGACTACATCAATCGTTTCGTCTCGGCTACATGGGAGGTTCGCGTTCTCGACCAGTCCATTGCCATTTAAATTTGGCGCTAGAGGAAGGGTCATGTGTCGTGATCATGAGGTTGAGGAGCCGAGAAGCTTCTAACGCATCGAGGCGCCGGGCACCAACTTCCGGTAACTCGTTCTAAAGCCCACCCCCTGCGGCGCCGACGTATCAAATTCTCCAGGTCCTGCCAGAGCTATTCAATCTGCTCGTCCAGCAAGTTCAGACACTCACCGCGGCCATTCAAGGCATGCAGCAGGCGGAAGCCCAACCTGCACCCCCTCCTTGCGGACGCGAATCCATAGGACGACGCTTGCGATGTCATTCCACTGCCAAGCAACGCATGATGGCCGATGAAAGGGAACGTTGCCACTACCAAAGCTCCCACCGAGCTCGATCCTTAAGCCCAAAGGGCTTGTCGCGTAGCCATCGCCATGAGAGCCTGCGCTGAAGTCTGAAACCCCAAGCTCGGGAACAACCATCGGAGGCAGGATCCATCCCATGCCGAGTGGCAACAAAAGGCTCACCCGTCGCTGAGCTTGACAAGAAAGTCGAGGAGTTGGAGCTGCAGATCCAGGCGCTCCGCGACCAAGGCCCGAAGTGCGACGCCGAGCTCGAATATACAAATGAGTTCCTATTTCCTTGATGGATTGTTGACGAGCTGATCCTCTCGAGATTCAAGATGCCGCAAATCGAGCCGTATGATGGCTCGTCCAACCCCCTGGATCATTTGAAAAGCTATCACAAGTTATTTTTAAGCCACAAGAGTCCATCAAAGGCACTCAGAAACCTCTCAAAAAAGCCCGGATAATTTAGCTATTGGAGGGCCTTCGTCGGAATCCCCGGCCAAGGCTTTGTACAAGTACCCCGGAGTGCTGGAGGTGGTCGTCTTTCTTCATCCCGGCCAGCGTCTTCTCGGCTTCCTCCGACGTGGTCATCCTTAGGCCAAATTTCAACCAACCACAACGGGCACCATGGTCTTTCAATTGCCCGGTGCATTCTGTACTTCTTCAACAATTTTAGGGCTCGTTTGGTTTGCAGGAAGCTTTTCCCTTCCTAGGAATATGATTTCTGGGAAACAAATTCCTAGGAAGAGGATGCCTAGGAAAGTACTTTTGGCATGTTTGGTTG
>JAOXJJ010001100.1:11567563-11602983 GCA_025769935.1 Phoenix roebelenii
ACAATTTTTCCATCTCTCTCTTTTGAAAACTCCAACCAAACAAGAGGCATCTCATTACTTTCCCGTTGACCACACTTGCCCCCTTTTTTTTCCCGTGAACAAAACGAGCCCTTAGCGGATTGTAATACCAGTTTGAGATAAGTTTTACGTACACAAGAAAAAAACTTGAATGTTTTCATCTCCAATAAAAAGGAACTAGATTTTGCAGCATTGAATAAAGCTAAATCTTTTTAATTAACATGAAGAAGTTTTAAACGCATATATTATTGTTAAATTGAGAGGATCCCAGATGTGGAATGAAGGGTTCCAAAGTATGGTATGAAGGAATCTTAATAAATAGGATCTCCAGTTCTGGAGGATGTGGCCTCGAGAAGTAATAGTAAAGAAGAATCTGTCAAGCCAACTGTAGGTTGATGTGATAAAACTTATTCTCTAGGTTTAGAGATGTGCTCGTGCGTTCATTGAGCATGCTAACGGTGCATGTCTGTGCATTTGATTGTGCTTGTGTGTGCATTTGCATGCCATTTCTAAGTGTTGCAAGCTCAATCAGGACCAAAGATCTAATTATATTGAAGATTTGTCAAAAAACTTCCATAATCTATCAGGAGAGTCCATATCTCTCTTAGAAAGTCTTTAAAATTAATTAAGTGATGCAAAATATGTATCTGCAGTTCTCGCCTAATTAAGGAAAATCTGTGCGTCCATCTTTCCATGAATCGATCCTGTTTAATCAAAGAGTAATGATTTTAGAAAGGAGGTGATGACCACGAAAGGCCATGTCAAGATCTCCAAGTCACAGTGACCACCCACAGAAAGAAGATTTCTAGAATGAATAACTTTCTTGTTATAGGCTACCATAATTACCTAGGTTATCTAAGGTTTCATCCATAACTTCTAATTGCTAAGCAAAGGGGTAAGCCCACTGAAACAAGTCCTTGTTCACGTAAACTCAAGATTTGACCCCCTTATAAAATTTATCTCAGAGACGAAACAATTTGACAAATTATTGGTAAATAAATTTAAGATGAACTTGAATAAATAGGTAATTGATTTCCAGTATACCCCTTCAATATTTATTCTAGAGGTTGATGCGGCATAGACCATCTCTGTAGCAAGGTTAATAAGCAGGAGATTGTTGTGGAAGGGACAACATCAATAGCAAGGTTAATTTACTTAACAGAATGCTCTTCCACCTTCTAACAATACCAAAAGCACTAGCTCTGCTGAAACATCCCATTGCAATAGCGTAAAGAACGTGCCAAGCGACCAAATCAGATTTGACCGCATGTGAGTGGGAATACACCATGACAGCCAAGACTGACGCATTGCTTTCTACCAGCTGACATTCTATTTGTTCCCTATACAACTTTCATCTTTTTCCTCCTTAGAATGGCATAAATTCCAATTGCCATGACTTTTTTGGAACTTCCAGCAAATTTTGTCATACATGATGCCTGAGAATTCTTCACATTCCTAGCTCCGATTTATGATGGTAATCATCAGGAGCGGCCCAATGTATTTGGGGGCCTAAGACCATTTTATCTTTGAGGCCTTCCCTGTACTGGGCCGGCTTAAGACAAATTTACTGGGGACCTTTTTTCTTTCCATTTTATCTTTGAGGCATTTCCTATAGTGGGCCTTCTTTAGGCTGGGGCCTTAGGCGACCGCCTCAGTTGCCTAAGGGTTGGGCCGGCCCTGGTAATCATTAGCTCGTTTCCATGGTAAACAACGAATAAGGGTCGCACATGATTACTGTATTTTCCCAAGTCTTATCTATCACTTTGCTGTCTTTTGCCTCAAATAACAAAACTATCAAGTTTAAAACCAAAATTTATGATTTCACCATCACGTTCTATTTCATGTGGAAGACGCTTGTCCCGCAAAATATCAGCGAGATATGGGACAAAACATAGCTACAGTACAGCACCTGTGCGACGGTGATCATATCCCCGGTGGCAGTACACGTGCATATATAAAAAAAGATCGCCCCATTTCAGAGCTCCACCTTCTTAATAACTACAAACAAATCAAGATAACCCATCAAATAGAACATTACCTCAATCCTTTCAACCTTCTCCCTAATTGCAAGCATAGAGCACAAATAACCCGTCAAACTAAACATTGCATTGTTAAAAAAAAAAAAAAAAAAAACTGCAGATACTGGAATTAATTGTGTGCGCTCGCCCATCTGGCGCAGAGTAGATACATAGATATCTCTCTTATACAGTGCGAGATGTGGCAGAAGCACACCCAATCGTTTCCAAACTATCGCTCCATAAATTACACCTAAATGACATTGTACGGAAAGACTGGAAGACTAAAACAGGATTCAGAGCCATAACGCGCCGGCTTGCTTTAAGATCGGGACGAGCTCGCCGGAGATGTGGACGGCCATGAGCCGGTCCAGCCCCCCCACCAGCCTTCCCCCGATGAACACTGCCGGCAGCACCATCCCCTGCCGCCGGAGGTGGCCCACAACGTCCCCGCCGCTGCCGGCGGCGGCGGAGGCAGCCATGCTCGGGGGCAGCTCGGCGATGAGCGCCGCCTCGTCGGCGTCCTCCCCGACCTCGCACACCGTCGGGTTTACCCCCTGCCCCAGCAGCAACCTCCTCACCACGTGCACCATGCAGCAACCCCGCCGCCCCACAACCACCACCGGGTTCTCCTCCACCACCCTCCGTATCTCGCCGCCGCTGGTCGTGCACCGCGCCGCCGCCACCACCTGCTCCACCGCCGTCCGCCCCCCGATGACCGCTCCCCCGCCGTTTCTCCGAGGAGCCCACGCCCTCCCGTTGCTGTACGGGATCGCCTGTTGCATCTTCTTTACGTACCTTTTGCGCTCTGTACTCGGATTTCAGAGAGAGAGAGAGAGAGAGAGAGAGAACGAGAGAAAGAAAGGGGAAGGGAAACAGCAAGGGGGACGGAGACCAGGGGTAGGAACTAAATTATATAGCCCGGAGGGTGACGTCGCACGATGCGTCGCCTCACGTCAGTGGCAGTTACGCATCGCTCCCAGCCAGCAACGCGTCGCGCTGCGCCGGTGGATGACGTCCAATGGCGTCATGCTTCGAATTGGGTGGACCTGCTGATTCGAATCCGGCCGCTTTGGCTACGCCGACTGGCGACAACTACCTCTCCATGATGCAACCTCGCCCCACCTCTCCCGTGCGCGTCCACGCGACCGCTCAGGATATCATTGTTATCCCGTAGGAACACCTACTATCGTGCCAAGTCATGCTTTTTGAAGCTCTAACCGTACACGAGAAACGTGCATCACGATCATCTCTATTTGCAGCATTATTCTTCTGGAATCGAGTGATTAGCTAAAAAAAACGTTCTATTTTTAATTGAAGGCGAAGAATACTAGTCAACCATCGAGCCCCTTTTGGCCGGCTAACGCATGGCCTTCCTTCTGCAAACGCGAGCCATCGGGGAGGATTGATGTCATGATGCCGTCCGCACGCTCGTCTTGAGAGCGTTCGTATTTTTTTTTTTTTTTTTTTTTAAACGGCTGCTCATTCATATAGATCTATCATAGGTACAATCCGCCACGTTAGCGTTCATATTTAATATTCCTTTTTTGCTGGCCCAGAGTCGTCGAGGGCCAGGTCGGCCATCTCGGTCCGTGGCACGCGTTCGGTACACGCTAAGGTGATGTCACGCATCTCATTCAGTTGCACTGCAGGAAAATCACGTTGGCCCGGGGCACGTGCGGACTATGACGAGTTACACCGTTTTCGGAACAAAATCGGGTTCGGAGACCTCACGTTTTTTCCATTTCCATTTCCCCGGTGAAAAACCGCGGTCGAATCGGTCACTTATAAATTATCAGAAGTTCAAAAATTCTTCTTTCTTTCTTCCTCTGTCTTCTTCTTTCGGTAAGAATCCATTTTTTAAAATTTTGGCAGTAAAGAAACTCGTTCTTGGTGAAATGGAGAAAGTTTCCTCATATTATGTTACTCAAAAGGGAAATGATCTTGGCGGGAAAAAAAAAACAAACTGACAAATAGAGTTCCATACATATGTGCATGAACGTTTTCTTTTATTTAAAGGTATGAAAAAAATAAATTTTACTTAAGGGGGCTTTCGCTAAATGGTTGCTATATTAGTGGCTAATTTATTATTCTTAGGAAAATGCCAATGAGCGAATAACAATTGGTAAAATTTTCAAATTTTATTGTTAAGGAAACAAGAAAGAAGCATCTTTTTACTCCATCAAAGAAGGCTAGTAGATACATTTTCCATCCGGTCATTAATTTATCAACCACATAAAGGATCCAAGTCTAGTTTGCTCCGAGTGCTCGTTTTCGGAAAAAAATGAAAGAAAAATTTAGCATCATCTACATGCTTGTGATGTTAGTACCATGTACATTTTATGAATATAGCCTACGAATCTTACGCATGACATTGGGTGCTACTTGATAAGTCTAAGGCATTCATGGCATCCTCATATATGAGTTCTACCTTGAAAAGTATATAGTATGAGGAAATCATGGATCATGAGCAACCTCACAACCACCATTGGCTTGAGCATCAACGAAATACCAAAGGTCGTTAAGCAACCTTCGAGGCTATCGGTGAGTTAGCAGCCTTAGCTACCATGCAATATTGCTCTTACCATGGTTAAAAATAGCCATAGTTCAGTTAACTTGGAAAGCCTTATTTTCGAGAGGTGGCAAAATTGGTTGGCTTAGGATACAAGAGCAACATTCTATTAGATTAAAAAGTTTCTATTGATTAAAACTCTATATCAATTGATTAAAAATTCTCTCTCTCATCCCGATTTTAATTTTGGACATGTACCCAATTGGTTGATTGTTCGGATTGGATGGATAGGCCCCATGAAAAAGATTTTAGATCCAATAGGTTATTATGGTTGGGTTAGGGTCAAATATGATCCGGACTAGTTGAAATATTTAGGTTCAGATTAGGACCGCATAAGATTGGGTCGGATCAAACATTTATTTCTTACTTTATTGTTAAAAATATAATAACTATTAGTTATTGGAATAATTGAGATAGAAGGAAAAAGACAACTTAGACATGAATATCTAGTAAAAACATTTCAAACTTTTAAAAATCTATTTTTAAAATGTGCAAGTTTACAAATTATAATTAAAAAATAAATATTAGTTCCTTAATCCATGGAAACAAATAATGAAGATGGAATTGTTGGGATGAGTTAAGAGGGATTAGTTTAAATAACATTTCTTCAAAAATTGAAAAATATATTTATGGTGAAGGAAAATGGGTTTCATATAAATCAAGTTTTTGGTTAGACCGGATCAGATCCAGGTTGGATCGGACTATTTTTTGTTGATCCATATTGGATTCAGATATAATACCAATCGGTTCGGTTAGAAAATTTCAAATCTTGACCTCATTTGGTTTCTAAATTGATTTTTTTTTTTTTTCACTTCGGTCTGATCCATGGATCTCAGATTAAGTTAGGTTTAATTGGATCAAGTCATTGGTTGACAGCCGTATAAAAAGTGGACGTGTTCATTCGACATCTTCGAGCACCAGGAGCAAAACCTTGACTTTTGCCACGTCCTTGGGAATTTTGCACGACGTGGAACCCTAACCAGCTCGTCTAAACATCCATTAATAAATACGCAGCAGCAAAACAGACCAGTCCAAAAAGCCGGCTCACTAATGGATTCAAATAGCCAGGTTGTGATACGTCACGCTCGGAGCCAGGTTACGAAAGCAGACAATTAAATTGATGTAGCTATAAATTATTCTGAGAGGAAGCAGACAATTAAGCAGAAGCCATTAAAATGGAAGCAGATAAGATTAGAGCATTTGGACGCCCTGCGCATTTGCATCCAAGAACCACAAATTTGTATAGAATATGCGTGCAGCTAAGGAGACAAACATCTTTTTCAATAGTCTACTAGTTTAAGCTAGATATTTGTCATTGCCAAACTGGACCAAGGTATCATGTGAACCAATGACCTCGCAATGAGGCTAAAATCAAGTGCCATCCCGTCCTGACAATTAATGTATTTCCGTTCTGTTCCGGGAACAAGAAAGGGAAGGAATTAAAAAAATATATATCTCAGCTTTGCAATGGATGCCATCCAACTCAAAATAATGCCTATTGGTGTAGTCATCGTTTTAATTAATCTCCAAAACTATAGGGTTTATTATAAAAAATTCCTTCCCTTTCCTGTTGCCAGCCCCATTCCATAAACGTGTGGGGGTGAAGACGAAGCTTGTCTTTTTTTTGTTTTTTTGGTGAAAATATATATCTAAGATCTCATCTAAAAGAGCTAGCTGGAAGATATTTTTTGGAGCCTGTGTACTATTTGTCAGGGCCCAATATATCATCCAAATAGTCAGCTGAAAGGTAATTTTTTGAGTTTCTTGGTTCTGTATAAGTACCCAAGATCTTTTTGATTAATATCTGGCACCCATCCTCGTAATCATCCCCGTTAATCATTGGTCTTTTGTGCATGTGGCGTGTAATGGATAAGGCTCCGATCCGAGCTTATCCAAGTTTTTCCCCATAGTAATCTTGTATAAAATAATAGTATAATATGATACATAAAAGTAGCCACCACGTTAGGGGCCGGCGATGGGAACACGCCCAGGTGGGGGGATCCATGGCTATAGGCAAAATGCGGAGGAGTTTTGATCTCAAGCTTAGGGAGCCAGCGAGGTGCAACCTTACAATTGGGGTCTCAAGCTGAACTTGGGAGATACGGATGTCTGTCTTCATCTAATAATCCCCATGATTACCTGAGCTCCGTTCAATGCATATAGCGTATTGTTCAATAAACCATATGGAGCTGATACTATCACGACTAATGTTGCACATTGCATGCAGGTTTGAAAGGTGTGATATGTCGTAAACTTATTCGAGTTTTGTGTATACGTTTGAAAATTATGCACCTACAAGATAACACCTCGTAGAACTTGTGATGTCCAATTTCTGATCGCTTGATGCATATTCTGCAACTTGTGCAAAAAAAAAAGAAGAAGAAATAACACTTGCATTTCCTAATGAGACGTTAGTATAAGAGTAGTTGAGTTAATGGAATTCCTGTGCCATTAGAGGCGAATCAAAAACATATAACATCACAAAAAGCTTTAAAATGCACAAGCAGCCCAAAGAGAAGATGCATGCATGATGGATAGCAGACGAATGAATTAATAAGTTCTAAATCAGCCACTTATCCATAATTTTTCCACTTCCTGTTTTATGTTGTTTGAGCTCTTCAGTTCAATTGGATGTGTTTGTTATCATGAGCAGTTTGCAACGAATCAATCAATGACCAATGGTGCCCATGCAGTTGTCTTTGGAGATAAAGAAGGGGTAAAATTGGTCATTTTCTCTTGCTGTTGATGATACCTGAGCTTTTTATGAAAATGTGGGAACCGTCAGTATCGTATGGCATTTTAAGATGTTCCATCTATTTGTGAAAAAAATGAATGAAATAGATAGATATAAGAATTTTCCCTTGGATATGAACAAGAAATTCTCTTTTTAAGTGAAACACTATAGAATGTTCGATTGCAAAATTTCCCTTCTTTCGTTTCTAATAAAAATAATTAATGTACCAACTTCAAAATAACAGTTCAATACCATTGTTGCAATCTCTAATAATGCACTCGAACTACCATACATTTTATGGTAATTTGTTCTCTCAAAAAACTTCACAATAGATCATTAAGAAGTCCAAAAAAAAGTCTAACAACTTAATTATTCGATCAACATGTTGCCTATAAGATGAAAAAAATTGGATAGCCGCTGTCATCAGAACAATGCTAAACAATCGCTTACAAGAGCATCGAGTTGTGTATTTTCTCAAAAAAGAGCATGAAGCTATGTAATGAATATTTAGCAAGCAATTATATTAAGCACTGGAGAATCCAAGTGTAGCGAGTTTAATTATAGATCAATAGATAGGCTTCTATGATGTGAAGGGAGAAAAGGATTTGGACATTCACAAAAAATCAAGCTATCTCCAAGTGGCCGGCCGTCCCCAATGA
Organism: Phoenix roebelenii; assembly: GCA_025769935.1. Lineage (NCBI taxonomy): Eukaryota > Viridiplantae > Streptophyta > Magnoliopsida > Arecales > Arecaceae > Phoenix > Phoenix roebelenii. Next base: position 11,575,562 of record JAOXJJ010001100.1, read on the forward strand.
CTTGAAATGATTTGCTTTTTCATGTTTAATTTACTTTGAGAGCATCATTTATAATTCATAGACAGCAAACTTTAAGCGCAACAATTCATAGATAGCAAACTTTGTTTTGCATGAAAACATTGAGAAGTGCTTCACATCAATCAGCAGTGGATGATGGCGAAGCTAGTTTACATTGATTATATGACTTGGTAGCTCCTTCCACATTAATTGTACATTAGATGCTCCAAATCTATTTTGTAGCCACTACAAAATTGGACAATGTTACTACAAGAAATCATCAAAGTAGGATGAGCGAGCCCAGCAAGTGAAATTTTTAAGATACCATGTTAACAATCACCACTTATCCAAAAAGCTTAAGCAGATAATTAAAATGAGATAGATTTATTTTTATATTTTATATTTTTTTATATTGAGCAATAGATCAAAAATATACTTGAAAAGCAAGAAAAATATCTCATATTAGGAAGGTGAATAAGGTCACGGAGTGGATGCGTCATTGATGATGGATGCGAGCTAATGACTCATCATCAACAAGCATCAGGACCCACCACGAGGAACTAAAAGGATATGGTATGAAATGGAAGAGAGCATGTGCATGGGGCTCCCATTCATGAATGGGAGGTGGGCAGGGCCGAGCCGCAGTGGTTGCGGTGTCTTTGTCCATCTACTCTTTTCTTGTGAACCCCGCGCACCAACCTCCTTTTCCTGTCGCATCGGTTGCTTAGGCGGACCTCTCGTGAGGGGTCGCTGCATTAATTTGCAGTAAGATCATGCAGGAGTCCTGCAATGGATGGATGCATTGGGCTGATAGAGCTTGTAAAAGATAGATGGCTATGCACACTTGGCAGGGAGACTCTTGAGAATCTGTGTCCTCGTTCATTTTCCATCTATCTATCTATCTATCTATCTATCTATCTATCTACATATATATTCCTATCAATCTGATTTAAGTGTATGAACGAGCCAGTCAAAAGCAGAAGGATCTTACCGCATTTCAGCTAAGGCTTCAGAAAGCTAGCAAGCATCAAATTGTAAGGTGGTAATTAAGATTCAAGATGGCAGGCCCATCAAGATGTTGATTTCACTTAACCATGGCTGCAAAACATCAAAAAGATGCATTTCCATTACAATTGCATGATTTCGCTCCATGAAATATAAATTCAAGCAGCAGCAAGTCTTATCCATTGGTATGGTGTCAACAATCTAGACCAATGTAGAGTCCATAATAAATTATAAATTTTATAATCTTCTCTTGTAGAATCAGCCTTTTTTATTTTTTATTAAAAAAAAGAAAATGGCGAACGCTGGATGGAATTACACAGGTCGAGATACTAGGAATCATCTCCCATTTTTAGAAATAATTTATCCATTTAGGGGAGGGATGAAACAACTACGCCGATGCCTATATCATAAAATCAACCCTCTTATTGGTGTTACAATCCTAGACTAAAACAAATACGAGAGATAGAGCTAAAGTGCTTGTCACAAAATCTTGAATGCTAATTTTGCACATAGCTTGTTGATGTTGTAATTAATTAAGCTCACTGCAACATTATAGTGCCTTAATTTCTCTCATTTCTCTTTTTTCTAAAAGAAAAAAGAAAAAAGGACATTGCTACACTATAGTTCAGTGCTAGGATGGTCATCTGATCCATCACTACTCTTTATAGTGGTATATAGAGGGTATCACTACAAGGTTGATTGCCTGATTATCCTTAAAATAATCACATAATTGATGCATGGGTTGTAAGATTCCAGCTCTCCTAAGCTCCATTTGGTCACATTCTCGAATTATTAATTAAATTACGCAATTGAATTATTTGATGCCAGTGCTGATGACAGCAATTCCCTACCAGCTAGCTTCACCAATTGGGATCTTCCATCTGCATCAAACCGTTGTCAAGCCGTCGTCATTCCGCAATCCCTCCGACGGTCCATCTTGTGTCACTTTCTGTACTTTGCGAGTAAAAAAAATGAAGGCTCTAACAATAGAATCGGTATGTCCCAAAAGAATAGCAGCATAGATTTGCGAGATTATATCCATTTCACTGAAGGAATCCAGCAAAGGAGAAAGTATTAAATATCAATCAATTGCTTAAGAAACAAAGAGAATGGAAAAAAGATTAAAAGAACATGAGAGAGAGAACAACAACAGCAAAAAAAAAAAAAAAAAAAACAACAACAAAGAAAGAGATGAATGCAGGCAAGCCCAATGGCAAACACCAGACAAGCAGATGAAGGACCTAGCTATAACATTGGCATGCAATGCATTCTAGAGAAGACTCGCAATGCTCATCACCCCAACCCCCATAACAAAACCCCACCCCACACTCCTCCCCTTAAAACTAGCCGCTGACGGGGTGGTCTCTGCCTCCGACGTAGGCCCCGAGGCCGCAGCTGGAGCCTTCTTGTGCTTCTTCGGGACTGGAGCCGGCGCCGGCGCTGGAGGCTTAGGCCCAAAGAGATCATAAGGCAGGAGGACCTTGTCGATCGAGTAGACCGCCAGCGGGAATTCGGAGTAGAGCTCGTTGCTGATCGGTGTCTCGTCTACGCCGGTGGACACGTTCGCCTGGTTGCTGCTGGTCGTCACATTGACCGTGTAGACTGCTCCATTGCTGCCGGAGGCCTGGGTGCGCACCGGGTTGCTCGCGGTTTGGAAGGTCGTCAAGCTGTAGTACCTCGGCAGGACATGGTACAAGACTAAAGAGACCTGTTCTTGGGGGTTGAGGCCGTTGAGGGCGCCGGACTTGAGGCTGCTGAAGGCGTTGTCGGTGGGGGCGAAGATGGTGAGGCCGTCGTAGGAGTTGTTGAGCTGGCTTTGTACCTGCTCCCCTACTTGGGTAACCTTGAGGAGGCGCAGGAGGGTGGTGTACTGCCCGCTCTTCTCGAGGATGGCGGTGAGGCTGAGAGGGCCGGCGGTCGGCCCGGGGGCGACCGGGGCCTTGGCCTGGGCTAGGACGTGGGGGGCGGTGATGAGGAGGAATATTGCGGTGAAGCCGATGAACATGGATGGGAGGGGGACCAGGGAGGAGGCCATTGAGGTGGTGCTGGCGGTGGGAGCTAGCGGAAGGAGTGGACCGGCCCCTGGAGTTGAAGGGAGAGAGAGGGCCTTTCAGGACTTTTATAGAACGGATGGGTGCTATCTCCATCCGTTCGTATAATTCATGCCTGGCCTTAATTTTTTTGGGAAATTACTTCCCCATCTAATGAAATCTATAGATTGGGACGAGGCACGAGGGTGGGGTCCCGGAAGGGTACCGAGATGGCAGCCTTTCCACCAACTGCTCATTAATAGCTACTAATGAGAAATTAAGTGGAAGTTTGATGTATTATTATAAAACGATAATGATTTCATGCAATTTTATTAAAGCATATTAGTTGTTATCAATTAAATGTGGCGTTGCAGTTATAAAAATTTATTAAATTCTCAGTGGAATTCCTCAATTAAGTGCGGAGATTTTGAGGAGAGCTTGGCTTATGGGAATGGAGTGAACAGGACTTGTGCCGAGCTACATCACCAGCTTAATGCGTCCCCTGTCGTGCAGGCCATGGATGCCGGTCTTTTAGTCTTGATATTGATTTATGAACGCTAAAAAAGTATTGCCGGAAAGGTGTAAGGCTCGCTTCAGACTATTAAAATGGTACTATCTTCTCCTGATTGCAGTCTGCCTATGCTAATATTATTTTATGCAGAAATACATATTGTAAGAAACATTATCAGTTCCTAATATAAAACTTTCTGAAATTTTTAAACACCACAAATGCTCGACTAGTTTTCATGCAAGCATTACTATTGGCATTTGATTTGTTTATCTAATGTTTCCGAGTCTTTGGAAACTTGCTCGATCAGCTTTTGATTATTGCACCTTCATTGTGACTTGGATGGATCAAGTATTCATCAAAATTTGAAAAATTCTTTAGTATACAAGGGAGAACAAAGCTACAAAAAATTTTAGCACGGCTCCTGTGATGCTGGGGTTGTTTTCGGGGATAAAATTTTCATTACATTTTTCAGAAATTACTAGAAAATGTATAGAGCAATTTAGGATACGGTTTGAGTACATAATATAAATACCTTGCTATGTGAAAATGTAGGAATGTAATAGAAATACATATAATTCTTCCCTCTACTGCAAGAGAAGAAAGAAAGGGATCATTCTGATAACCTCATTGGAGAAGAAGGACTAATTAACCACAGCCTCGCTAATTAAGTTTGAGTTGCACCACCAAAATATGTTGCCGATCAATCAGGCTTTGGAATTCGACAAATAAATTGATACAACAGTTGGAATATTTAGCTGTTACATATGTTGTCGTGATTGGCTACCCCGTCGCCATATGCCATGTGGCGACGGTGTTCGACACTGATTGAGGCCTCGATAAGGTTCTCTCCTCATAAATTTTATCACCGTATTGCATTCCTTCGCTTCCTATTCCTGTAGTTCATTTCCAATGCCAAAAGGAGGCCCCACCCTACCAAACAACTAATGTTATCGGTTTGGAGCACGGTGTCATGGCTCGGGGACAGTCTGGCTCCGGTGACACGTCCTTGTCATCACAGGAGGAGGGGGAGGAAAAAAAAAAAACGGAGGAGAAGAAGAGAGAGGACCACAATTTGATTAAGATTGTTTTGGATTATATGAAGATCCTCTTAAAAAAAAATAAAAGCATATTTGGCTGAAAGGAATGAAGATCTGAAATGAGGACTTAATTGAGTAACTTTCAGTTGAGAGGAGCTCTCTGTTCATTCCGACCAAAAAAGAGTAGAAACGGACCCAATTTCTGAAAAATCTAATTCCAACTCTCTTCTAATATTCAAATCTCATTTTGATTTCGATCGCGAACCAAATGCATCATAAGAATCTGTTTGATAATACTTTCATTTTTATATTTTTGTTTTAAAAAGATCACGAAGAAAAATATACTAGACCAGCAACCTATATGATGAGACTCTTTTATATTTTTAAATTGCTTAATGAAAATTTTTAGAGGCTTTTGGAAGCAAAAGTTTGTCATTTTTGATAAGTAGTGAAATCAGAACTAAGAAATGGTGAAAGTTTTGAGTAATGAATTCCTCCACATCAAGCACCATGCTGAATTTCATTGATTTAGAGTTGAGAGTATCTTACCTCTTATAATTTGAAGGATGAGTGATATTTAACAGGAGCGGGGTAGTACTTTTGCATGAAAGAAGGATTCACCTTTCTTCATGTAAATCTACTACTGCATCACTCACTGCATAGATCTCAAAGTACTCCAAACTCTGTCATTCATCCACACACATAGATCTCAGAGTACCAGTAGATGATCCTACGGTGGATTTGAGCGAAGAAAGGTGAATCCTCCGTTTGTGCAAAAGATACAACCCCATCCCTATTTAGGAAGAAAAATATTGTTAGGGCTACAAAAATACCTCCTGCATTTTGTATGGAATTTGCAAATTTCTTCTTGCATGTCGAGTTACTGCAATGTTAGTCCTACATCTTTCACATTGCTACGATGGGATCTACTCTTTTTTTAATTCGGATAGCTGATGTGGACTAATCACTGAGAAGGAAATAAAATAATTTTTCTAAACTCACTTTGATCTTTTCCCTAATCTCCAAGGCAACAGCAACAATGTCCGTCTCCTTCCATCAAGCTCCCAATCTCCCAATCCCCTCCTCCCACCACCACTTAATCTCTCCTGTCTGATCACCACCTCTGATAGACCCACACCATGTAATCTCCCTGTCTTTGTGAATCGCAGTGGCCCTCCGACTGCTACAACCTAGGAATGGGTTTTGGCTTCTTGATTCGATTGTTCTTCGATTGGCTAGCAATATGCAACCGAGGAGGAGGGGGTTAGTGATGCCGGCATAAGGGAATGAGCACTTGGATAAGGGTTGGGGATGTGGAAGTGAAGCTATGGCAGAAGAAGCAGGCGGAGGTGGCAGCAATGGCGTTGATGATGGTGGTGATAGGGATTGGGAACTAGGTGCTATGTTCCTCGACCGCTCCGGTGAGTTCTCTCCTCTCCTTCGACTCTTTTCCCACCTCCAATTCCACTATTTTTTCTTTTATTAAGGGAGGATTTTTGCCTTAATTCAGTGATAGTCTTCACGCTGTCGGCTACGATGCGGCTATCTACAAGTCCCATTGGAGTAAATCCAGTGAAGGGTGAGGCCAGTGATGTGGGCTAGGCAAGGTGTGGGAGGCAGGGGAGGGCAAGGGTGAGGATGGTAGAGTGGCGCAAATGAGGATAGGGATGAGAGGTAGGTCAAAGTAGTAATTCTCGACACCATCGTGGTGCTTGTGTCAGAGATAGAAGAAAAGGAACTCTCGAATGAAGGGCGAGAGGCAGAGGAGATCAAGGAGGGAAGGAGGAGAGGGAGAAGGTGGGCAAGGGGGAGGGAGAGGAGGCCGGCAAGGGAGTGGAGGAGGAAGAGGGCAGCAATGATGGCGAGAGAGGAGAGGGAAAGAGCAGGAGAGAGGGGGTAACGGGAGGAGAGGGACGGGATGCAAGTGAAGAGGAGAGCAATGGAGGAGAGGGCGGAGATGAAGAGGAAACAAAGGGGGAGGAGGGTGGAGAGAATGGGAAAGAGGGATTCAAGGGCAGTGGTGAGGGAAAAGCTAAGGCTAGCAACGGAAAAGGTGAAGAGGTCGACCATCATCTCTCCCTCTCTCGATCAATGGAGGAGGTAGCCGACTAGTCGATCACCGAGAGATCTAGCTCAAATGTTTGCGACTCTTGCCCTTTGAAATTTTTGAATATACTTTTTTTCGCCTGATGGATATTTTAACACCTAGGAATTAAGTCTACATCAGATTCTCTTCTTCTTTAAAAACATATCCATGCCAACTTCCACGTAAGCATCTCCGACGAGCCTTGATCTGAATGTAGAGAAGGGTAGACCAAATCACGGCAATATAAAAAATGTAAAATTGACATTGTAGCAATTTGACATGCAGAGAGTATTTGCAATTCCATACAAAGTAGTAAGAAAACAAGGGACTTAAAAGACTATTTCTGAAAAATTGAATTGAAATGGAAATGGAAATAGAATTGGAAGTAGAGATACTAGATTTCTTGATTTGAATAGAATTGAATCTAGAGGGGAAATGAAGATGAAAATGGTGATGACAGATCCTTCAATTCTTTTCATTGATCAATTCTCTAATGTTTGTTGGGTGATCATGTTTTGCATATTTTTTTAACGGGTTGTGGGTGAGATGGGTGAAGGTAGGTGGTTGGTGCTACCGACAGGCCAAATTTCTCTTTATTTCAGTTTTAAGTTTTCCTTTCCATCTGAAAATTGGACCCTCTTATGTATAGATGAACTGACCTAATTCAAGGGGTGGTTCTGAGGGCGGCTTTCAGTTAAAGACTTTAAAGAATCATGTTTCCATACAATGGTGGAAGGTTGAGGAAAAGAGGATATGGTTCAAAGTTGATCAAGCAGCCCTTGACATGGGTGAGGGCATGGAGACATCGAGGTGCGAGAGCTGCCAGCCCTTGATGCGGGCGACGACGCAAAGGACGTCGGAGGGATGGGAGGAAATGGCGACGACAAACTCTTGAATTTTTCGTATTAGTTTAGTACCTTGCCACCTACGTCGGCTTCTCCATCTATTTAAAAATAAAAGAAATTCACCATATCAGATTAATACCTCTCTTAAATTGCCATGTAGATACCGTCAGCAAGCTCTAGTCTAAATTAGAAACTCGGTTGTGAACATTGCAATAAATTGAAAAATGTAAGATTGATATTACAGCAATTGAAGATGCAGGAGAGTATTCGCAAATCAAAATAAAATATAGGATGCTATTTATTTTTTAGTCTAAATTAAATTATGTTAATTATAGGAACGATAATTCAGTTTCACTTTGGCAGCATTTGAACGGGTTCAGCTGCCGAGACTAGTTCAAATGTAACTCATGGAAATTTATTTCAATCATTTGTTTGAACAAATTTTATGCACATATCAAAAAGAAAAAATAAAATAAAACCAGGCAGCTCCTTGGTTTTTGACCATCGCTCTCAAAAATCTTGGGCCACCAAGCCCGAGGAGGAGCGGGACAAGGTTGCTGGACAGGTTATGAGAGCTGTGGGGGCAAAATAGAGGGTCTTCTCTAGCTACTGGAGCACTTGCTGCCTAAGATCAGCCAAGCAAAAGCATAGGCATGGAAACAAGATAAAAGCCCTAATACATTTCAATAACCAAGTAAATAGAAGAACCTAGTAAATTTGTCATGGGACATGATGCTGTGGGAATAAAGGATTTCGGACTTAGTCCCACATCGACTGAATAGCGAAAAAATCCGTGCCTTAAATGGAGGGCTCGATTACCCTTCCCTCAGGAGGCATCTTTTAAAGGGCAAAACCGTGAGGGAGGCTGACCTGTATCGTATCCTGCCCCAAAGCGGACAATATCTCATGTAGGGACGCAGTCTTCTTTTCCTGTTCCAGTTCGGTGGGGCTAAGGTTTGAGGTCGGGGGGCTAAGGTTTGAGGTCCCGGCCTCAACAATTGGCGCACCAGGTAGAGGTCCTTGATCTCGGCTCGGACCTTCCTGCTAGGGGGTTGATGTTGCGAGAATAAAGGATCTCGGACTTAGTCCCACATCGACTGAATAGCGAAAAGGTCTTGTTGCTCACGAGCATCCTCGCATATATATATATATATATATATATATATAAGAAAGTGCATGCTTAAGATTAGGGCAACTAAGGAATTAAAAAAAGTTACAGCCAACCCAAGCTTAAGCAATACTAAGCATCCCATATTTGTTGTAAAACAGTGTTTTATTCAAAAAAAAAAAGTCATCTAAATGAATTAACAACTTTCAGTGAGAAAAGAACCCATGGTAAGGTAACAAAGTGCAATCTATTAAAACACAGCAGCTTCAGGTGAGAAAACATAACATGATAATGTAGCAGCAGCTTTCTACTATACAAGAACTAAATAAATGACCTTTTCTAGCTCGAAAAGAAACCTTTAGAGCATCCTGTTTCCGTAAAATATCATTAGACTTCAATATCACGGCAGCAATCAAAACCGTGATAAAGAAACCATTAGGTCCACCAACGCAGGTTACAATCTTAAAGTAAGAACAGGGAAAAAAAGAATATTATGATTACACGCGTATCTCCATCATATGCTTTGGAAGCGACAAGTTTTCAAAAATGCATGCACAGTAACGACTACAGTAGGATTAAGTAACAGCTGGTGGTTGTCTCTTTATCGTTGCTCGCACGCATCCTTGCATGTATAAGAAAGTGCATGTTTATGATTATAGCAGCTAAGGAATTTAAAAAAAAAAGGAAAAAATTGTAGTGAGCACCTTTCAACTTTGGATGCTTCCAATAGATAATTCTCGACTTTAAAAAGTTTCAAACCTAACTTTTAAATGCAAATGGTTCTAAATTGATCTTCTAACTCTGTCATTTCAAATGACCAAAATATCCCTACTATCTTCACACATCTTTGAATGTCTTTTGGCTCGGTAGATGAATGAAGAAGTTCGGAGTGCTTCGAGTTCTATATAATCGTAATCTTTAACTATGGGCTATATATTAAATATGCTTTGAGATCTGTGCAGGAAGATGAATGAAGGAGTTCGAAGTACATTGAGAAATGTACGACGGGTGATCTCTAATTATGGGTCATATATTAATGATGCTTTGAAATCTGATCTGGTGGATGAATGAAGTGGTTTGGAGTACTTTGAGATCTGCATAGTGGGTGATACTTAACTATGGGTCATATACTGTGCAAACAGATGAATGAAAATGTTCGGAATACTTTGAGAAGTGTGTAGTGGGTGATCCTTAACTATGACACATATACTAAGTATTCTTTAAAATTTGTGCTACAATTTTACTCTACAAATAATTGAAGGATGTTTTGGTCATAATATAATTTTATGCTATAATATGATGGTCACATGATACCACTCTGTTCATAGAGATTGAAAATGATTTTGAAATTTGTAACATCAATTAAAGACTTACTAAAGTTGGGAAGGGTGTCGCTAGAAAATGCCTAAAGTTATTAAGTTTTTTCTAAAAGTATTTGAATATATCAACCATATTTTTTATTTAAAATAAAATAGAAAATATTTTTAAAAAATATGAAAATAAAAATGACGTCAAACAGACAGATAGGTCAACATTAAAAAAAGCTAATCTACTTAACTTTATCCGGTAAGAAAAAGTGAAAAAAAATTGACCTATTTACTTTATCTCATAAAATAAAAAAAAGGAAACAAAGCAGTCCCTCTCCTCTATTTACTTTTTTATCTTTTATAATTTGTCTCCCTACTCTTCCGAAGGTCGACCAAACTGGGAATAGCCAGTGAAGAGACAGCGAGTAATTCTAACATGAAAAGGGTAAAGCGTGACTAGAGCTGCCTTAGTTCAGTTGATAACTGCACTCCTGTTTCTGTCATGCACGATTATTTTGTTTCGCCTCTGCGAATCAATAACAAATAAATGGGGTATATATTACGTCCCTACAACGTTCGCCCCATTCATCGTAATTGTATTGATCGTAAAAGACAAAAACAGGTCTTGCAATCCCCTTCTCCCAATCTTTTCCCATCTCTCTTTCTTCTCGTTTCCTCTCTTCTCTCGCAGATGGAGGACCATCTCTTTCGGTAACTGCAGCAAACCCTAAGCGCCGATCCGAACCCACTACAATCTCGTAGCCTCCAATCCCTCCTCTCTCTCGAGTTTATCTCTTTTTGGTGAATTTTATGGATTTTTTGTTTTGTTTTTAGGGTCTCTTCTTGTGAGAGAGAGGGGAAGGAATGGATGGAGAGGAATCGAGGCAGCACGGGGAGAAGAGCGGAGCATTTCTTGGCCTGTGCGAAGCTGAACCCGTGCCGGCTTTCGGTCCCTAATCCTAGGGCACTACTACAGCCGGGTCACGGGGGACGCACAGAGGGATCCTGATGGTTCTGAACCCGGTGTGGGTGAATTAGAGTTTTCCTTTCAAGAGTTCTTGCATCTCAGGAATTTCTAAGTAATTAATGATTTGACGAACCCGGTGTGGGTGAATTAGAGTTTTCCTTGACAAGAATTCTTGCATCTGAGGAATTTATAAGTAATTGATGATTTGACGAGGGACCTCGAAATAAGTTTCCTTGATACATATAAGTCGGCGACCTTTGATATGAGAACCCTGTAGCAAACCAAGAGTTCTTTTACCCAAAAACACATGCACACACGCAAAAGAGTCCCGAGTCCCTGTGGGAAAGGTGTTTTTGTTCCTCTCCTTTCCTCATCCTTCTCGCGTCCCACTGATCTCTTCCTCCCAATCTCCCACCTCTCTCTCTCTCTCTCTCTCTCTCTCTTCCACCTTCGATCCACCCGTCATCTCACCGTCTTGGCTTCCTTCTCGGCCCGGAATTCCTCTGGTTCAATGGAAATCGATGCTTCAAAGACCCATCGATGGAGGCCTCTCGTGACTCTACTACACGCAGGGTAGATGCACCAAGGTACGATTGGAGCTCCGAATCTGTTCCAATTCCCCTCTCTTTCTGTTGTCCCCTTTCGTTCCTTTTGCTTTTTGATGTTTAAATAAAAGAAAGGTTGGATTTTTTGTTTGTTATTTTCCTGTTAAAGGTGCAAGATTATCTCTTTTTGGTAAAAATTTCTGTTCGCAGATTGTCCGATCATTGGCGAGAAAATGATTCAAAAATCTTGATTTTCTTTATATACCATGGTTAGGGTTGTGTAGATAACAATTTCCATGTCATCTTTTGTTAGAGTGATGTCATAATTCTACCCATTATTGTGGAATTAAACTAACGAGATAGAGTATGATACGGATGAGTGTGATGAAACAAGATAACTCAGAGCCGTTATGGTTTTGTCAGCTACGCGAAGCTAGTTTCTTGGTTATTCAATGCGCAACATAGATTGCCAGAAGGAGACTCGAATTTGGTCTTTATAGACTTGGAGAAATCGAATGGTATGGTACCATAAGAGATGTTGTATTTATGGGTTTTGAGGAATAAAGGTGTACTCAAAATAGTATAAAAAGAAGCTATCATAAATTCTAGAGAAGCAACAGTGATGAGTCTTGAGTTTTAGAACTTAATTTGAAAATTTCCCCCATTGTGGCATGTACTGTAGATGATACGTTTGAGGGTTCAAGTTTTATGGAACTCCGTCCATTTTAGCTATGTATCATTTACAACTCTGGGGTGTTACAGTGATTTTATTCTATTGATTTTGTTTAGTTAGACAAATCATTGTGATTCAGTTATAGGTTTCTCAGGGTTTAAGTTGTTATGGGCTAAATTTGGAGGGTAAAGGCTGTGCCAAGATGTTGGAGAAGATTTTTAGAATTTCTGTTTTTATTTTATCGTCTTCTCCCTTCCTTCCAATGCAAGGTGGATTGCATGTCACAGACTTGATCGAAACTCTTCATCCATTATTTTTCTTGGATTTGATCTTAAAATAAGACATTGACCACTTCAGGACTCATTTGCCAAGATCAGTTCTTATGACTTGTCATTGCCATGCTAGCTGAACTTGCTGCTGATCTTACAAAGTTGTCATTGTGATACCAAGTGAAAAAATTATCAAAGAAAGGCCAAAAGCAAATAAAACTTTATTAACTAATGTAATGCTTTCTAAATCTTTCATACTACAGGGTTGTCTAAAGACATGTCTAAGATTTCTTTTGTTATTTTAGAGGGATACATTGTTTACTGAGTTAATATCATCAGATTGGAATTGTGGGGAAAAACTTGGGAGGATGGAAGTCAAATCAAGAAGAAAAAATAGACATGGGCTTCAGTTAAAATGATTTTAGAGGGATAAATCTATAATTTTACATTCATATTTTATATCCAGTAGTGGCGATAACTTAGTGCATGCAGTGGAGTTCTTCTTTGCTTATGTAGTTCAAAATGTTCAGCAGTAGAAAGGACCTAAAATACCAGGATGCTAGTGGCTGAACCAGTTATTAGGAAGTGCCTAGCAGTAATGATAAAGCTGATTTCAGAGCTTTGTTTTAATGACTTGGTCTCTGCCAAGTTGGGCAGTAGGGAAGATATTGTACGTGTCATTGAGGTTCTTGCTGTTGGTAACCTAAGCAGACAATGACTCATAAAAACCCTCAATAGCTTGGCATGACTTTACTTTATTTCTTAGAATGACCTTGTTCTGCATAATGCTGGTTTGCTTCTCTAGGAAGTGAGATGGTGTCACCACTTATTGAGAAGAAGAGAAGATTTCAACTAGCTTGTCAGCAAGGATGGTTACAGATGCCTAGACAGGTCTTGGTCTTCCAACTTCTGAAGGAAAGTCTTATTTATATAGCTTGAGTTCTATGACAAGCTGGTGTAAAGACTAATTGGTTTTGTAAATTGTAAAACATGCCATTCTGATAATTAGAAGAATTCCATTTTTTTGCAAAAGGTTTGCATCTATTGTTATTATTGTAGAGCTGGCATCAGCATTTACAAAGAAGTATGGCATTTTATTGGCCAATGCATTGCTTGTTCAGGATATTGCAAGAATGAAGAGGTTCTTTGTTACTGTTCCTCTATTCTAGATGTCTGTGTTATCTTGAAATAAATTATGTACGCTAATGTGAAATAATGAACATAAGCAAAAAAATTTAATTTTTTTCCAAACCTATATTCAACTGACTTTCTGCAACATTATGGTTCGGTCCACTAGCTTTTATCCTTAGTTTGGTATCCTAAACCATGAAATAGAAATAAAAGTAGTTGAATGTGGTACCTGTGATACAAAAAGTGTAATAAATACTATCAAAATAACTGACCTTTCTTTCTTTGTGGATGGAAGAATCTACATACCTTGAGAAGTTCAATCACAATTATTCAGCGGACCTTAAAGTGAATGCTACTCGGCTAAAAGATTGAGGACTTAAAATCTAGATTATCTATTGTTTCTTAATCTGGAGGGGCAAGTTGAAATTTTTGAATTTCCTGTTGTGATGATTGATGCCAAGACTATGAATTCATTGATTCATTCCATACGTAAAATTTCTTCCGAAAATGCTATATGGGCGGGAGATTAATTAATTGTTCATTCTTGATACATTTTATCTTTGTATCTGCAAAAAAACTCTTTTGCTTCTTTTCATATATATATATATATATATAATATTGACTTCTCTGCTACAACTTTATCTAAGGTCAGGCACTAATTTCCATGCCAATAATATTCGGTGTGGCGTCTGTTAGGTTTATTATATAATACCTGAAGAGGTGTTCTATTCTCCAGTGATATTCCAATTCTTTTTACTGTTAGAATGCAGATGTTTGTGGCTGTAGAAGTGATTGAATCTGAAAATGGAAATTCTATGTTTATTATGAATGGGGTTCTCATCGGAAATGGCTTGGACATGCTTAGTTTAGATTGCGTTGCAAAGCCTGGATTCTCAAGTTGGACTGTCGATTCTCCATCCCATTTGTGTAGTATTAATCATAGTTGCTGGGAAATTGGTTTGTCACTCATGTTGACCGGAGAGACTAAATCCAGAAATGGATTTGTTTCACTCGACATATGCACTCCAAAGTGCGACTTAGTACCTTGGGAAACTTGAGAAGTTTTGGATGGGAAAACACCCAGGGGGGAGGGGAGGAGAGGAGGAGGAGGAATTTTGGATGGGAATAAGCCTACAGAGAGAGGAAGAGAAGGGAATATTAGATTAAAAGAAATCTGTGGAAATAGAGAGATTAAATGATCTCTCTATTAATTTGGTGAGGGGTTAAATATTTCTTTATATGTTGAGGTCAAAATCACGACATTATCACATCCTTTTATTTTTTTCCTTCTTATAAGGTAGCCTAGTGCATAATGCTCCCACCACTGCATGGTTTGGAGAGGGTTAGATATATGCAGCCGTACCCTTGTATGTAGAGAGATTGTTTCCATATTTTAAACTCGTGACATGCAGCTTTACCCTCGCATACAGAGAAATTGTTTTCATGTTTTAAACCTGTGACATCTAGGTCACAATGGAATAACCCGACCGTTGCGCCAAGTCTCATCCTCTACTTTTTTTCTCTTGTAAGAACGAAAGATAATAGGTATGAAAATTAAAAGAGTATTTATATTTTAAATATATAGTTATCATTAAATTACAACATGTTTGAGAAACTAATATAATTACCTAATATAAATTCAAAGAAAATTAGATCCTTTTCATGAATTTTTTATATTTATATGTAGATACTTAATATTTTTCATTTATTTTAGGATCACATATCGTGTTTCCAAAATTAGAAATTTCCTTAGCCATTATTTACCATTTTGTTCTATTTTAATGTTTCCCACGCCAAGTTCTATTCATGGCAACAATGGTATTAATAATTGAACTAAGATAGGGATGAATATTGAGTTGGAATTTCTAGGAAGTTTTTGGAGAGTGAGGATGTAATTCATAGTCAACCAAAAGAGAGCATATAAATTGTGATTTTGGTAACCATCCCTGTAGCAAACAAGTATTACTTGTTAACCCCTAACTAAAACCTTTTTCACCAGTCAAATTTTCCTTATTTTCTACAACATCATATTTAGTTATTAGTGAAGGATACTTCTGCTACCATCAAAACAAATGGCTAACTTATGCTTTGTGATGAATGTTATTTGTTATCTAAATCTACTGGAAGGGGAAAATGGATAAATTTACCAATATACTATAATGAGGTCATGTGCTCTATGCATGCTTCTATATTAGTGTCCAATGTCCACAAATCTGTGAAACCTAGGAGAATTCCTCTAAATAAGTTTGTTTCTGAAATTGGATATATGTAAGGAAGCTTCAAAGTATAGCAGGGTAGGTTCTAGTCAACCAAAAGAGAGCATATCAGTTGTGACCGTCACCATAACAGAGAAGTTTTGATTATATAGGTTTAGCATCATGCATTCATTAGTACTATAGATTCTTGTGGACAAATAAGGTAGACTATCATAAATGTCAATATCAATGGCCAGGAAATGCTTTGGACTTTCAAGTAGATTTTTTTAAAAAAAAATCTAGAGAGGGATCTAAATAATTACATTTCTAGTAATTTTAAGTAGGGTGGGTGTAGCGCTGATTTGTTTTTGAGGTTTTGCAGGATTGCCACAAGTTGGTATGTATTAATTCTTTGACTATAATAAGATCAGCAACGTTGTTGATATTCACTCAAGCTTAGTATACGAAAATTCAAGTTTGGATAATAGCTTTAATGGAGGTAAAGAGTTGGAGGAGGGTAATTTAATGGAACACATATTGAGATGGTATGATCATGTGGAAAAGAGAATGGAGGAGGCCTTGGTGCATAAAGGGGCTTGGATTTGTGCAGAAAGCAGAAAAAGAAGTGGAGAAGATGTAATAAGATATCTTCTAAATAATATTTACCTGCTTTTCTTGATAGAAGAGACTTCTGTAGAAATAAGATGCAATGTGACTTGAGAGAAAAATAGTACTAGAAGGTTGAAAATGAGAAGCACCATTCAATTAGCTAATGTCTCTTTCCTTTTTATTTTACAGTACAACAAGAAACATGCCTTTTTTCTTATCTTCTTCCTTCCCTCTTCTTTGCCCATCTCCTCTTTTCTCCTTCCCTTTTTTTTACCTTAGCTGGAGCAGCATTTGCATGGCAACTCCTGCCTTATCTTCTTCCTATTTTGTGCATCTTTCTTGCATGGACATGGACACAAAAATTGAATTTGAATAAGGATTTTAGTGTGTGATTCAGCACGTGGTAGAGAGCGAGATGGGGAATGTAAGAAAATATAAAGTTTTGTAAATTAAATTGTTTGATTAGATCATATAATAACATGTCTAAAAGTAATATCTCTTGGACAATCCATCTTATGTATAATTGGAAAATTACTTCTTTTGTTATTAATTGCTAAGCTATTAGTAACTAACTGATTCTCAGCATGGTGATGTCACACTTGGTTTCAAAGGTTTCAATAATTATGACTTTTTAATGTGTACATCAAATGACACGATGCTAATAAATTGAAGAGAAGAAGAGAAGGAAGAAACCCACCTTTGGCTTTGATTTTTCTCACTCTTTATTTCTCTATTTCTTTTCCTCCTTCCATATTTTATCTTTGGCGTGTACTTCTTTCTTGCATCTGTGAAGATCTGGTTTAAGCTTAGATCTAATTATCATTTGATTGATTATGCAGCCAAACATTCATGAAGAGCTCTTATTTTCGTTTCATTGTAACATTGAAATCTATGCACAATTTTAGAATCTTGTGGAGCATGTGGACTTGAGGTCATTAAGAATCATATTCATAGACACACCCAAACAAATAGGATGTATGCATTGTTTATGCTTTTATGCTTCAGTGGGCTTGCTTCAAATTTATTTAATCTTCTCACTACCATAGCTATCATAACGATCATGCCTTATATCAGCTAATTTAAGGTCAACTTTATTCGTGAATTATTACATCAAGATGAATTTTGTTTTGGGTTATCTTATACAATTCTTTGCATAGGTTTGTAAGGCCAATGTTGATGAGTGAGCAGGAAATTATGGAACATATTGAGGGAAAATATGGAAAATTTGGAGTTGACCGGTATGTCTAATCATTGTTGTAATTATTATAATTTGTGGTTTGGGTCTATCATGGACCAACTACTGATTGTTTCCCTTTGTATTCATATTTTTGTGAATAATTGACATCATAAATAAACATTTTATCACATAGATTGAATGCTTTTTGAGATTTAACATTTTGCATATCATAACTAGGAGACTGTTATTATATTTTAGTTGTTTGCTATTTATATTTAAATTATGTACTTTGGATAACCCCAAACTTTTACTATCAAACCAGACGATCTATGTTTAGGATTAGTAGGTCAAACAACTAAACATTTTGGAGGAGTGCTACATTCAGCTATTACCACCCTTTAGATACCATTCACCATAAAAAATACTTGAGTTACATAAAATATGACTTAACTTGCTGTGACTCTTATTGATTCACATTTTGAAGCATATCATGAACGTGCACTCTTCATTGTCAACCATAGAGCCACTCCTCCATGATACAACCATGGTAAAACTTTTAAATTTGTTTCTTGTTCCTCATTAATTTATTAAATCAAATTTTTGGAATGTTATTTTTGGGCTGGACTATGGATTACACATCCTTGTTATATGTGACATACTTATGTGTTAAAAAGCATTAAGATTATGGTTGGACAGACTTACTGTTGATCATCATCATGTTTTCAGATCTGAAATCTCATAACTAGATTCTTGTTAGTTCTGTTACATGGAATTTACATGCTGTTAGCTGGACTTATAACCATGGATACAAGACTTTCTTATTTCACATGTTCTAGATTCCAGGGAGGTGCTAGGTATTCATTTTACAAGTTGGGAAGTGCTTATTTTCCATTTTCCATAGTGGAACTATGTCCTTGACACTTTATTATTTTACATAACAAAATTTTCCATTCTAATTTAGTCAATCTAATGTGCTATAGGTCTAGTGTGTGTTCCAGTCATAACATTATTGAAAACAATTCACACCCAGTTTGGGGGTACCATGAGACATTCCTTTATAGCTTCTCATGATATTTATTTGGAGATCTGTGGCACTCTTCTCATGGAAAACCTTCTGTATCACTTGTATGATAGCACTGATAGGAAAATCTTCTCTAACAATCACATTAGCATAGATATTGGAGCAGATCAATACTCGTAGAACAGATCTGAAAGCAAGATGAAGATGAGGAGTGAGCACTTGAATCTTTAGGTACTGTACACAATGCTAGTTGTATGAGTCTTATGCCCAAGCTCAGTTGTAGCTCTGAATAGAATTCAAATGTCTGTAATGGTCTAATTCTCCCCTTCCAGAACACAAATCATCCAGTTGGATATCCTGCAAGAGACATTCCTTATCTGGTTCAAAGGTCAATATGTGAAGGGTACCTGATACCTTATATGACAAGGTGCAAGTAGTAACATTCTTGAAATATTTCCAAAATATAAATTAATTATACATTATTCATATACCAATATACCCAAGTCCTTTCCATTATTCATATTCTTGATCATCAATTGCAGCAATATTAAATATTGTTGCATTCTCTAGCTAGCACTTGAGTCTGCCTTGTCACTCCAATACGCTTGTGCCTAATTCTGGTGTGTCATGCCTCTTAACTAGCATGTTGTATCATAAGCAATCATCTATTGCTTCATTTGTACCCATCAAGATCAAATGCTTCTTGTGAGCTCTAATAAGGAGACTTCATTTGATAATGAGCTTATGGATGCACATTTTTGTTGTTTGTCCTGCATACATTAAATAATGGCTTTACCATCCTTGTAAAATTCTTTCTAAAATCTAATGGATAGTTTCATCAAATTCATTGTTATCAGCAAATATATACACCAAATAATTGGTGAAAGAGTATCATCAGCAACATATTAGCCATGTGTCCACTTATGTGTGTGGATACCCACATAGACACCCAATTTTGAAGCTTGTCCAAAACTGGCAAGCCAATATTCTGTCTGTGACATTCTAATGAATTCATCAAATTCTAAGAGAGAAAACAACTGAAGTAAATATTCCTTCTGTTATAGCCCTCTGTTAGATAAATTCGCTACTAGGCATGACATTCATAAGTGCGGTACTTTCAAAGAGCTAATGCAAGTCCAAATCCATCTTTCTTCAAAGTCTCTGCATTTCAAAATCAATAAGTTTCTAATTAACTCTGTCATATGTTTTTTTTCAAATTATATCATTAGTTCTACTGTGTTTTTGCTCCAACTAAGAGTTTGTTGGGCATAGGCCATGCAGTCAGGTAGACCGTTTAAAAGCAGTCCAAGAATTGTCCAGTAGTTCTGTAATTGGCGATCTCCACACACTGACCAGGACCTTAGTGATAATCTAAATTTGCAATTAGCAGTCTTATTGGTTATAAGATATCTGATACTGGCAGCCTGTTCTATCTGACTGTAATGGAACTTGTTGATCCTTGTAATGCCTTTATAACAATCGTTAAAAATCTCGAAGACATCAAACTTAAAGAGATACCAGAAAATCTGATAGAAGACATAAAAAACACGTCCAGCTAGATTGTTTATTTGCTTGTTGTTCAGATACTACCATCTTTATGTCCTCCATTTACAAAGGCTAGATAATTTAACCAAGCAAATTATACTGTTCTCTTAGCTTAATTTCTATATAGAAGCTCTTCTCTCTTCTTTTACAGAGAAGTTGTTATGGAAGGCAGTAATATTTTCTCTAGTTTTCTCTGCCTCAGTCCTCTCTCAGTCTCTTGATAGTTCAATTGGCAACCACAGGAAAAATTTTATGAAAATCCACTAAGATGGAAAAATGCTCACCTCCTATATATATCTCTAGAACAATCGAGGAACCAATGAAATTGATCTGCAAAGAAAACAAGATAGGGTTTTTCATTCTCATGAGATTGCTCATTGGCAATTTTATGTTCATTTGATTGCCCCTCTTTTTTTTTCCTAAATTTACAATCGTTTACCTTTGTCTATAATTTGCCAATATCTTGTTCATCAAAGATGGCAATTTATGATCCAACCTGAGATAAGTGGGTGAGGGTTTGGCATAAACAGGTTTAGGTCATATAATGTGTTGCTTAGACTTAACCCATTTATATAAATGGGTTGGGTTCAGGATTGGAAGCTATACCTTTCTAACCTGTTTTGACCCGTTTAATAATTGACTCAAGTTGAGTTGGCTACAACCTGACCCACTAAAGACCCATTTAAACTGTTTAAGATCTGTTTATCCTTTTTCTCATAGACCTGACCTAATTCGGCCTATTTATTGGACGGGTGATGCAGGTCAGGGTGGCTTACCTGTTTAATAAACAGGATGGGTTTCATTTTGGATCTCTGACCTGTTTGATAAATGGTTTGGTTCAGTTTGACAGGTTTTCACTAACACTTATGTCTTAACCTGACCTGACCGACCTGCCACCCCTAGTGTTCAATAATTCAGGATTCATATAGGTCTGAATTGCCTCTTACTAGGCAGAAACCACCAGACATCCCCCATATTTATTCCAGAGCTATTCTGACCATATCAAAAGTTCAACCAAAAGTTATCATGAAGTCAGTCCTCGTGGGAGTTGCATTAAAAAAATGTTTTTTCGTTTTTCATTTTTTGCTTTATATATACTAAATAATACAGAGGAAGTATCTTTTGGAAGATAATTCTGAAACCAATGAAATATATTCAGTCATTACTTATTTGTTTTGCAGACAATGGCATGATACAGCAATCCCATTTAAAGATGTGCTCAAAGAGTTTGAGGTATGGATGAGTAATCATCACTTATGGAAAAAAGAACAAGGAGGATCACTTAATAATGCAGCATTTGTAACCTGGTTAGTTAGTGCTAGAAACTGTAGTATCTGCCTCCACACATCTTGACTTATCATTTATCTTTCTCTACCTCATAATTTTGCTGTGTTATAAGTTCATCTCCTGTAATATTATCTGTTAGTTCGCTCTTAGTTCATTCATCTATTTGTTACATCTGTGGTGTCCAGGCATATTTTGCATGATGTAGTATACGAAAATCTCTAGGTTTTATGAATTGTCTGAGACACAATTTTGTCTGTTCATGTGGCATGCAACTGAAGCCAAGGGGTCATTTTGGTCATTTCAGATGCCTTAAATGTGTCATGTGTTGATTTTTTTAGAGCACATGGTAAATGACAAATTTGTACTGTTTTAGTAGCATACAATATTGTTCAAACAACTAATTTATATGTTTTCATAGGGTCAGTGCAAACTCTTAATACTGTTCTGTGATTTGGTTGCAAACATCAGATTTGCTTGGTCTAGAGTTCTCTAAATTTGTTTGCCTATATTATAAGTGCATCCACCATTTTATTGGTCATTGTAACTCGCATGTTGTTCTTGCTGATTATCTTTCTTTAATGATCTAGAATTTTCAGTTTGTGTACATAGGAAAAAGATTTTCTTGATTTTCTTGTGGGTTACATGTGGAAAAAAATAGGTTGAGATCCAAGTCTTGGGATGTGGATATAAACAACAGAAAGCAAGAGGTTTATTCAAGTTTTTTTTTTTTTGTTGAAAATTTGAGATTAATTCAAGAATTTTCTTGTAGGTGAAGAATTTTATTATTAGGCCAGTGAAAAATAAAAACCATGCACTCTAGTCTTATTCTTTTTAAAATTAAATGCTATGTATAGTAAAGATCTTGAAAATGCAATCTTAATTTAATCTTTTAATGGTTGTGCACATATGCCTTGTATTTTTTTTAGGCTACATTACTAGATGTGACTTTTCAAAGAATAACTTAACTCCGTCGCCACAGTGATTGGTCCTGCCAAATCAATGTTTTCTAAGATCAGTCACATACCCAGAAACAACAGTAATACGGGAGTTATGTTAAAAGGCTTCAACAGTGACTGTGTTAAGTGTGGGTCTGAAAAAGGCTTTTGATTGCATTGGTAGAGAACGTGTAACTAAAGAGTGTGATTTTTCAAGAGACGAGTAAAGTCCTTCCTTAAATTAGTCTGCTAGTTGATTGATCCATTCCAACATGGGGGAGAGGGCCATAATACATGGTGACAGTTTCTTCCCTTTCCTTGTTAATATTGTTGTGGAACATTTTTTCTTTTCTGATGGAACTTCTTGTGGCCAGAGGGGATATTGAACTTTATAAAAGGAGAATGTCTAGCCTTTCCATTCTTAGGTTACATAAGACTATGAGACTCGACATGTTTTAGCCATTTGAGATGTGGAATTTGCTTGAGCATATGTGCTTCTAACTATACCAAGTGTAACAATATCAGGACCACCCACACTCCATCTGAAATCAATGCACCTCCAGATTGGTCAACCAAGATTGTTTAAAATTTTTGGACGATGTTCCAGACCCGCTTAGACAGCTTCTTTTCTCTGATATTGTGGGCTGTACTCATATTCGTGTGGTGTGAGGAGCCGGTGTACCAAAAAAAAAAAATTGCATGACAGAAGTGGGGATCAGACATTTCTGAGGTTTTTTAATGCAGATCATAGGGTGGAGATGGTATTATCTGTTTATAATTAGGAGTTCCATGTACTTCACAATTTGGCTGATTTCCTTACAAGCAGTTAATATTTATAATCGGCTGGCATGTAGCTGTATCTTAGGATGCCTAGTTGGTAGGTACTATTGTTCCATGGGGCAGTTGTAGCAAAAACATCAAAACATAAAATATAACGCAAAAGAGGTAGGCGCTATAAGGTTACCAGATGCTTTTATATCTGTATTGCAGAATTGAAAATCATAGCTTGGAAGGTTGGGATGAGCCTTAAGCCTTAATTGACTCATGACTCATCTTGGAACTTGGACTAGTTGTACTTGATATTTAATCATAGTAGAACATATAAAGAACTAATTAAAAGACAGACTGGGATAAAGAACTGGAGCATAAGACAAGAAAGAGGTGATTATATAGTTGACTGATGCGTAATACATACAATTTCTTTCTCAGGGTTTTAGCCAGACTTGGCCTTTCTAGACTGTTTTGCAATATTTTTTCTCACGCTCTCTCTTTCTTTGAGCTTATCCTCCGAAAATGGTACGCTTGGTGCTTCAGTGTCCATACTTGTTTAACTCGTCTGTTTGTACCATTGGAGGGGGATATTTGTGTTGTTTCCTCAGCTAAATTCTGAAAACTCTGGAAAAAAACTTCCACCATCAAAAGTTATATTCTGTTTAGTAATAGAAATAATGCTACACTGTAAAAGCATGTCTCATTCTTCAGTGGTGCGTATGCTTGCACACACAAGTCAATAAGCATGATGCATCAGAGTTTTTTCTTCACATTAAACAAACAGGATACAGTTCTTCCTATCAGGTCCATTTCTTCCTTCTGTGTATAAACTTATCTACCGTGTGAGATGTTAAATACACAGGAAATATTGTACATGATGTCTAGCAATTGCTGACTGCCAAGTCTTAGCACCTTATAAGTAACATGTTCCTCCAATTCATTGTCAGACCACTTATGAATCTGAACTTGAATAAAGAAGAACAATAGATGATTATTTATTTATTTATTTGGGGGGGGGGGGGGTATGGAATAACTATGAACATTATCTATTAGATTGTCCCATGGCCTTCCCCTTTTTTTAACTGAGTTGAAAACAAAGGGAGCGGATTCCACATTGCATGTGGCGTCTTTCATTTTCACAACTATGTAGAATATTATTTTTATGTGCAACTTTATATACACTGATCAGTTTCTTTTGATGACAGTGGGGATTGGGATTTGAAGACAAAGATCCCTGATCAATGCATGGTTTTGAAGGTAAAGATACCCCCATGCTTCATGAAGTGAATTAATGTAAAGGACATTTGCCTCAATTTTTACAAATGAAAGGTATACTTTTTGGTAGTCCTTTATATGGACGTGGTACTTTTGTTCTTTTCTCAAGGGACAGCCAAAGAATCAAAATTCAAATATTTTGTGGTTTTGGAAATGGTTCTTGAGGCATTGGGTATTCCTTCAGTTAATTCTATATGTGTGACCTGTATTGATGTCTTTGTTCCATCTTCGTTTGTGTCAGGCAACAGGAATGGTGACAATGATGAGGCAACTTGAGATTTGGGAAGTCACCATCTTGGTATTGATGATACTAAGGACATAGCAAGATTGGTTCAACATTTGCTCACTGATTGTGTTGTCTTTCAGATTACTGCAAGGAGGAGCACTTCAAATCCTCATATTGATAAAATTTCTTTTCAAGTTGAATCGGATGATAATTAAGTATGCATTGGAGAGTTTTGAACTATAGGGTAGGACGATGGAAGTACAAAAGGTTTCCAAAATGGACTTTGAAGTAAAACAAGTTTGGAAAATCTGATTGAAAATCAGCAGTTTTAGGCCCTCTCTATTGAACTGCTGTCAATCTCATGCGATCAAATCATCACCAATAAGATGAGGAACCTGACCCAGCTGCAGTTGCAGCCCCTACTTGCATGTTCACCACTGAGCACGTACGAATTTGATGCTGGTAAGGGAAGAGAGCGATCTAGGAAAGGATATCATTCTTATAAATGCCTTGGTGGCTTTGATACACATGATACTGCCTCAATATTTTGTACAGCAAAAATGAAAGGCTGAGACTCTTTTTACAACTCATCTTAAAGCAGTTTTTAGAGAAAAACAATGAAATGCCAGCAGTATTTTCCTACACGGAACATCTGAACTACCATATGAATCTGTCTCAGATTAGCAATTTCCTTTGGAAGCTTGGGCTTCCAGCATTGGAAGTTCTATAAAATCAGGAGGCCGTCCAAGTGAGCTCAAGCAGTTCACTTTGACTGCCGACTCCTTGTAGAGAGCTCACTGCTTTGCCGCCTCCACAATCCGAAAGAAATCTCACCATCATTGGGCATGGCACCATATTGAATGATCTCTTCTACCACTTTCTGGACTTCCAAAAGTTCTAGCCTTCCTGAGGGATACTTGAATTCTGTCTCCCGTGTGGTGGGCCTGTAGGATGATGAAGCTTTAGTTGGGAGAGACGGTGAGGAGGGTGCCATTGCTCTGTGCCTGTAGGATGGTGAAGCTTTGGCTGGTAGAAAAGTTAATGAGGAAGTTGCTGCCGCATGCCTATTAGACGTTGAAGCTTTTGCTGGGTGAGAAGGTGCCGAGGATCCCATTGCTGTGTTGCTATAAGATGATGGAGCTTTGGTTGGGAGACAAGGTAGAGAAGGCAAGCAGGGTGCCGCTGCTGTGGGTCTCTGAGATGAAGAACATACAGTTGGGAAAGAAGGTGAGGGTGCTGCTGAAGGGCTTGAGGAAAGCGATCTCTGCTTGGCCAGGTTCTTCTTTGCTGTCCTGTGCCAGTTCTTCAGGCCATCAATGATGCGGTCTGTGAAGATTGTTTCTTTCATCGAAGAGCCCATCTGACCAGAAGAGATGCAACCAGTGAACAAGTAGAGCCATGCAGGAAAGCTTGTGGTTCTGCTTATGTATTACTATCTCTACCTGGGTGACTAATGCATATAATGGAAGAGTAACATAGGCGCAGAAGAACTGAACCATAATGCCAAAGCCGATACTTAAGACGACATCCTCCACGTTGTTATGGAAACAGGACCAGAGTCCAAAATTGTACTGCATTGCAAGCAAGTTAGAATGGTTTTGGTTTTGATACAGTCACATCCTTAATGATGAGTGTCGTGCTGCATTGCCGACTCACCCATGTCCATGTGAAGAATGCAAGCTGAAAGGAGTTCTGCAATCGGCCAACAATCCAAGTCAGCAGGGTAACTACAATGGTGGAAAAGAGCAGTAGCCTATCTGAGTGCTTGAAACCAAAAAAAAATAAATTGGCAAGTACAAAGGTTTTTTTTGCTAAATATCTCTATCAAACTTGATGTAGCTTCTTATTCTATTTAATATCATCAGGCTATGTATTGGTTGTAACAGGGAAGTAAACTTTGATCTTTAAATATTTTCTTATAATAATCCACCTGAATCAGGATGAATTGGATGAGATGCAATAGCAATTGGGGTTGGCCAAACCAGAATAAGTTATCATCAGGCTTCACGCATACTCTCCCTGGAACAACCGCAATCTGTTCACTGCTCTTTAAGCACATTTTGGTTATGATGACCTCTAGCTTCGTTCCTACAACCAAAAGAGCCTGCAGCAAGAGTGAAATCCTTTTCCTTTCTTAAAACCCTATATTCGTAGGCATGATATTACGAGTTATGTGAGCTCACCACCAAGGGAATAAAAGGAAGCCAATAGTGGTTATAGAATCCTGTAACCAAATTAAAACAAAAGAAAGAAAGTGTCATTCGAGGCAATAAGGTTATATAATTTGATTTGAGAGCAATCCTAAATCCCTCAATTATTATGAAAGATGATATCGTAATTATTCTTATCTACATTGTGTTAATAACAAATGTACTTATTTCTGCTGCTATTGGGGGAACATATTTGCAATTTGGCATTACCATTTGCATGGAAGAAAATGAAGAAGATAACGCATAGCCATATCCAAAAGCTGCAAGGATTAGAGCAGTGCAAGATAAAAATTAGAATCCATGAGCTAGTTGAAGCAAATGAGGATTCTTGAACATGATGAGAGGATAGAACCTTATCCTGACAGTAACCACAAAGTCATGATCAAGTGATCTCTGAAGAAACTTGCGGAAATCGAACTTGCTGTGGTCCTGAGGAAAGTGAACCTGCAGGAAATATTAGCCTAGCATGTCAGTATAGAGATGTAATTATTTTCGTTGCTAAAATCACTATTGGATACTTAATTACAGCCATCTGCTAAGGTCTTACTGCAACGAAACCATGCCGAAGAGCAAAATAATCAGCTTTGGATACCGAACCAGTGAATTGCCGAACAAAGCAAACCTGCATACATGATAACAGCAAGATTAATTATGAATATG
>JAOXJJ010001100.1:11603083-11618750 GCA_025769935.1 Phoenix roebelenii
TTTGGATACCGAACCAGTGAATTGCCGAACAAAGCAAACCTGCATACATGATAACAGCAAGATTAATTATGAATATGGAGACATGGCCAAGACAGCCACTATGAGCTTGCAGTTCTAGGTGTTTAGTTAGACTAACTAGCCAGAGAAGCAATCTGTATTTACTCCAGAACTTCAGATGCCTTCTTCCAAAGGATGTCTGTCGGGTGAGCTTAAACCTACGAGGATCTGCATGCATTGTGTTTAAGTCATCTTAGCAAAGGAACAAGGACATTTGAAGAATAAAGCAATCATGTAATGGAAACAACAAATTAAAATGGATATGTGCTGCAGTCAATATTTACTGGAGCCTATTTAATTTTAATTCTTCACAGACAATCAACTGAAAGTTTCATAAAATTAAAGTGCACTTTTGCTCCAGATCACTGTACTAATGCACAAGAAAGACATGGGCTTTGGAGGTTGTGAAACAGCTCCTAGCTTCAGTAACTTTTGAGGTTGTGTCTCTTTTCTGATGTGATTTTCAGGTTACATTTTAGGAAATTAAATATTGGACCTCTCTCATGGAGTCTGAATTTGCTGCCACATATACTTACCATTTGATAACTGGAATTCCAGAGTTTTAGTCTCTTCTTCCCAAGAGTTCCACTTCTTCATCTGAAAGATTCAGAAGATAACCAAGCAACTTAATTAGTAACCTATATATATAATATAGCAATATTTTTTCCCCTTTTTTTGGTTGGAGTGCCACCCATTATTTCATATGGAAGAAGGATCCATATGAAACACTTGAGGAATTGTTGGTACATAAACTTCTACCCAATGTAATAGGGGTGCAACTACTGGGTTACGGGCATTTTTTTGCCCGTTAATGTATCTTCTACTTCCCGTTGTCCACCTAGCTCTCTCTCTCTCTCTCTCTCTCTCTCTCTCTCTCTCTCTCGGTTGACTTGAAAGCTCACCTTATGGGTAGTTTTTTTCCAGATGATTGTCGATGCTGAAAAGACTTAAGGATTAAGCTAACAATAGCAGGTAGAAAAATATAACCATAAACAACTGTGATCACCTAAAACATTAGAGAAATGGGTAGACGTGCCTTAACATCCCCAAGACCCAAGGTAAGAAGGCAGGATAGGACATGGAACACAGCCAGCACAATGATCAACATCTGCAGCTGTAGAACACCTTGCGAGGATACAAGAGACACCTTCCCCTGCCCAAAAGATGAGAGTTTTAATCCTAATGGATCAAATCTTTTAAAAAAATAAAATAAACATCCATTCTGTAAAAAAATTACTTGGTTCTGACCTCCTTTTGGCATGATTCCTCCTCAGTGAAAGTGCCTGGGGGCTCAGCATCTTTACATGGAAGAAAGGAGTTCGCTAGGCTTCTCGGTACGCAGATCTTTGAAATTGGTTGCTGGGCAACAGTCAGCAACAAGGACATGAATCCAAAATCCCTCAGTTCTACACAACACCAACAAAACCTTGAGAACTATTGAAGGTATTAGCTTCATAACACAGTGAAGAAGTGTTTTTCTCTCCTTTTTTTTTGGAAAAAAAAAAGAAGACACCTTTCAAAATAAAGGATAATCCTAGATCAGAAGATAATAGATGACTAAAGCAAAGACTTAATATTGATATCCACCAAAAAAAACAATGTTGTGGCCTAAAGAAATAGATCAAACTCCTCGCGCACCTGCTTTTATATGGTAGAGAGCCTGATTGATTGTCTTCCTTTTTCTCCTCTCAAGTAACTAAACGAATAAACCAACATTTATATTAGACATTCATGCATTATTTTGCATATGAGAGACAGACGGTGAAAGTATAACCAGAGTTAGCAGATGGAGGGCATGTTCAAGGAGGAGAGCTATAAGAATCAAAACAGCACAAACGCCAGCTACAGCCCAAGTAGGAGTGGATTCCAGAGAAGCTTCCGATTCCATAATATCAGTATCCTACGGTATTATGGGCTTGGATATAGTTGGTGTAACTAGTTGTATCGGGATCTGAAGGCTCGCAACGTGGAATTCTTTGTGCTCTCTCTCCCTGGAAGCTACCTAGCTAGCTCTTAAGATGCATGCGAAGGCCAAAGCTTTGGAAGTGGTCAGCCGAGTCTGATCTGAAGGGTGTAATATATAAAGGTCAGGGCCCTAATCGAGGGCCTAGCATACGTGGTGACGGTGGGAAAGCCGTCCTTCCTTGACATCATAGAGCCGAATATGGTTAAAAATTATTTACACTGTTATTTTATTGAGAAGCGAACCATTTTCTAAGAGAAGGGAAAAATAAACAAGTTGAGCAGGGAAACTTCTTCCGTACCGCGCGATTTGTACAGCAAGGTGTTGGGAGGTACAAATTTGGGAGTAGTTGGACAAGGCTTGACTGCCTCCTAGTTGGACCAAGAAATCGTTATCTGGATGCAAGCTTGAATTTTCTGGACAATGGTGATCATGCTTTTGTTTGGGTTTGAGCTAAATCTTTCCAACGCAGGCACCGAGGAGAGATGTCCCAACTAGCGGATCCAAGTCTCATTGACCGGATGCTCGATATGTACTTGATGCTGCAAGGGTCTTCTTGAAATAATCTTGCTATCGCGAAATGATGACACTGACGAGAGAAAAATATTGAGACATCTTGGATGATGGATTGGCAACATGCTTAGATATTTGCACAAATATCGTGCATGAAGCCCCCTGCTGGTTGGTCAGCTTTCATTTGTTGTATGTAGATAGGAAAAAAATTATATTTTGATCAAAAACATCTCTAGGTATATGTGCACTTATTTATATGTGCGTATGTATATACATTACAAGTATACATATATTTCTATTTATTTAATCATGAATCAGATCTTTTCTTAATAGACAAAGGTCGCTTGCTTAGCAACCAAAGGTTTTGGATATAAATCTTGGATTGATGGTGCATATTATAAGCAGTATGAGTTAGGTAATTATAGCATATGCAGGCATTTTTTTCTTTTTCTTAAAACAATGATTGCAGCACCGAGTCTTAGAATTACTTTTTCTGAGTGACTTTTTAATCCCATCGATTTTCTTAGATATGATTGGATTGGATTATTTTAGTTATTTTATCCTGTATCATTATTGTATCAAAAAATAAAAAAAAATGTTGGTCAAAATTAACGACCAAGAATTGATAAAAAAGGCCGTATTGATATATGGGTGGAATAATCGATGTACCTTATAAAAATATAATTATCTAAAGCAATTCATGGAGGTAAAAGTAGCATCTTTTGACCAGAGAAATTAACAAATTGCTTATAACATAAAAAAGTTGCCCAAACTTGAGTTGAGTTTGACTATATATATTCAAGCATGGATTATTTTCGAACTAACCAGGCTAGAACAGCTATATTATCAAGCCGATATTAAGCTTCTATCATTTTTGTGAGCCCAATGTCTAGGCTTTGCTCATCTACGAATCAAGCTCTAAATGAGGTTTGAGTTAGGCCTATTTTAAAATGAAAAAGCGCAATAGAGCTTATTAACTAGGGATGTTTTACTCACAAAAAAAAAAAGAAGAAAGAAACTAGAGATGTTAATCTATTCATTAATTTCTATAGGAAATCACTTAGCAATTTATAATTATGTGACTCCGCAATTGATCATCTTGAGCGTGGCGCTGAACTCCATATTTGACCTAGTGAAGGTCAGTGGTGAACGAAGCATCACATTCAGAACGTTACATGCCGAGCCACTTAGTGTATATAGACAATAGCTATAAATACTTATTTTGAAAAGCATGGCTACAGCAATTATTGTTTGTAATATCTTTATAGGTTGCGTGCACTTTCGCAACCTGGTATTTATTTCCCAATCAAAGCTAGCTTCTTTTTCTATATAATATGCGTCTTGCAAAGAGTTAAAGCATAAATTGATAACCCTCTAGATATTCAAAGCCAAGACCTGAAAATATGATAGCAAAAAGATTATTCTATTCTACGGATTATGTTACTATCGAGTAATTGTTATTTATTCACCTGAGTTTTATTAAAAGGAGAAACGTAACCTGTTTTTCTTGCTGTGATATGCATCAGATGGAGAAGCGAGCGGAACGAACTACGAGCCACGAAGTCATGTACTTGTCGACGAAGTCAGAGAAATGACGAGCAAATGAAAGCTACACCATTTAGAGGTGCATTCAAGTCCAGACGCTCATATAATTAAAAATAAGTTATGGCAATAAAAGTCATATTGGATTGGATGAAATCGAAAAGAATGACGTGCAGCCGGACACGTACGAAAAGGTTTCCGTACGCTGTATCTGAGCCACCCTCACGCTTCCAAAGTTGGTGCAACTGGTACGGCTGCGTTAGCGTTTTAAGTTCGATGGCAATTTTTGTTTAGGTCGAACATGGTGAATCGAATTTTACGTAAATTTTTGTCCGTCAACTGGGGAAGTCCCGATCAATTTATCTCATCCACTTCCAGGCGGCGGAAAGGATCAGACTTCCGGATTCATTCATCTCTATCCATGACCAACGCCACGCCATTTGCCGTCCTACGTTGCGTTATTACGTGTTCTAATATTAATGAACCAGCCATGCCACATGTTTTCATTCCGTTAGCGTAAAAAAGTGTATAAACTAAAAATATTAATATTTGAAAAGTCAAATGACCCTTAGTTTTTTTTTCCATAGTACAATATGTGATTGATAGAGCCTAAATGAGGATAGGTCTAACCTGATATTATTTATAGCAATCTAGAACTTTTCTCAAAATAGCTAGCTAAAAGTTATTATGTAGGTTTATTGATAAATACTCAAAATTTATCCGGCGAATAAGCAATGTAAAATTACACACACGTCCATATGGATCCTCACATCTTCTCCCTTGTTCTAGCCAAAGGAGGAAAGAGAGCAGCATGAAAGGCGAAGAGCAATACAGAGAAAATTCTATAGGTTGGAGACCATGGGACTGAGACCGTAAGATTGGGAGAGGCAAGAGAACTGAGGCCGCAAGATTTAGAGAGAGGCAAAAGACCACCGGATTGAGAGAGAGGCAAGAGACTGCGGGAACTATGAAGGAGGCGGGTTTTGACTAGAAATCTTGGAGGGTGGAGAATAAGTGAATAACAGGTGGATGTTGATATACGATTAAGACGGATAAAATTAAAGCCATTAACAAGGCACTACTTTTGTTTAGTCCAATATCAACTGCTTAAAAAATACTATTTTACTTTAAAACGAAATCCTCGCTAGCAAGCTCAAGATGAGCACAGGCATTCGACTTGGACAGGCTCGGTTTAAGTCGGATCTTGTTGTGGGTTTGGGTGCGATTAGTGTGCGTCAGGTTGGCTCATGCTGTAAATAATAACAAACTTTTGCTAGCCGGATAAAGATGGATTTCAAGTTTCATTAAGAGACTGTTTTTCTTGAGCAAAATGGTCACCTCCTTCCATTGACAAATGAAATGGTGCGGGGAAATTCTCCACATGCACAAAAAAATAAAAAAAAGAACCCATCTCCATCTCATCCGTGAGAATAGCTATCCTCTTGTATGGGATACTTTCTTCATAGGCCCAGCGTCCAAGATAGGCGACCACAATTAAAATAGTTAACTTATTAATTATGTAAAAGAAGTGACCAAATGCTAGAGTCATTTCAGCGAACCGCCATGTTTGTATTCCAACTTGCCACCTCCAAAACGTAAGTCAACGTCCATTAAACGTAACTAAAGCATGGTTTGATTTTTTGCCAGATCCAACTTGCGTAGATCATGTTTATTTATTGACCATAAGTTATTTTATAACTAATTTCCATATACGTGAAACGTTGGACAGGAGCCATCTTTTGGCACCGCGGGAACGAGGCAGTTGACAACCGCCATCGACCCCTTACTTTCTTCTCGAGGTTTGAATACTATAATAGTTCTCAATTCTTTATTGGCTTTGTTACTCATGCAATGTCTTTTCTTTTGTAATGAAACAAAAAAATTACTCATCCCGTGTGACAGGAGGAAATTGATGCAATTAATGTGATCCGAAACTTTCCTTTTGCTTTGACATTGAACAACTTTGGGTTGTTGGAGGAGATGATAACTAACTCGATCGTGATGCTGATCTTAGTTATGTTCTATTTTAGACCATAAAGATGAAGCTTTTGGCGCATCACGACAAGCAAGATATTGATAGGATAGAATAAAGAAATAGATTAAAGTTCAACTAACTTTAGGGTTGGTACCAAGCAAATTAATTTGAGTCCCATCCTCATTTAATTTGTGATGGGATTTACCCCTTCCCAATTTTCATAGAGCAATCAGTAGTCTAGTTCTAAGATCATTATCTTGATTTACTAAGCTCAATGATAAATATCTTTTTTATTTCTAGATATGTCCATCTATTCATATCTCTCTCTCTCTGGCAAGTATAAATAAATATCATATATACTCATATAAATATATAAATATATATGAGCATTAATTAGTTGAAAATAAATATTAAGAGCTTTTTCAATGTTCATAATTACTGTTTATATTACAGATATCATGCATCATCCAAGTTTAGGTGAGTAGGAAGCGACAAAAAAGAAGAGAAGAATAAACAGAGAAGCATAACGTTTGCATAATCTAGAAAATTAGGAACTTCTTATTTTATGGGAAAAATGATAACAATTGTTTTGATTTTTTTTGAAAATTTTATCATCCAAGATCTCCTCAATTGAAAAAAAAATATATCCTTCTATTTTTTTTTTAACATCAATCATATAAAAAATACTTCAAAAGTAACTTGTGCGAGCATCTAAACACACTCAAAAAGAGGTCTTTAATTACAATAAAACGACGCCATCAATCCTGTCTCTTACATGCATCAGATCGGCTTTGCCTGATTCCCATTTGTTAGAGTAGTGTCCAAGATCAAAGAAAAGCATAATAAGTATATTTATATTTTGAGAAAAATTTCCTCTTGGTCCTCTCAAGTCTCTTGTTTGGTGCTCTCAGCATTCAAAATTTGCAAT
The DNA here is from genome assembly GCA_025769935.1 of Phoenix roebelenii. Taxonomy (NCBI): domain Eukaryota; kingdom Viridiplantae; phylum Streptophyta; class Magnoliopsida; order Arecales; family Arecaceae; genus Phoenix; species Phoenix roebelenii. The sequence continues at coordinate 11,610,062 of JAOXJJ010001100.1, forward strand.
CCATCCTCTTCTTGTAGTTTTTTTGGATGCATGCGATGCAATTGTCTCTCAGCCTCTTAACACCGATAATATAGGAGAATCCCTTAATGCTAATAAAAATTATAGAAAAAAAAATTATTCTTCTATTTCTATAGTTCTATTCTCTTCCCTTTCTTTCCTTTCAATTTTGGTTTCTCCTTCTTCACTTCCTCTAGAGCACAATAGATCTAAATTTTGATCATGGCCATGCCTCTCTTCTACTGCTTTGATCCATGTTCAATCAACGAAAATAATGGATGTTGACCTACAGTTCCAGCAATGCACGGGGTAGCTAGCCCACTACCCATTGCCACCTTGATTGCTTCTTGATCCGGCTGTATCTTATTGCATCAAGAAAACAAAAACTAAGGTAAGGAATTCGATTGGAAATTTTGAAAGTAGGGGGGCATGTGAAAAACAATTAAACTTGAGGGCATCAAAAATATTCTTTTATATTTTTAAATGCATTTGTTTAAGGATCGATCTATATTCTACAATCAGAAAGATCTGCTTGGTTTCGCTAAAGTAGCTGGCTGATCTGCTCTTCAAAAGATGATACGGTTCTTTCTTTTTGTTTTTGTTTTAACTTATACATAGATAATAGGTGGCTATCTTTTTTGCTTTCTCATTGGTTTATTTGGTTACAACTGACACCTGCAGTACTGATCTGACAGACTCTCTACTTTCTATAACTCATCCTCTCTATAATTATCAATTCTTTTAATAAAGTCTTAGGTAGCTTTTGCCTCCCTTAGTATCAAAAAAATATAATGACCTAAAGATGAGGTGCCTTCTGGTCTACCCATGTTTCAGCAATTAGAACTCAACTTTCTTAAAGACCAGGAAAGCACTTATTTTTCAAAAAGGATCTGTAATAAATGTAGTTTGACCGAGGATGTTAGCCATCCAAGAGCCGTGCTTTCTAATTTCTTAATGAGTCCCAAGTGGACTAATTCGTAGAACCTCAGATGAATGAATTCGTAGATCTGGAGGTGTGGACAAGCAGGAAGACAAAACAATACCTGTTCTTCCGTTTCCTACGTGGGATATCGTGCTAGGGCAGATCAAGGGTGATCTTGGACTCAATTTCATTGTTGAAATGTTTTGGTAGAGCAAAAACCAGCTTATGCTTGCCATGGCATAAAACGGAGTTACAACTGATTCAAATTAAAATTTGAATTACAAATGGACATATAACAAGAAACAAGTTTGAGTTACTACTAAGCGGGGCTACAAACCTGATAAAATGGTTGTGCCATCTAGGCCTGTTGCTTAACTGGTCCTATTTTTGTAGAAAAAAAAAAAAGAAATGCTCGTTGACCCTTCTCTCAATAATTCTCTATTATTAACACTTTATTTTCATATTAATTCTATGCAATTAAGTGTCAATTGTTTTTGATAGAAAGGAAAGGAAGATCCACTCGCACTATAATTATCTAAGCCCGGATTCTTAAGGATATACCATCCAAGATTTGTATTCATGATCTTTGGTTGCTAAAGAAAAGGATATGACCATTGGAGCAAGTGCGAGCTAATGAATGTCGTAGTTAAACCATGCAAATTTCTTTTTGGAGATATGGTGAGGAGCTATTTGCATGGATTTCTTTTTCACGATCAACTATTTAATTAACTGCCACAATTTTGTATAGGTCCACTATTTTAATAATTCTTTGCAACTGGATTGACAAATCTTGCCAATGCTCATTTAGTCATATACCACGCTAGCTCTACAGGGGAAGTGATTTATCTCAATTGTATACCTTTTTCTTCGAAATATACAAAAGAAGTCCACAATAGGCCAGGCACAGATTCTAAGCTGTCGTGTGGAGAAATTCACAAGAGAAATTCCATTGCACGAGTCTTCTCTTTTAAGAATTTATTGCATCTGTTGAAAATAATGAAAAAATATTGGCTGGATTAATAGAATTCTCTACATTGTTAATACCAAACTCATAACATTGTCAGTGACGCTCTCCTCGTCGAGAAATCACTTCTTGCTTCCTCCACATCCTAAAAGAAATCTCACCATCGTATGGCACATTGTTAACACAGCACTCAATCATCTCTTCTGCAACTCTCTGGATCTCCAATAGTTCCCTCCTTCCTGATGGATACTTAAATTGTGAGACACCTGATATCTGGGCATCAGACGATAATGTTTCAGCTCTCGGACATGGTAAGGGCTGCAACGAAGAACTCGAAGGTATGGATGTCTTGATCGAAAGATTTTTCTTAGCTAATTCATGCCAATTCCTCAAACCCTGAACAACTGTGTCTGTGAATATGGTCTTTCTCATTGATGAACCCATCTGATCCAAGGATAAGCAAGCATTAAACAAGTAGTGGGGAGAAACAAATGTGATCAAGGTAGGTACCAAGGATAATTTTGTGTAAGATAAACATTTGTGAATGATTTTACCTGGGTGACCAATGCATATAGAGGTAAGGTAACATAAGCACACAAGAATTGAACGACGATGCCGATTCCAAAACTCAGGATGATGTCCGCTGTTTCTTTGTGGAAGCAAGATCGGAGCCCGAATTTGTACTGCATGGCTAGAATATTAGCATGGTGTTCGAACAAATATGCATGAACTAAAGAACACCTCCATATGCTCACCCATGTCCAAGTGAAGAATGCAAGCTGAAAAGAGTTCTGCAATGCCCAAAAAACTATCTGATCAAAACACTGCTGTTGCACAATATGTAAATATTTGCAGAATGACTGTTATTTTATCTTAATTTTATAGCAGAAGCTATAGAGCTCATGGTCTCAATAAACTACTACTTTGGTTTGATGTGCAAGAATTTTTTTAAAATATATTGAGGTTTTCAATTTTTTTTTTTTTTAAGAATGAGCCAAATCTGATATTATTTGCTAAAACTGGACGCATATCCAACATATCTACCCGCCTAAGTGGCAAATGAAAAGAGTTCACTTTTTTTTTTGCTTTTTGAGTTGCAAGGAAAAGAGTTGACTCAAACATGCTCCAGTCTTAGTTTGTGACACCAACCTTCAAACTGGCTAACGTAAGAAACGCTTTCTTGAGCATTGCCCATGTCCAGTGGGTTGCTTATGTTTTATTTAAACAGTCCATCACATTTCCAGTTGGCTACATCTTTTCGTTACTTGAAAATTGTATTTCAGGGTTTAAAATAGGTAGCTTGTACTGAGGGGCTAATCTCATAATAGATTACTAAACAGAATAATGCTAAGTAAAAGCTTTAAGGTAGTTTATTTCTTGGAAAAAGCAACTGAAACTTCTTTACTTGCAATTTCTGTTGAGGAAATCAACAAGTCTCGTTACTTTAAAAAAAAAAAAAAGGAAAAGGGTTTCAGAAAATTAATGCATCGTCAGACTGAGATGATAAATGAAAAAACTTTTGATGTGCAGAAAGAAATACCTGAACAAGAATAAATTGGATCGCATGCAGAAGCAATTGAGGTTTTCCAAACCAGAATAAGTCATTTTTGGGCTCGACGCCAACAGTCCCTGGAACAACAGTTGCCTGTTCTTTGCCTTCTAAACACATTCTGGTTATGATGACCTCTAGCTTGGTTCCAATACCCAATAACACCTGCAATAAGAACATAAATTTTCTGTCCTCAATTATTTTTTTTTCTTCCTGAAGACTATCATGGACTAAAGTTAATGTTCTTACCACCAAGGGGATCAAGGGCAGCCAGTAATGGTTGTAAAATCCTGAATAAAAAGGACAAACATGAGAGAGGGTATTACTCAAGGCTGCCTTGTTACATCTATTACAAAATTGTCTTACCATGAGCACTGAAAAATATGATCAAGATAACATATGCCCAGACCCAATCACTGCAACCAATAAGAATATGTGCATTAAGCAAATGAATTAGGATTATTTTTAGATGAATATGTTTTCTTGGATGGATACCTGATTCTGACTGCAGTCACAAAGTCTTGATCGAGAGATCTTTGAAGAAATTTGTGGAAATCAAAATTGCAGTTCTGAGTAAGATGAAGCTAGAAGTTCAAAATAAAAAGTATTCATTACCAATAATTAGGTGCGAATTTTTACAGACTACTTTTTTTTCCCTGAGGAAACTCTAGCATGTCTACTTTGATTTGTACCTATGTCTTACCCTAAGGAAGCCCTGACGTAGAGCAAAGTAGTCAGCTCTCGAGACTGAATCGGTGAACTGTCTTCTGAAGCAAGCCTGATAATATAGAAAGCAGCGTGAATATTACTGTTAAGCAATCCTAGTCAGATCCTTTATGTCGAGATATAACTGTAAGGTTATAATCCAACTAACGAGCCAAAGAAGCAAGTGGTGATTGCTCCAGAACTTCAGATGCCGCTTCCCGAATGATGTTTGCCTCGCAAGCTTGAACCTTCGAGGATCTGCATAACATGCATTCAAGTATCTTACTGATAAATCAAGAAAATATTTTCTTCTCATCTTCTAAATAAAAATTCGGATGGCCTCTTAGCTTCCCTTTTAATCAAAAAAAAAAAATCTGGGGAAATATTTTCGTATGAATGAAATAGTCATGGAGGTATTTTGAAATCAACCGTATAATTTTTGAGGCCCCCCCTTGTTTATTAAAAAAATTAAGTATACAAGTTCTCGCACTAGCTGCTACAGTCAGCAACGACATTAGCAAATGAAAAGCCTGTTAAGATCAAGCAATACAATGTTGTGCGACTTCCAGCATCCTTTCCAGCACACAAACAGCCCGACCAATAAGATCTTAGCTCATTAAACTCTTTCTCCTCCATCTGCTGCTAGGGTCTGACAATATGCAACTGCCATTTATGATCTCGCCATCTCTACTGAGATGCCACTGTGACATTAACCTTGCTAACGTTGCCATAAAGATTTGGAAACAGAAGCTTCAAGGTAGAGTTCCCCGGCCATTCATCTTCCTAGAAATGCACGTTGGCGCCGCTACCTAATTTGAAGCTGACACAGTTCCAAATTGCATGCACGTTCTTACTAATGTCTTTCCAGATCTGCGATAAACCAATAAGGCAGCGCCAATTTCTCTCTTCCAATTTCTTCCTCGAATAATAAAACAACGAATGCACAGATTGTCTCCACAACTTGTCATCATTGCAAAGGTTATTTTTAAGCCATTTAGATGGCATGGCTGTATTGAAGTCTTCTAGCTAGGTTAACGATCCTCAAGCCTCCTTTTCACTTTGCCTTTCAGATATTTTGCACGTTTACAAGATTGCTGAATCCGCTGACCTGTTGCTTACCCTTCCAAAAGAAATGCCCTTCTCCTCATGTCTAATCTTCTAATCACCCATTTCGATAGACTGTAATTGACATGTAATAAGATGGAAGAGTGGATAAGACACGATTTGCCCCTCCATGCATGATGCTAATCTACCATCAAACCTTCTCTAACATTGCAAGAGTCGAGCACTTTTGGGCAGTTTCTTGTCACTACTGGTATTCCTAGGTATCTAAAATGAAAACTTATCATCGACCTTCTCTAAATCGACCTCGTACTTGCTTGGTAAAACTGATCGTTATGAATTACAATATTTCCTCTTAAAACATCAATTTGGCACCATGAATTAATCGACTATTGTGATCAATTTATCAGAGGAAAACTATGAAGTTTACATTGTTAGCTCTTAATGAGTGAAGAAAATAACCCATGCATGATACCCATTTGGTACGCTTCAGTGCAACATATGAAATTTATGGATAACAACCATAGGCTCACCATGAGATAGCTGATGCTCTAAAGTTCGGGTCTCTTCCTCCCAGAATTCCCATCTCTTCATCTGAGCAAAGGATGACCTGTTAGTTATCGCGATCTTGTATAACAAGTAAAATTAGTAAATGCTGGTTACACCCAACCTGGGGCAGAATATATAATTCCTTCCAGTTTCCATAAACAAATGTCAATATGAGCCAAACCGTACTAAGTCTTATTTGAGCAATACCAACTGGCTCATACCATAGTAATTCTTTTCCTACTGAAAATTATTTAATGCGTTCAAATATTTGATACATATTGGAGGTTAAGTACAATACTTAAGAGGTCGCAGTAATAACAGAGTTATGATTGTAAACAAAGTATCAACATTACCTTGGCCTCTCCAAGTCCCAAAGTCAGAAGGCAGCAGAGGACATGGAGCACAGCCATCACAAAGATCAGTACCTGCAGCTGTTGTGTAGCTTCTGCAGACAAAAGAGGAACCTTCCCCTGCCATATGGACAGATGTTTAAAATCTCGTTTTCTCAATTTCTTCCCTCTCTTCTCTACTGTTATACTTGGGAAAAAGATTATCGACATATAGTTTGAGATATCACCTCTTTTTCACAAGAATCCATCTCTTTAACTGGGGCATTTTTGCATGGAAGAAGGGAGTCCCCTAAACTTCTCGGTATGCAGATTTTTGAGATGGGTTGCTTGGCAACTGTCAGCAACAAGGACATGAACCCCAAGTTCCTAAGTTCTGTACTTCAACAAGAGCAAAGATATTCCATTAGTTTCATTTGTGAGATAGAAGCAGAATCTCATATCATGAGCAAGTTCGATACGTTGCGCTCTTTCTAACACTAACCTGCCTTTATCTGATAGATAGCCTGGTTAAGAGCCTTTCTCTTTCTTCTCCTGACGAACTGATCATGCACCAAAATCAAAGTTATACATAGAACTCAACAGCATCTCCATCTGTGAAATCTTTTTGGCATGTCCATAGACAAAAGAATTCTACATGCGGCACGGATTTCTGCTTAAATCTGATGCATAGCCTAGTGTATGAGTGTGGATTTTGTGGCTCTTGCAGTCAACCATATACGTGCACAGTGTATTCTTGCTCACGTGCAAACAACAATTAATTATTGCTGCTCTACAAGTCACAGCCCTCCACTCATGTGAGATCCATACAAAGGTCAGAGGATGATGAAATTCCACTATATGCTTGGTGAGGGCCACACCTTATATTAAATCCGATGAATGATTATGATCAACAAACAGCAATTTTTATTGGTTAGTGCTTGATAAAGAAGCATCTTTTTCTGGTGCATTGCCTTCTAAGAAATCAAGAAAATCAAACCCCTCATTTGACTTCAATTTCAATGTTTCACTAAAGTTTTAGTCCCAAGTCGATTTCACACCCACTTGTGTCTTGTTTTGGACACACTTATGTGTGTTCATACACATGTTTTCTTGGAGAAGCCTACAAGATGACCCATCCGAAGGAATTACCTGATTCGATTTTAAAATCTCCTTAACAATATTCATTCTAAAAAGAAAAAGAAAAAAGCTCTCGAAAACCTCCTTCAAGTGGACAACGGGTGTGATTACTAGGCTTCATTCAAAATATGCACAAGAGCATGGATACGTGTGTGCGTGTGTGGCGCGAGAGCATGCACGCACACACGCGCACGCACGCACGCACGCACGCACGCACGCACGCACGCACGCACACGCACACGCACGCGCGCGCACGCGCGCACACACGCACACGCGCGCGCGCGCGCACACACACACAGAGAGAGAGAGAGAGAGAGAGAGAGCATACCGAGGTTAGTAGATGGAGGGCATGTTCTATAAGGAGGGCTATGAAGATCAAAACGGAGCAAACGCCAGCGACAGCCCAAGTCGGAGTGGATTCAAGAGAAGCTTCAAGCGCCATCACGTCTCTACATGGGATATTGGAGCCGGATAGCTGTCATTGGTAGTGTTATGGGGATATTTATACGAGATGTGAGCTCCATGGCGTGCATTGATCCAAAAAATTTCAGGTTGGCGGGCGTCGCCATCTTTAAAAAAAAAATACGCAGGGAAAGTGCCGAGAAGAGTTCGACATCATCTGTTGGTGTTCTTTTTTTCTTTTTTTTTTGGGTTTGAAACAAAACGATCCACAGGTGCAAACAAAAGGAGGGAGGACTTCACTTTTCTGATGGCTCTGTCCAATGGATTTGGTCTGTGCTTACGATGGGTTATGCCATCATCCTATATATCTAACTTTAAAAAATAAAAAAAAAAAGATCTCACACCGTCTGACTTTGATAATTGCAGGCTTACACTGAGATTTGCCAACGTTGTATTCGTTTATCCTGTGCAATATCATGCAATTCAAGTTTGTGCTGAAGAGATATTCAAATATCGTGTGCTACCTGTTTCCAACAACCCAATAAATATCAGGCAATAATCTTTAAGGCAAATCCTCTAGCAAGACAGCAGCTCTTCTTGGATAAATAAAAAATAATATCCGGTCATTTTTCTAATCTGCAATTACCTATAAATTATATCCATGGCTTCTTTTACCCAGATATTTATTTTTATTCTACGTTACCAATTCATTGACGTACGTGGGCGATGTATTCAGTCCACGCAGCCCATTCTGACCAATTCTGGACTTGAAGAACTGATGGAAAAGTTCAGTTCCTCCCTTTACCTCGTGTTCAATTGTCAGCTTTATCTTATCTTACCACATGTGGTTGATACTTTTGTTTATTCTACGGATTGAGTATTTAACAGTAGGCTGCTTATAAACATGGGTAGGTGATGCAAATGGGCCGGGCTGGAATGTGAGATGTGAAAAAGGCCACTATCTTGAGGGCCGGGCTGATAGTGCTCACGAGGCACTCAGCCAACAGCCCCTTGCAACCCAATAGAAAGTCAAACATATACGATGCACGCTGAATTAAAAAAAAATGAATCAG
>JAOXJJ010001100.1:11620629-11643813 GCA_025769935.1 Phoenix roebelenii
TAATGAAAGGTAACCCCACTTCTCCTATCCAAAGGGTATCCTCGAAGTGGTTGGCCACATCAAAGACTAGCCAATCTATAACTCCGTTAACCATACCCCCCCTGTATTCATCAAATTATATTAGTAATTTATTATAATTAGAATGAAAAATCACGACCACCTGTAATAACTCTGATATCACCACATCCAACGGTCCCCACTTGGGTATTACTAAAAGCTTGACATGCACATACATCGAGACTTCATACGTCCATAAGATTGGAGTTCGCATAACCGCTTATAAAGTTGTTTGGTATTGGTGCAGGTTACGATGCTAGGCGTCAGCAAGAACCGTGATTTGGATGGAGCGGTTTCTTTCTGAGCTTTTACAGCTAATGTACGGTGACAGTGGAGCAAATCCAGTTGAGCGTCCTCACCAGTGGCTGCAATGACCTTCACTCAAGTATCAACCAGTGACCATATAATTTGGGTAAAATAAGTGAACTACCTAACTCGTGGATGCCAGCTTTCTCACAAAATGATGACTACTTCAGCTACCTAATCGAATACCATGATAATTAAATGAGACAGATTGTACATTTGTACGTGTAGAACATTTTGCTTCGCTAATTCTGATGGAAAACTACACTGGGGGGGCACTAACATGAAATTTCTACGTGGGTCTCCAGTTTATCATATCTATATCCGATGAGAAATCATGCTAGCTCTCTGCTAAAGCATATCCTCACTCCCATACTAAGCAAATAAGTCTACATTGGAATGCTACAAAAATCTAAATTAGGTGTTCAGTATAGAGCTTCCATGCATGAAGATTACCTGGTCCAATATCGGTTATCTCCTTGAAGATTTCAATTTAGTCTCTAGCGTTAAATAACCCTTATTGTGATTTAGCATATGCAGCATTGTACCTGCTTTGGTTGAAAAGAGCCTCTCCAAGTGTTGTATGAAAAAAAAAGGAGGGTTAGAACGGAGTCTTATCCTTGCAATTTCTATGCAAAAGTTAAAATGAATTCATATGTCTAATCTTGACCTGATCGGTTAACTCATAACACTACATCACGTAGCATCCTACAACCAATTTCATATAATTTGTTGTTTCTCGAACGCCAAGCCTGGCTTTAGTGCGTCGAGCTCCGGCCTCCGGGTGTTTTATATATAGGGATGGCCATTGAGAGGGTATAACTCTATTCTTAGAGGACGGTTCAGAAAAGTAAACAAACTGTTTGATTACAAGTGAGGATGGATTACAGCTGGATGGATGCGTCTCGTGGAAATGGTGCTAGGATTCCTGCCAGACGTTGCACGCCACGGCCCTGGCCCAAAACCTCAGCTGCTCTTTTTTGTCTGCCGCCGATCTCTTATCCACCCATTGGATCATGGGAGGGGCGGATCTTTGTACGAACCATGCCTCCGAAAGATACGGTCTCCTCACCTTGTCGTCGCCTTCGCCGGCCTTCCTGCCGCGAAGGCCAGGGATCACATTTGCTAGGCTGGCGCTCGACCCTTGCTCGTCGAACACAAAGCCCAAATCCTTGAATCCTTGCACCTCGATGAATTCAAGATCACTCAAGCTCTTCCATTTCCTCTCTTGGAATGCTTTCCTATGGTTTGCTTCTTGGATTAGGTAATGCTGGTCGGCACAATACTTGCTGATGATCCCTTCAACCCTGATGTCTCGTGGCGGTCGGCGTCTCGAAATGCTTGGAATAGGTGTCATCATTCTCTGAAAACAATCAAACATTGGAAGATTAGGGAGAACAATTTAATTATGTCTTAATATACATATAGCTTGTTTGTTAAATATGGATTATGTGTCGCGACGCGATGTCAAAAAGGAAGCATCAGATTCCATGCCAAGCACCAACCAGACAAAATAGAGTTCAAGGCATAAAGGTGAAGCTTGTTCTTTTACCTTGGAAGAGGAGTACTGTGGGCGGCGACGGTCATCCAAAGAACTGAGAGAGTGACGCAACTTGGGATATTTGCTCGATTCGGAAGGGACTGCCGCATCTTCTCGGCCAGCCTCGTCCGGTCCGTCGCGAGGCGGCGGCGGCAACGGCGGCGACGGAGTGGGAAGCAAGCGACGAGGGGCAATCCGGTTGTCCTCCGAGGGCTTCTCGGGCGTGGAGACCAGCCTCGCTTGTTGCTGAATTGAAGCCCCTGCACGCGATTCCTTGCCTTTGTTTGGAGAAGGTGGGGACCTTGGAGGGAGCCTTCTTGTATTGAGGGCGTTGTGGAAGAACCAGTACTCGTCCAAAAGGTCCATGGGAACCAGTCTGCCATCCTTGGCTACAGATGTAGAAGACTCACCTGGAGTTTCCTCCTCTAAATCAAGACTCATCCTTTTAGCTACGGGGAGAGAGAGAGAACAAAAAGCGGAAGAAGAGAGGGAGGAGAAGGGGCATGAGGAACCTTTTGGCTGGGCCGCGAGTGGCATTTGCCCTTCCCCCTTCTTTTTCTACCGTTAGTTGTGCAGCGCAAGAGCCGAGAGAGATTCGGTGTTTGGGCGACACATCCACGTACACAAGGATAACCACTTACAGTCCACCGAGTAGACCAAGTCCGAGAGGTGCCTGGCCACCTTCGCAGCTGGCATTTTCTAATTGCACAGCGTCGATGTTTGGTGAGCATATAATGCACACACATCAAGCCACCATTTAAAGCGGATATTTGGACCTACCATCCGACCGGCCGTCTTATAGCAATAACAGTATATTTCCTAAGAGTAGATCTGTCGTTTATGCCAAACGCGTTCAAGCAAGCAAACAACCAGTTTATCCAGGACAACGGATCAGGATCGCTATCCCTATCTCAGGGATAACCATTCTTCCATCTAAACTGGATCATTGTGAATTGGCTACGTGTTAGGATATAATTGATGGAAGCAGGATGTTTCATCCTAGTCGTGGGCATCCTAGATAGTAGCGTACGACTGGGAGGCGAGCCCTATCCGTTCCTAGTCCCGACCGCCATCGTGGGCTCCGGTTCAAGTGGGCCGGGGGAAGGGGGTGGACCGGTCCCTGTCGGAAGAGAGGAGAGAGGAGAGAGGAGAAAGAGAGAGAGAGAGAGGGGGGTTCCGCTGGGAACATCTGCGTGGGCCCCAGAACAAGGAGATGCGGACCGACAAGGTCACATGGGGGATGCAACTCGCGGAGTCAATCATGGAGTGATTCATTTTTCCCGGAAGCAATAATGAGAGCGGTGGCCGCTTTCTGGGATTGGGATTCGATCCGGTATGGAGCTTCCTGTACCTCCCACTGGTACTCCCCAATACACCGGGCAGAGCAATGGTCCGATAAGTTCCAATGGTTAGCTGCCAAAGCTATTAATACCTCTAGCTCTCTCCAAATTGTTATTTTCCCAGACCAGGGGGGGCGAAAAGAAAGAAGAAAAAAAAACTCTTTTTTTTTCTTTTTTTCTTTTTGGCCAGAGCGGATGCAAGTAAGGCCGAGTGGGGTGGCCTTTTCAGTTAAACTTATGAAAGTATATGTAAAAAATTTAACAAATTAAGCATGGACAAATGAGTTGGAAGAAACTAGGAAACCTCTTTCACGGTTTCGCTGATATCCTCCATCAGGTCATGTCTTCAACAGTACAGCTCCGGGAATTGAAGCCCCCCACGCTTTTCGGGGGGCGAGCCAAGCGGCTTGACTGATGGTTGCTCGAAGGATGGTCCTGCTCAACTCCCAAGGGTGCGATAGCGTCTACCTTTATCGCTTCTGGTTTGGGGTCAAGACCGAGAAGACGAAAAAAAAAAGAAGAGAAAATTGGAGCTAGTAAGACCAACATGCAATGCAAATTCTGGCCAAGATCCAAGTGAAATAAGCTATACGCCATTTAAAAAATGAAAACATGTATCTAATTAAATCATCAGTCTGTGTAGACGTGCAACCATCGCATAGCCATAGGTGTCAACGAAAAGTATGCTCCTTGAGCAAACATAAATACAGCATTCCAGTGACAGGAACAAAAGGTTTAGATTCCAGTGTATAACCCAGGATATCACGAAGCTCACGAAGAGCATTGAACTACAGAAAAAGGATAATTTAATTCCACATCCAATACTGGATTCATCTCCCTGTTAGTGAATTCTTGATGCATAAAGATAAAATAAATGAAGAGGCTCGGCAACAGAAAAAGGTCCAGCAGAGCAACTGCATGCATCAGCGACATGCCACCACTCCCACCTTACCACGAGTGTATATCAAAATTCTGGATGCAATATTACGAAATTCTCTGCAGAACAAGTAAAATATTAAATTTAATGTACATTACAATTTACAGGTATTATATAGCTGATAAGTTGATTGTTAAAGCAACACTTAACTGCCAAGGAACATCACCTACGCGCATCATGTCATCCGCAGCATCAGTATATAATACTTGCCATCCTTTCTGTGGATCATTCAGAAGCCCCTTCATATCAAACAGCTGCTCCAGCTCGCACATCAGATCATCATATCCACCAAGCTTCGAGAGCTCAATAGCCCGGCCTGTAACACTCCCAAGCTTGTAAACCTGCAATATTAATCTTAAAACAAACCAAAGAGCAACGTACTGTAGAGTGGTGTAGAACCCAGAACATAAGGAGAGCTTACTTTCGTGCAACTAGGCCCATCCAATTTAGCTGGTGTTTGCGGCTTTAATGGTGCGAAAGATGTTTCAAAATTCCTTAATGACGAAGCTGCCATTGGAGTGCCATCCACTCCGTTTGCTACAGGATTCACCTCAGTCAAAGGGAAACCAAATAGTCTACAGCTTTTTCTGCTGCTAGGGAGTATGTTCCTGTTGGAATGATCAGAAGTAAGAACTTCCTCTACTCCAAAATGCTCTTTAATGCAATCGCATCCCATGTAACAGGGTGGGCATGTCAAGGATGCCTTTTTCCCTGCGTCAGACAAACCAGATAAATTGCTTCTCTCTCCCTTGTCATGGTTGTTGACGGCGTACACCAAATTGGGACCTGGAAGCTGCGAACTTGCTTGCTGAAACATTAGCACAGATGATGGAGAAGAAACTTGAGCTGACGATGTAGTAGATGACGTCCCAAAATTGTTGAATTCCTGAAATGATGCAGGCCATCTACTTCCAGCACTGGGTGCTTGGCTGAAGACTCTTAATCCACCATTTTCAATATGGGCATCAGCTGGAGCTCTTTGATATGCCGGAATTGATGAAACTATTTCTTGACCTTGCAAGACCTTATGGAATCTAACAGATTCTCCAAAGCTCTTGTAGGGAAAATCAGAATTGCCAACTGGAATCCTGAAACCATTTCCTGAACTGGCTAGCATGCAGCTGCTTGCATCAGCGATGCATCTTTTAATTTCAGATAGCTGATGATTTCTTACTTCGGATATCTGAGACTTCATTAAGTCATTACAATAATAAGGAGTTTTCAAACCCATAATTTCTTGACCTTGCAAGACCTTGTGGAACCTGGCAGGCTCCTCTAAGTCTGAATACCCACTTCCATCTGCAGGAAAAGATATACCATCGAATGTTATACAACGATAAGGAGTTGTCCACGGGAAGAGCTTCCACTATACAACAAGAACTTACTCGGAAGTGAAAAATCTGGACTGACTGAGTTATGCCAAATTCTGGTTCTCTTTGAGCCAGGTGGAGACACACCATTAGAAGGTGAAACTGAGGCAGTAGGTTCAATCTCCCAGGGAGATATCCTGTTTTGCCTACTGGCGTCATCATCCCACCTCACCTAGCCAAACAAGCAGAATAATAGAGTGCAGCTCCTCAAGTGAAAAAGTATATATCAGAAGCTAATCGAGTGAAAATATGTAGTTCGAGATGGAAATTGATGGATACTTTCATATGTGCATCAATGTCAAGCAGTTCTACAAGATATCGATACTCAAAACTCCAATAAGAGGATTCAGGAGTATCAGTGGGTATGGCACACCAAATTGGCAAAGAGGTATACTGTTTATATTGGCAAGACAAAATGATTCTAACTAATTTATGTTTTCACCAATATCCAAACTGAATTTTTGTCTGCATGCTTTAAGAGGTGTAGATCATTATCAATAATGTGGAATCTCGATATGCAATACCTACTAATAAACTTGGCATGCATTCCACACCTACTATTCATTGTCTCCATTAATGGGTCCACAAGTAACTACCAGTTTATCCATTTAATGGATTGGTAGACACCCCACAAATCATTATTGTCTTCATGTAGGAATCACATTCTAGATGGCCAGTAATATATGTCGATCGGATTTGGAACAAATTAGCTTGTAGTTTAACTTATACACAATGTATCTCTGCATTAATATAAAAACATGTATGTACATCCAAACCCATGAGGTCTTGTCCCAACTAAAGTTGCAACTACAGACCTTTTTTCACTGATAATTCCTTTGATGAGGTACATTTGGTGCAATTACAAGCTTGGAAATCCTTTCTCAAAACTAAATTCCATATTAGCTTAGGTATTCTTGCTCTTTCATGATGCTTTAACACAGACCAGTGCACATTCCCTCACTGGGGCTTCCTCAAATCTGTGCTGCACAAACCCTTACATATTCAGTTCTCTATCAATCTATCCATGTTCTGTGCAAGTCCTATGCCTTCTTATTATTGTATTCTTCACTGTATTAGTTCTGCTTACACCATGTCCATTTCAATATTCTACTTATAGCATATATCTTGCATGCTTGTGCCATCTTTATTGCTAGGCATTTGAACCACGCAACACAGTGGGCCATATTGCCATTTCCTAATATTTTCCTTTGAGTCGCAAAGGCATGCTTAGATTAAATAGGTCCCTGAAATACCACAATTCTTCATATATCACAAATCTTTAATACCTAGCTTAGAAATATCCAAGATAAGGAAATCTCACACCATGTCATTATCTCTAGCCATCAAATGTGATTAAGCCCTATTTTCATTTCCAATGGATTAGCATCTCCATGTACCATGTTTGTATCCTATTAGATAATATATCTTCTTAAATAATAACAATAATAATAGAAATTTTGTTTCAAGAGTAGGGAAAGAGGTGGAAGTTCAATGCCTATAGGGCCACCAAAACTAGATAGCAACATTTACATTTCATTCTCAGCACTCCAATATGTGTGTTTCACCATTTGGGTTATTGCTTATGCACAGTTCTTAACACAAATAGAACACATCTCTTAGTTCTTTACAGCAGATTTTTACCAAGCCAATGAGGACCATCTGAAGTATCTATTCTCTAAGTATTTTATTGACTGTTGGGGTTCAAGTATTGTGTTGGTTTGGGGGGTTAAGTATTTTTAACCTTTCTGCATTCAATTTGGTTTTTTGAAACTATTGTCAATTATGTTACTTTTGTTCCATAGCCCCTCTGCATTTAACCTCATAATATTGCTGATCTGGAAATGTCAGATTTATTTAAGATCTCATCAGTAAGTTATACTAGGAGTATATCAGCAATTTAAATTTTATATTTTTATCTCGGGAATTTTACACAATGTAAACTTTTGTGCAAATTGCAATTCTTTGAGCAGTCAAGTCAACTTCTTTTTTGGAATAATTTTATAGTTGGTTTTTTTAAGTCCTGATTTTGGTTAGTTTTTGTGTAGGTTGGGTTTATAAAATTCTTGAGTTTTAAAAAGTTTAGATGGCATTTCTACGTGGTGTTTTATAGGAATTCAAATTACTTATATTGTGACTTTTTGTTTTTTTTTGTTTCTTTCTTTCTTGCGCCGAATTTAGGAAGGACAGATAGTTTTCTTTTTTGAGGAAAATAAGAGTCCTTACATATCGTCTAAGGATATGGAATACAACTCTTTTAATTCATACATCTTAAAAAGTTTAGATGCCATTTCTACATGGTGTTTTATAGGAATTCAAATTACTTATATTGTGACTTTTTCTTTTTCTTTTTTTTTTTTTGTTTCTTTCTTATGTCGAATTTAGGAAGGACAGATTGCTTTTCTTTTTTGAGGACAATAAGAGTCCTTACATATCGTCTAAGGATATGGATTCTTTTCTTTTCATGTTTGCTACACCTGAGGCTGCATGGAACCCGTGAGGGGCCATATATGGAATACAACTCTGTTTTAATTCATACATCAGAGTTTGAGAAATAAAGCAAAGGTTTTATCTCTTTTTTACTGTAGACCATGTTCAAATGTATTGACTATAGCAACCCTAGATGTGACACCTAAGTAATTTGTTGACGTGATGGCACCCATCCACTTTTCTCTTTATATATTCTTGTTGTTTTATTAAGCTTCTCTCCTTGCATATTAACACATTATAATATTAGCAAAGCGTAATACTTCATCCTTAATCACTCCCATGAATCCCAGCACTATTCTTTTATTTTCTTCTCATCCTTAATAGGACTAACAGAACCTCAGATTTGCTGTAAACTTTCAGCAAACCCGGTGATTAATGTGTTCCACAAAATATCCTTTGCACTAAAAATAACCCCTATTTATGCGCTCAAAGCCCAAGAAATCCATCATAAGAATCCTATCAAGAATACATCAGCACAGTTTCAGGCCAAATTCTCGAATCTGATTGTAACTTCCAACCACCAAAATTTTTGTAGCATTTGCTATCTCATTTTTTCCCAAATCTAACGATCTTTGTTTCATCCTTTTCTATATCCATCAAAGCTTCATCTCTTTCATTGTTCAGCATTAATGGCTCAAAAATTCAATTACTATAGTTGTTCAAATCACCCTTCTTTATGTAAATGAATAATTGATAGTTTGGTAGAGGATATCTGTTATGAAGGGGTCATCGCTTGGTACGATAATAAAAGGTTTGGGCTGACAAGCGTAATGGTGTGGATTCGAGTCCTGGGGCAGTCACTTTATGCAAAAAATAACAAAGTTTACATCTGTCCCCAATTTTTTCCTCCTAGATCTCATATTGTTAAGACCGTAATTGGGTAATATACTTTTATATCTGCCATGAAGTGAGAAATAAGAATTAAAAAGGATAATTTCCACTGCAAAATCATGATGTAGAAGGCTTCCACTTGTATACACTGTAAATGAAGCATTGCATCTATAATGGAGTATAAAGACATACCAAAAGACATCTCCATTTTGAGCCAGGCCATCTAATTGGGTCGACGTCACCAATCGCAGCAATCAATCCTGTGTATCTACAAAAAAGGTGCAAAAAAAGTTTATTCAAGAAATAAATTAAAATGTTTTAGTTCAGTCTATCTTGTTTCAAACCTTCTCTCTGCAGCATCTTCACTTTCAATTCTCATTTTAAACCTTGTTCCAATAGAAATCGAACAACCAAAGCTCTTTCTGAATTTCCAGTACGGAATGATGAACTCTGACTGGCTTGACCTGCAAGATTTTAACTTAAAATGTAGAAAGTAAACTATAGATGAACTTAAAAAGTGACTTGTTGCTAGCAACTACAGAATGACGATTTAGTACCAAACACTAAAGTTGAACAATGTGTCCACCAAAGTATTGTGATTCATTACCACAGAAAACATTATTGAAAAAAAATGAAGAATTGCTCTAAAGTGAAGAATGTTTTCAGGGTTAAACATGAAACTTTCCATTATGTTTTTAAATTCTAGTTGGTCATATTAATGAAATCTGAGGTTTCAAATCCCGATCCTGGACTGGTAGCATTTACAATGGTACAGGGATGTTATCATACAAAAATTCGGCATGGCTTGGCATCCTGATAATTCACTGGGATGACAAAGTTATTTATCTTATTTGTAGTTTTTAATGATTTTTTAAAAGATTTTTAACATTTGTTTATGTCATAATTGAAGATAAGGGTAGGTTTTTGAGCCCATGACCGAGATAGAGCAATAGAACCTAGATCTAAGCTCTCTTTGTCTTTCTTCCATTCTCTCCCTTCTCTCTTTCTACCTCTCCTGTGCCAAGCAAGCAAGGAAAAGAAAAGAGGCTCAAGCACCACTTATTACACAACCCAGCTAGTATTGGCATGTACCATCTGTTGCTGGTCAACAGACAGATTGTACCAGCAGGTACTAACTGGTACAACTAGGATGATCCACATCTAGAAGTACCAGTGTCTCAAGCCCGTCCTAGGTCCTATATCTCGTCAATCTCATCCAGGATGATTGGGATAAGCTGATACGGACTGGGACTTGAAACCTCATAATTAACTAATAATTTCAGAAATTGTCAGTTAAGAGGATCTGCATAAAATGCTATTATGGGCATATCAAAATAATTGGCTTAAAAGCAATTGACCTTATCCTGAGAATATAAATACAGAGGCTCATGAGGTATGACAGCTGTCACCCACTACCTGACAACTTATACACTTATCTTGTACCTGGTAGAAGAATTACTGCATCCAACTGAAGGTACTGTTTGCCAATCACTCTCAGAATCTGCCAGCGAATAAATCCTTGTCCAATATCATCTCAAGATTAACTAGGTCAAAGCAGCCACGCTCCTCAGGCTCCTATGTGATGTGTCACCTTTGTCACATATTGCAACACAAGCTTCTCTAGCCTTTAATGGCTTAGCAGGTTTCTAACCTCGTATGGTTTCAGGATAATGTGCTTCAACTCCTCTGGCAATCACTGGAAGCAACACTATATGGGAGGACAGAAACTAGCCATGTAGTGAAGATGTCATACTCAGGCCACTAAACTGTTCTAATGAAAAAGGCAAGTACGTTGGGAAATACAAGAACAAGTCAGAAACAAACAAATTGCTAGCCTATTACCAAGCTTGGTTGTTCGTCTCCCATGACTACAACCATGTTGCTAAAACAACCAACAAAGCTCCTTGAATGACTTCCTTTATCCAAATATAGGAATGGTTCAAAACAGGATTCATACAAATACAAAGATATTTGATACAATATATTGTATATTAATAGTCAATATATGCATGTCATTCATTTGGGATACCCTTTGACATAATATACTAGCCGAAATAAATACACCTCAATCACCCAAAATGCTTCGTTTGGACATATTGATTGAATGTTAGTCTTGGCTCTATACATTACCTTATACACAGTTTATTGACATCCATGACCTAAGCTACCTTGCTTATCCTATATGAACTCGATTAATTAAAGTAACTTTCTTAATTGCCCTCCCCTTAGGTGAAGACAGGAGAATGAGGTTATAGAACCCCTTCTTCTTTCGGGGGTGGGGGTTGAGAAAATGGAAAGTGAGGTACAAGACAAGGAAGAGGAAGAAAAGAGGAAGGAATCCTCACATCTTTTCCCGATTCTTGAATTACAATTTTTGAATATCTCATAGCTTTACCCTTTTTCTGGAAAAAAAAGGAAAAAAGATACTAAAATGGCATCAAAACACAATCCCAATAAATCTAAGAATTTTCTTTTAATAGAACCCTTTGAAACAAATGTACTAAAAGTATTCCTCAAATAAACCTAAATATTGACTATCCTTATCAAAGGTATTTCCAAAACAACTAAAAAATAAAATCCTACGCTTGAAGAGTGTTAAATTAGCTAAGACCACACACCTTTCCAATATCCAGCCTCTATATAAATTTGAAAGTACATAAAAAATCTAAAATGGAATAATGTAAATGTAGCTTACACCATTCACTTCTGTTTAGGCATCCCGCCTCATTATCATAGTTATGGTCGTTAGCCATTTACTCCACCTTTGGATTTCCACAACTTAACGGTGGATACTAATCTGGATTCTTCTAGCAATCAGATAGTTTGAACTTGGCCTTGAGAGATCGAGATCTGCAGTAAAAATATACTTGATTTATGATTGGATCAAGTAAAATAGCAGATCTGACACATTGAAGATAGCTGGAACATTGTATTGGATATTCTAGATATTAGCTGCTGAAGTCAGATTTTTTAGTGAATCTCCATACCACTTAATAGTGAATCTCCATACCTAATCTGTCTCATCCCTGTGGAAAATACTGGTTTCCTACACCATCTGAACAATGGATGTGTGTTTACACCACTATCTTTACAGCCACCGATCAGTAATTATAAATCAATGGGCCAACAGAAGACTTGTCCCAATGTAGACAAGTTAATGTTCTTTTTGGTCAATCCTAACCAACTATATAACATGTAGGTGATGTCATTGAGCTTCCACTACTCAAAGAAGAGTTTGCAAAGTTCTGATCCCCCTGGCCTCAATACTGAGATACAAAATATGGTCAACTAGGGTGGAGTAATTGATGATCATAATGAGAACATATAAAGATAATGCATCCCATCGATATCAGGGCTATATGACTAAAATGGGACATAATCTATATTAATTAGCTTATATCAATCATTTTCTTTTTAAAAAATCAACCAACCTCTTTGGCACCTTCATCCAAGACAGCAAGGACATCAGAACATCTTTATCTCCTTTACTCTTCCTATTTCGAATCATTACAAAAACCTATGATGCCACTTCAACCCTAAGACTTTAAAGCAAAATATCTTGCCTTCATCCCCATCTTATTCTCTAAATGCTCCACTACCACCATAAACCCAACACTAACATAGTATCTAAAGCAGGGTCTGTTGTGCCGGTACTGGATACTGTACCGGTTGCCCGGCGGTACGAGTCCAGTGCGGGCCCACACCGTGCCGGGCCTGTACCGACACAGGAGACCGTAAGAGAGAGGAAAAGAAAGGGAGGGGGGAGAGGCCGGTGGAGGGTGGTGGAGGCCAGCACTGGTGCGGGTGGCGAAGGTTGCTGTCGAACCCCTGTTTTGTTCGAAACAAAGGTCCAGACGTAAAAAAAATTGCAATTTTTAAACGAAGTGGGCAAGCGAAATTTTTTACAGCCGGACTCATGTTTCGAACAAAACAGGGGATCAGCTGCAGCCTGCGCCACCTGCACCAGCACCGGCCTCCCTCTCCCTCCCTCCCCCACTTGCTCTCTCTTTTCTTCTCTTTCCTTCTCCTTCTCCTCTGGCGCGGTGTTTCAGATTCTTTGCTGGAACCGTCCCGGTAAGCCACTGATATAACCCGAGCGCCCCAAACCGGACGGCCCGGAATGGTTCCGCCAACCTTGATCTAGAGTCTCTCGCTTTAGTAGCCTCATATGGAAAACCCTTTATTCCCCTTGTCCCATTCATGACTATCGATGCATAACTGCTATAAAGCTTCTCTACTTAACTCTTCATATTCAACTTAACTCAATTGCTTCTCTTTCTTCCATTTCTGAATGTGCTAATTTGTTAATGCATTTCTTGAGCTAAAAGGCACCCTTCTTGTAAATGACATTCCCACATGAAGCTAAACTTACATTATGACCTGGTATAATAAATGGCGCCACACTAAAAGTTATTTCTTTAGAACTTTTTATAATTAACCATAAAATAGATACGTGATGTTGTTTGTTCAACATAGAAGACTGTTCTCAACATGAGAATTCAGAACAGGCTAGCATTTCACATGATTATGAGAATTAAAGCAAATATACAATAAGCAAAATTTCTCACGCTCACCATCACCATCATCTATGTCAGCTATAAAGTACCGAGTTGACAAGACTTTGTTGCAGGAGCAAGCAGATTATGATTGACAATCAGCCTACTGTATACCCTCTTGAACATTTGTTCTAAAATTTCTGGCAAAGATCCAAAAAAGAGGCACTTGTCATGAAATACTAAAAGAAAACTGGAACATATGGAGACCTTCAATCACAGTTTAAGCTCAAGAACCGTGAAAACTCTAAAGTCCCTGTAAACTTGGAAACAATCCATTTAAACAGAGAAGATCTGATATAGGAAACTAAGTTCATCACTACCATGACAAAGCATTATAGGCCTCCAATTTCCTATTAATGGATCCTCTAACTCACTCTCATTTTCCCCAAATGCCTTGAGGCCTGTCAGCATCAATTTGATTTTAGTTGGCATGCTCAGATTCACCTTTATAGTTTCAGCATATACCCACAATTGGAGACATACCCAAGCAACATCAACAAAATTAAGTTTGGACGCATTTTCTTAAATTGGTTTCCCAAACAAAGTGAACAGCTTTCAGACTTTTAAGCACACGCTCAGCTACATAAATTTGCATGATGAGCATAAAAATGTGGATTTCCAACATTAAAAGATATCGCTAATTCAAAGTTTCTGTTCATGAATTTGTTCTGGAATTAGAATTTTAACTTATTTATAACACTCATAATTTAACAAGGAATAAGGACCGGAAGAGTTTGTTGCAAGGTACACCATCTCGATACCAAACCACATACCAATACCATCCTATTACACTATCGGTACATCTGATATGGAAGCTGGTTTGACATACTGAGTATTGGTACGCCCCCTACCACATATACCGGTATGCGACGGTACGGTCAGTACACACCGGTACCAACCAGTATGGCAAACCTTGGTTTGCTGCATTCAGTTTCTAAAATACTTATTACCAAACAGACTATCAGTAAATGCTACCAGAAATGCATGTTTCATTTTTAACTTTACAGTTTGCACATAATGAAGCACTGACAGAAAAACATACAAAGATCCTCATGGCAAAAACTTCCTCCATATTCAACATACCTTGGGTTATAGTTAATGTGGAACACACTTTTTGTGGAAACTGCATTAGCCACAGCACTGAACGTGTTCTGGTTCTGACTATTTAATACTGAACAAGGAATACTGCTCTTGAGTTGCCCAGCTCTGCGGATGCCCAACCTGAGATCCCCATCATCACCCCTAAAAACAAGGAAACACTAATTTAAAAAGAGGTACAAAAGGCATGGAGGCATACGGCACTCCACCAGTCCTCAATATCTATACCGAAGAAAAAGCACAGCATCTCCTGAGACAAGTTTCTTCTTGTTCACAAATGCACTCCATCCTGTTGTGAGTAGATGCCTACGTGGTTGTCCTGTAGAATCATGCCCAGTCAAATAATCAGGCAAATATTGAATCTCACAGCTGATTCTACAAAGCAGATGACACCATATTCACAACACAACATAAGAGTGTCTACACAAATTTCTAATGGAAGCATGCTTGACAGGTCGATAATTGTAACTGGTAATTCATGAGTTTTCCAAATCGCCATTTCAGAACAATCTAAAATAGTCAGCACTCTATTGATCATTTTTAAAGTGTGTGAAACATATAATATATCGAACAGGGAAGTGGGAACTGCATAAATGATAGAAACTGCATGTAAGGTGTTCTAGAAGGTTCAAAGATCTATAATGCATACTTGCCACCGAACAAGACAACGATATCTTGTAAAGCAATCAATCAAACATCTACAACCAACTAATGCAGCCAAACAAGCCAAATAATTGAAGCTGCAACTACCATGGTCAAGGACTTTTTTTCTTCCATCTTTCAGTGGTAAAAATTATGGAAATTACAAACATGAAGTTTATTTTAACAAGTGATAAATTTTCTTCCCAAATAATGGATGTAAACTACTTGATATGGCTTTCCCTGAACATACCCCTGTAGATATGACGGAACCGCCACTCTGTGCCATGCAAATCTTTGGCTACAAGCTCCTGCGAAGGCCTCTGCTGCTTATAGTCCTAATAACATAAAGAAAAATAGAATTAGGCACAACATATGAACCTCTTCAACATCAAGAAGTACAAAAAATTAAACTTATTACAAAAGAACAAGTTAAAACAAAACTAAAACATGGAGCAAGGCTGTCCATGTTTCAACTTCAACGACGTACTAATTTACCCAAAAGGGACTCCATGTTTTTTTTACCAACAGATGGACAGAGTACCAGGTACAATTTCCCCACACTTACCAAGGGAGGGAAACAGTCCTCGGCAGCTCGGCGTGGAACAGAGAATCCACCATGGGTACTTGTGTCAGAAGCAGTGAGAGTCTTGCAGAACATGTGAGGCGTCGATGTCTTGCTTGCCCCATCAACCTCCATTTCCTCGTCTCCTTCAACGTCACCTTCTTGCAGCTGCCGCTCAACTTCCTGAACCAAGTTGTATCTTTCTAAAATAAGAAAAAGACACTGAAGTGGACTGCAGCAATGAAACCCATTTCTACATCTTCCATACCATTAGCAGAAAAGAACGTTGGAGAAAAGCTTCATTTTTTTCACAAATAAGAATCATTTCCAATTGCATCGTGGAACCAATAATAAATCTTATTGTACACAAACATCAGCATGGATTTCCAGTTCGAAGTTTATAAACAATAAAACCAATATTTATATAAAAAAATGGAAAGTTACTCAAACATTTCAGTAGTTGAAAACAGGATACAAAACAGGACCAAAAATATTATTGTAGAACGGTATAATAAATCCGAATTTACCAAAGAAAGGATAAAAAGCGTCAAAATTTGATCTTTCCATAAAAGATCGCCTGCATGTATTCAGAAAAACGAAAATATTTGGAAGAAAAGGGGGGAAAGTGGATTTTAACATCTCTAGGAAGAATCCTAACCTCGCTTTCAGCAACGAGGGATAGCTGCACGTAGACTTCATCTGTAGCCTCGTCTGCCTGAATTTTTTAATTAAAAAAAATGACATTTAGGAAAGAACGCCCAACACAAGGCTTCCCAAACCCTAAGAATGGGAGAAAGAAATAAAATAGAAAGAAACCGACGCGAAGCTTGACATCGAGGACGCGGCAGAAGACGTGGGGAGGCACATCGTAACGGAGGAGCCCAACGCCGCCGCCGTCTCCAAGCTGCTCGAGATGCCCCTGCGGCAAGTACACCACCACTCTGCCCTTCCTCGGCAAGGATATCAGCGGCCCCGCGCAGGCGTGCCAGAGCTCCAGGCACACCGGCGGCGAGGCCCCTGAAGAAGAAGAACCTCCTACTACTCCGCCCGACGCCGCAGCCGGCGGCGGAGGATGAGGGGGCTGCCGCCGGTGGTGGTGGTGGTGGTGGTGGGTTTGCGGTGGCTGGAGTGAGGTCGGGTGCTCCGCCGCCTCCTCCTCCTCCTCCTCCTCGATCGTGTTCAGATCGATCCCCATCCTCTCCCTCCCAACACCCCACGCCAAAGAGAAGCAGAAAGAAGAACGGAGAAGCCCAAAGGTGCAGTAGATAAAGAAAAGGGGAGAACGGGTGGGGTCTCCGGTGTGGGACTAAAAGAAGAACTTCGGCGGAGGAAGCAATGCTGCGTGGATGGAGCGATGCACCTTCATCGTCTTGCTCGCGTGGAGGGACAGCAAGAGACTACAGAGGAAGGCGGAGTAGCTCAGGCTAAGAGCTTAGAACTTCTCTTTTCTTTTCTTTTCTTTCTTTTTTTTAATACGCACTCTCTCTCTCTCCCGCCTCCCACCCCTTGGCTTCCTCTCTTCCTGTGTCCATCTCTGTGTCTTGTTCGGCCTCCTCCTATAATAACATCAGCTTTGCCAAAAGCGGAGGGGTCAAAAGCGACCGGCTAACAATGCCCCTTCCGTACTATCTCACCATTGCCCCCCCCACCCCGCCCTCCTCTTTCCATCTTTCTGGCATTCCTCTCTCTCTCCCCCTCTCTCTCCCCGTGTCTTTCTGTACATCAGTCTTGCATTCCAGTCTCCGTCTCTTTTCCAGTTTAATCTCTCTATTTCCCTCTTCGGAGCTGCTGTCTCTAGTTCGATGATGGCATGCTGCCCTTGCTGCAGGGCTTTCAAGGGATTATAATGGGAATCAACAAATGAGATTAGAATGAGGGAAAGAGAAGCGGGTTGAGATGGGTTGGGTTAGGCGATGGAACCCCACTTTCTCGCTCGCTCGCTCTCTCTCTCTCTCTCTCTTATTCTCATTGGTGGGTCTCTGCTGGTGCTGCAGTGGCCTGCTGCTGTCGCTGTACCCTCCTGCTGCTGCTGCTGGGGCTCTTTACTTCTGTTTAATTTTGTATTTGTGCGTGTGCTTTTGTGTAGTGCGTACTGTAAACCTGTGATGCGGGATTATTTAATGGAGTATCAGATGACAAGACGTGAAGCCGTTCTGCTTTTTTTCCGGATGCCGTGTCTCGCCATTGCCTGTGTTCATCATGGCATGGCATGGCATGGCATGGCATGGCATGGATCATGGATATGTTTCGATTGTACGGAGAGGGGCAGGAAATTACGGTCGTGCCCTGGAGGCCGGTGCTCGTGAGGGTAGGAGTAGGGCGTCCCTTGTAGGCTCGTAGGCTTTCTAGGCGTGGTGCCGAGGTTCCCTTCGCGGTCGCAGGTTAATTGATTGCGGTTTGTTGCTTGGGACTTGGGAGAGTTTTAGGAGGTTAAATTCAGCAAAATATTAAAGCCTACCTCCCCTTCCTCACCAAGAAAGGTTAAATTTTTCGACATAATTTTAAATTTTTAAATGTTTAATTGGCAATTTTCCAAACGAAGGATCTCAACTCCTGTAGTTGGGTGTTAGGTTACCATGAGACAATAGATGTCTTTGTTTCGGGGCTAAGCTAGTCATCCAATTCTGAAATCCCGGGCTGGCCTCCTTGGGTTTTCAGTAATTCAAGAACTTGGTCATTGCTGCCTCCTGGACGCATATGGCGGATGTGTCATGGTGCAGGGCTGCAAGCTCCGTGAATGGAGCATCCTGTCAAATAGCAATATGACTTGGAGCCAAGGATGGAGAGCCAAAGACAGCTAGGCCCATTCCGATCTTTTCATGTAAGTTTGGGAGAACCGGAAAGAAGCATGTTGGAAAAATCCTTTCTTCCGTTTCCTGTATTTAAGGAAAAGTGTGGGTTTGTCTGCACTAAATGACCATGAATTCTCACACTCCACTCCCTCGCCAGCCGCTGCCCCAAGTTTATGATATCAAGACAACAATAGGCTTCGGATTCAGCAGTTCGATCTCGAAAACGTGGAGCGTTGAGAGGAGTAATTGAGCGGAGTTCTTTAACATTTTGTTGCTCCAGAAATTGAGGAGATGGTCTTAGAGAAGAGGCCAAACATGGCCGTAGAACACCATGTCAATTGCTTTTCAATGAGAAGGCGCGACTACGAAGCTAATGGAAGAGCTTCTACATGTACGTCGTGATTACCAGTAATATAACTTTCCTTTTAGTGTGCTAGGACTTATGAGAAAGATAGATAGATAGATAGAGAGATAGAGAGAGAGTTAAATAAATATATAAAAAATTGGTTTTTTTATAGAAATTGTATATAATATTGTCGAGTATACATAATAAAAATCTAACTCCTATATAGTAAAGAATTCTTAAGATAAAACCACCTATATTAATCTTTTACTAGAAAATTTCATATGAGTGTTAGCAAAGTTAAAAAGTTTCAAATATATTCGTCTTCTATACCTCAAAGATTGAAAAAATATCTATTTAATATAATAATTGAACTTTTATTGAAAGACTTCTAAAAATTTTTAAAAGCATGCTATTTATTTAGCAAAAAAATCTGAAGATGAAACTACCTATTAATCTTCGTTTAGAAAATTCTATGTATGAGTATTTCGGAAAAATTAAAAAGTTCCAAGTACTGCCGTTGTCTATACCGCATAGATTGAAAGTATATCAATTTAGAGTGATAAATAGAACTTTAATTAAAAAACTTTAAAAAAAAATAAAATAAGAGAGGACTGGAAGATATATGGGAATATTGATAATAAATAGAATCCAAGAAGAATATGAGAATATTGATGAAGGTATACAAAAAAAATCATTCACTCCATCTCCTACCCTAAAACTCGCCGTTCACCATCGCTTCACCAAGTTATCACCCTTTTTATGATTTGCAATAAAAGGTCATTCTTTTATAAACTCATAAAATACAATTTGATTAAAACTTTCTTCTATTTATAAACGTTGTATATGTATATCTACAAGCAATTAATTCTCTTTTGCTTTCACTTTCTTCCCCTCTATGATTTAGATCATGTTCTTTTGTCCTGCTTGGAATAGAACTCTTACTTTTTAAGACCTTAATGTAGAATCAAGCTTATCTATTGACTATTGAGATACAGTTTAAGTTCGTTGTGAGTTGCTGGTTTGGACTTGCTTGTTCTAAATGGCAGATATCAAGCTTGGGAAGCAACTTTCTTGTGATTCTTTCAGTACATTACTTGATAAGCTGATGGTTAATTTTTTCGAATTGAAAATCTATCATACATATTAGGTGAATCTTCACCTCAGAAAATATTAGGTGAATCTTAACTTCCACCTTGCAACGGATCAAAGGGTTTGGAAAAGGCCTTTGAGGCGAAAGACCATCTGGTCTCACAGCAATGGGGGGCCCTTGGACTTAGTAAATGCTTTAAGATGGATGCATTGTATGGGTTGATAGAGAAACAATTTGGGGTCAATTTCAAAATTAATAAAATTTAATATAGATTTTCAATGTTTATCTCTGCGAATGCACGCCCTCTTCTCTTATCCTCCTAACCTAAAATTCTTTGATATAATTTTAACCGACCCCTTTACCGCAGCCGCACTATGTCTCATCTACTTCAACACCCTCATCCCCTTCCTTTCCCCGGCCCTCACTCTCCTCTGCCCATCTACCATGGGGCCATCTCTTTCAACACCATTGCCCTCCTAGTTGTTGCTCCTGTCTAGCCCGCTATGCCCCATGCTAACACCCTTGCCTTTACCTACCCACATCGGCGCTGTTGTCTAATAATTGTTAGACAGGATGTCTGACCTAAAAACAAAGTTATTAACCATTAAGAAGAAATCCGCTCACACTACCTACTTTGAGATCCATAATTACTGCAACTAAGAACTAGCAAGCATAGCCAAGCCACTTAGCAGGCATCTAGAGTAGCATCTTTTGACAACAAAAATTAGTATTCTTATTAGCCAACAAGGATCTCATTAACCCTACAAACCTCATTTTAGGCATAGTAATTTACCAAGACATTGCATTGTTGTCTAATAATTGTTAGATAGGATGTCTAACCTAAAAACAAAATTATTAACCATTAAGAAGAATTTCGCTCACACTACCTACTTTGAGATCCATGATTACTGCAACTAAGACCTGGCAAGCATAGCCAAGCCACTTAGCAGGCATCTAGAGTAGCATCTTTTGACAACAAAAATTAGTATTCTTATTAGCCAACAAGGATCTCATTAACCCTACAAACCTCATTTTAGGCATAGTAATTTACCAAGACATTGCGATAGCCACGTAGGCACCACCATAGTTGTTGCTTAGCTCCTTTAATCCATCCGATGTATCCATCTTAAAGCATTTACGAGATCTAAGGGCCCCCGTTGCCGTGAAAGACTAGATGGTCTTTCGATCAAACCTGAATCCTAAATCAAAATGTTAGATAGCATAATGGATCATGTACATTTAATTTATATTAGGATTTTTGCATATATAACACTTGAAAATACTCAATTGCATATTCATTCTTATAAAGTTGAAATATGCATATTTACTCTTAGATCGAGTTCTTTTTGCATATCTATTCCTGCAGTAACTTAACATCAAATGGTGTTGTTAAATTACCATAAGAGTGTTATTAAATTTATGAAATGTTATTTTTGCTTTCATAGAAGCAGCTCTAAACATTAACATTAAAATATTATTCAAAAGATGATGTGGTTAAATTGTTATTAAATTTATGAAATAATCCTTTACTCTCTCAAATCTGACTCTAAATATTAAAATTAAAATTAAGATGTTGTTTAAAAGCTGAATCATACCCTTACCATCTAGTAAAGCATAAAACTCTTAACCACCAAGATAATATTTGGTAATAACTTAAAATGCTGATTCATTTTACTTGCCATGAATGAAATTATTTCTACTAGCTTATGAAAACTGATGCAATACAAACTTCATTGTCTTTTTGGATTTTTTTTTTCAAAACTTTGCTATTTAAAATAATCAAAAGATACTAAAAAGTACTGTTAGTTCTATGTGTTTTTCTACATCATATATTATTTTCCATGAAAGTTTTTCTTTTAAAAATTACATGATTTATGATTATTTTTTTTAATGAACTGTTACTTTAACGTGTCATTGAGTGTTGTCTTAGTAGTTTAGAGTTTTGTATTGTTTTAATTTTAATTTTTCTAGAGTCATTCATGTGAGGGTAAAAATATCATTTCATAAATCTATTAACATTTTATTTGTAATTTAATAATGTTGTCTAATGTGAGTGATGGCAAAACTAACTATGTAAAAAGAACTTGATCTAGGAATAATTATATAAATCATAATTTTATAATGGTAAATATACAATTGGGAATTATACAATGGTATACAAGCCAAATCTCATTTATATTATTGTTTTAATTTAGAAAATAATTTATGTTGGTTTTAGATATAAAATCTCCCACTAAGCAGCAATTAGCATTTCCAACCAATCATGGCTATATACACGATTTCCGTGCATGTCAGTTGGGGTGGTAATTGGGCAGGTTAAGTTGGATTCAGATTAGATCATGTCAAGTTTGAATCAAGAACTCTTTTGCTCATACCCATCCCATTTATATATATATATTTTAAAAAAAACCCATCATATTTATATGTGCTGTAAAGAATAAATCCATATATTTATTTTATCTTAGCCATAGTCCATAGACTAAAATAGAAAATTAATTTAAATGGGAAAAAATCATAAATCCAAAAAAGACATTGGCTAGACCACCTTCTCTTTGCTCTATTTTATTTTGTTCTATTTTTTGATCATTATTTGCACAGACTTTCTTATCATCTAAATAGATCTTTAGTTTAAGCCATGGTTCATCGCATAGCAATAATCAGATTGCGTGATGGATGTTAATAATTTAATTAATACATAATGATCTATCCGAGTTAAATAGCCAAACCTAACCCACTTATAATCGTATGAATCTTAATTACGTAGTATAAATTTAAATTAAGTATAAAAATTCTCAGCCAAATTTATTCACATCTCATCAGAATGAGGGCAAACTGGCTGGCAAGTCTAGGTCAGAATTTGTTACTTCTATAAGCCGGCCTTGCCGCAATACACACATAGACAAGTTGTGAGATGATCCTAGTTTGGATGTTCCGAGTTTGAGCTAAAATGATCAGAGGGACGCGCAAATCTCAAAACCTGCCGTGTATTGAGATCAAAGTCCGCACCGGCTTGCGGAGAAAAACCGTGCCCAAGAAAACACGGAGAAAATTTTGCGGCCCAACGTTTAGGCATCAGCCGACTTCTTCTTTATCCACCTCTTCCCATTTCCCCTCCGCACGCGCCCCGCGGTTCCAGAGCAGCGAGACATGCTCCATTCTCATCAACTCCTCTCCCGCTTCTCCCCTCTCCCCCCCCCCCCCCCCCCCCCCCCCCCCCCCCCCCCCCCCCCCCC
>JAOXJJ010001100.1:11643913-11673912 GCA_025769935.1 Phoenix roebelenii
CATCACCTCCTCTCCCGCTTCCCCCCTCCCCCTCCCTCCCGCCGCCACCCCCAACCGCCCCATTCCCCACCTCTCTTTGGCCTCCGCCCCGCCCCCGCCGGCCGGACGGCCGTCCGCGCCGCGGGGCCCCGCCGGTGGCTCGCCGAGCTTCCCGAGGCCGTGGCCCCTCCGCCGCAAGGTTCCGACGATGGTGGCGGCCCCGTCGAGCTCCCGCCCTCGTCTACCTCCACCCTCTTCGCCGTTGGCGACAACCCTTCCTCTCTCCAGACCGCCACCAGCATCCTCCTCACCGGCGCCATCTCCGTCTTCCTCTACCGCTCCCTCCGCCGCCGCGCCAAGCGCGCCAAGGAACTGGTACCCCTTTTCCCTCCTCCCTTGCTCTCTCCCTCTCTCTCTCTCTCTGTGTGCGTATGTTTGATTACACTCTTATCTGAGCGGGTACTTGCTTGGCGGTCTAGAGGGTGAGGTCGACCGGGATGAAGAAGACGAAGGATCTTAAGGAGGAAGCTTTGGATAACTTGAAGGCCATTGGGGTGGCTCCGGTGGAGGCTGGGGCCCCGCCCTCCCCTGTGCAGGCCTTCTTAGGTTCCATTGCAGCTGGCGTCATTGCTGTCATCCTCTACAAGTTCACCACCACCATAGAGGCTGCTCTCAATCGCCAGGCAGTCTCGGATAGCTTCTCGGTCAGTGCTGCGTTTGCATGTTTTATGAGCTTCTCTGGTGTTTGAATTTGTTCTGTTCTGTGCCATTTTGCTGATTTGATTAATAATTAGAATCAACTCCAAAGTTATTTCGTTGGCCTTTTTTTCTTTGAATCGGGCCTTTATTAGTTCAGCTAGAATCTTCTATGATGCTCCAACTTGTGATATGTTTTTCCCACCAAACAGAGACACGTACCCTGGAATATGGAGAGCAGGAAAATAGTATTATACATTACATTAGCTAAATTAGAGTCTTTCATCTGGCTTCCATTTCATGTGTGTTTTGCAAGATAACTTATTTTGTTGGGAACTAAAGTGACCGTATGCATAGGCTTAACCTTGTAACAACCCTGGGTTGCTTGCTCAATAATCACTGCCTCTGTAGTAGTTTGCTCTAGTTAGAAGAATTAACATGATGATGCCATGTTAATTAAGTTATAGTGGTATAAACATGTGCATAGAGTGATAAAATGAAGAAGAGATCAGGAAGAATGTAATGGAAAATTAGGTAATAATAAGAGGACAAGAAGGAATATTAAGAGAAGACAAAATGTTTGACTCTTTGGTTTTTTCTGTTCAAACTGGTCAGCATGTTATTAGAGGACTCTTTTGTTGTAGAGTTCCAGTATCATGGGAGCGACTTACATTATGGTTTATGTTTCATGCCATAGTTTACTAAATCCTACTTTTCGGATCAAGTTGATCTTAGTAAATCTATTAGCAGTTCATAGTAAAGGTGCCCAAAGCATGTACTGTTATGTCATCATTAGAACCCATAGGATGATAGGATCACTGATTTATTCTACAAAACAACTAAAGCAATTTCGGGTTACAATAATATTTTTGCGAGAAAATGTTTTGCGATTGGCTTAGAACAATTGTGGCTTAAAGTAAATTGATTTTTTTTTTTTTTTGTGATTCAACTTCCAAGGCATTATGATTAGGATCACATGTCCATCTAAATGCTATCCATGGAACTTCTTTTTATCCTTTTTTCCTTATGCCTAACATAATTTATCAGCTCAAACTTCAAAGTAAGTCAAATCAAAATCATCACATCTAATTTATGTCGAACTGATATGTTCTGTAAAGCACATGGAGGAAATGATAAAGGGAAGACCCATGGATAGTATTTGCATGGATGTGGATGGGATATGAAATACAGCACTTTTGAAGATTAAAACTATAAACCAATATTTACATCTATAAGCTTGTGCTTAAGAATATAGTCATTTATAATTCATATTTCAACTAGATGGATGGGCTTCAAGGATAAAGTATCTCCCATCTTTATGTAAATATTATTGGTAAATGATCATGAGGTAAGTTCATAAATATGAAAAGAATGCAACTGCAATATTTCTGTAAAAATCTTGTTATTCTACAATAGTTTGCCAGCCTTATAGCTTCAATCTTTACATTGTGCTTTCAGTATTTCGAAACAATTCACACGATAGCATGTTTTGGCTCATGTAGACATGTTGATTGGTCATCTTTAATTGGATTTGAAACTCCAAGTAATGTTATATAGAGATTACAGACACTGAGTGAGGAGTAGAAATTCCATGACATGAAAATTATAATCATCTGACTTTGTCAAAGAACCATGTGGATAGTGAGGTCAAACATATTTAGCATGGGATAAAATATTACCATGGGGAGGGGCCACATTGAGGTTGAGGGAGAAAAGTTGGATATGAAGAATTCTTTGTGGAAGAGCTTTATAGATTGTTTAATGAGCTTGACCTTGTGATTGGAGAGGCAAATATCATGAACATCAAAAAATGATTATGTTATTCTGTCAACACTTGTAATCTAAATAAAATTTTTGTAAGGGAATCAGGGGCTATTATGTCACAAAAATCTGGCAAGCACAGAAATACATTGTATATGTTTGTTTCATCGGAATACATTAATCCTGTCAAATTGGGAGGACATCTTCCATGTATATTCCAACATGTTGCCACAATAACTCCCTTTCGACCTCTACAGTAGCTGGACCCCACGCTTTTATTCTTTTTCCTTTCTTTTTTTTTTTTCATTTGATGAGTTGTCATTCAACATGAAATCCTATCACAGTGGACCCAAACTGGCAATCTCTGAAAAAATGGGCATCACGCTTGTACAAAACCTTAAAACTTCTTACTGCTAATCTTAACAAAACATCTTCACTGGAAAATTTAGCTCATGAAATTTTGTTAGCCAATTTTTTGCATTTTGACTGACTCTGATGAAAAGACCACTACCTATTTCTGACACATCATATGCTCAAATTGATATCCTGCTAATTTTTTCGCTTGTTGACGAATTTGACGACTTTATAGTGCAGTTTCTCTATCTAAAGAAAGCTCGCACGCGAATTGGTGACTTTATGAGTATTCTTGGTCCCTTGATCAATTTTCTCTAATAGCAAAATTATGTCTTGAGTAGCCCTTGGCTTTAGGTAACCTGACATGTTACTACAAATTTCATCTTTCAGTGCATGAATCTTGTGTCTCAGAAGTGGCAATGTTTAAGTATATTTCGGTGCTGCTGCATCTGTTTTATTATGCCAATCATCTTCAACTTTCCTTAACCAAGTAGATCTTTAGCTGTTGTAGATAATACACCTTTCATATCCCCCTCAAAGAGATGTCTTTTCTGCACAGGTTGCTGTACTTCAATTTTGATGACTAATATGATATCATGCTAATTTTTTTTTTTTGTAAATAACTTAAGATCTGCCTCCTTTTTTTGATGGTCTTGCAAGATCTTAATCAGTAGTTGAAAATTGCTTCATGTATTTCACAGTATTATTTGTTTGTATCAGAAAAGGATGATCTTAAATCTAGAAGACAGTTGACAGGAAGGAAAGGCTAGATATTGAAGCATTCACATGTCACTCCAAAGAAATGAATTATTTTACCTAATCTATGAGGATGCGAAATGGCAATGACCTGATTCAAAGTCATATTGGCATATCTAAGTTTATTTTTCTTCACAATCATTGCTCTTTTACTCAGTAAGCAACTGATTGAGCTTTGTTATCAAGTTGTCTGATCTACAAGCAAGTGAAGGGCTTCTTGCCCTCATGATAGATGCCAATACTGAAGCTAAACCATGTTTTTTTTTTGTTCAATGATGAGGAAAACAAATATAACTCTAACTATTGAATTGTTACTTTACAGATCAATAAATAAAAATAACAACTAATGAGATCAAATTGTTAGCAGGTATGATGAAATTAGTTGTTGTTCTTAAACAAGACTAATGAGTAGCGAGACTAGGTCCAAATGAGTGGTAATCAATTCCTTTTGGATTGGATTAGCATCCACGTCCATGTAGGTAAAAGAATTATACATAACCAAAGGTTCAGAATGTAGCTGCACGCAGCATGGCATGCTTCTACTACCATGCATGAGAACTTGGCAGACAAATGACGCAGTAATTTCATGAAGGCAAAAGGCATGTCTTCAGATGTAGAGGCAAAATAGTGTTCTTAAATAGCTGGAAACTCAGGAAATGAACATTAAGGGTGGGTGATGACTTATCAAGCATTTATACTGTTACTCATGAATGGACTTCACAATGATATGATGTATATCTGGAATATTATTTATCAGTTTCCACTTCCAATATATTAAGGAAGGGGTTAAAATTGAGTAGTGTAATTTTTAACAAGAACAAAAAGAACTGCAAAATGGGAAGAACTAAAAAGAAAACTGGTATTCTCCATTGCGTGATGATTTTTAGTCATAATATTTCTTTTGGTTAGTATATATGAGAATAAAAACATAAAGGCAGAGTGTCATGACAAGCAAGAAAACCAATAAAAGGCAAAAGGAGCCTCTTTCACGTTTAAATAGATAATCTTGATTTGGTTGAACACTAGTCTTCACTAGAATATTAAAGGCTGAACTTGAATAGTTTTTTTTTGCAAGCTCTGAGATAGAATCCTTTAATCTTCCACTGAGGCTGTAAGTTATGTTGTTAGCCTGTACAATGTTCTTCTATTTAACTTTTCTTGTGGTGACATCATTTATATCCTGCCTGGAACCTCACATTTTTTCGTCACACAAAATAGAAGTAAAGAGAAAGAGGCCTGTTTTCAAAGAAATCAATTAAGTAGTCCTGATAATTTGACATAAAATAGATACAATTTCAGGCCAAACAAAATAAAATCTGCTGCTTCATCCATTCACTGCTAGCATGATAATGTGAATACCAACACTTCCTGTAATGTCAAAATGCAGATCTTAATAGTTCATTGGATTTATCCTTTAGTACAGGCCACCATTCACTGTGCCCTTTGCCATACTGTGAACTTCTGTCAGCTCCATGCCTATATCTTGATATTATGTTCTATGTGGGGCATATGCCCTTTCAACTTGTGTTACATAGACACTTATGTACGGCTCCATCAATACATGCGGCATGCATATCCGAACCGGGTTCATATCAAAGAGTTCTTTTGTTTTCCAGCTTTTATAGATGGATGGATAGTCTGACTCGTCCAATAATGAGTTCAACCCACTATAATAATGTTGGAAGTGATCTTTTTTTTCCTTTTTAAAGATTCGTCGAGGTTATAGATATTGAAATAACTTTGTAAAATATCCCTTTTCTTGTATCTCTCAACAAAGAAGAAAGTTTGAAGAATACATATAGTGAAAGACCATAACAAATAATATATATTCTAATATTTTTTATACAATATTGAAATAAATAATTTAATTATAATTATTTTACACATATCCCTATATCTCCTTTTTTTTTTCCCTTCCTTGCCGATTCAAACACTTAAGACACCCAAATTCGACTCTCATCTCCGTGTCCATGCAACATTGTTTCAACTAGCATATTCATTTTGCCTATTAGGAGTAATCCATTGTTAAGTTATCATTTAATGATCGAGAACAAACAATCAGATTGTCTGAATTTTTTCTTGTTTGCCTAATAGATTTTTATTTTTGTTATTTTTCAGGTTCGACAAATCACCATAACAATAAGGTGTGCCCTCATCATTTTCCATTGAGCAACTTGTTCACATCAGACTCCTTTAGAGTTCTCACAAACTTCTCACCTTCTTTCTTCAGGACCATCGTGAATGGTTTGTGCTATCTTGCAACTTGTGTTTTTGGAATTAATTCCATCGGTTTGCTGCTCTACTCCATTCAGCTTACCATCAGTTCTCTCATGGAAACTTTTTCTGGTGACTCACCATCTGCTAAGAAAGAAGGTGGACAGCCAAACACGATGGCTCCTGCAGAGAGCTCCACAGCTGATTTGGAATCTGGAAGCAATGACATGCAGCAAAATTCAGGTGAAAATAAAGATTAGTACAGCAAGAGAATATGATTGGCGGGAGGTTTGATTTCTTTCTCTCCTGTGCAGAATCCGTTCTTGTTCCCTTCTGGTTGTCATAGCCTTTGCTTAGACAAATAAAAACAAATGCAAGTTTTGACTTTCGAACTAGCTTGCACCAATGCTTCAAATGCTAACGGGTATAATTCATCAGATCGTACAGCAATAAGACCGGTTCTCTAAGACCCGCTCATACTTGCAGTTGCAGACAGGGCATGCAACGAAGTACAGTATCAAGTTATGGTGCCATCCTCGTATAGAAAGAGGGTGATCATAGGAAATCGAGTGATTGTTACCTCTCCGTTGTTCAGAGGATGTCATGGTCCAAATACTGAGAGGGTGATCCAGGATTTTCAGATTACTGCAGCTGTAAGTCCTCCTGCAGGAGCTCATGGCATGATGCGCATGGCCATGAAGGCTTATGAAGCTATGCGGGCTGTGCCTAGAGCCATGGAGTCATGTCATGGAGTCACGTTACCTTGGTAGGACCGAGAGCTTTTTGTAGCCTCGGATGCCTAATTATCTCAATAAAACAGTAGTAGGCGAATTTTCTCCACCCTTATATGTTGCTTTTCAAGGGAGCATTGGCTTGGATAAACCCCTTAGTAGAGCCCCCTTTTCAAGTTCGCAAATTTTGGCTGGGGTACCTGATCTTTGCGACTGCTGTCGACCCTTCTAACTTCGTATTGGAAACTTACACATCTTTACCTTCAGCACCGAATGAAGCAGGGCCTCGTTTCAAAGTTTCAGCTGCATACTAATTACTGGGTGGATGACGTTAAAGTGCTGGCTTTCTGACGCAATTAATCAAAATCTATAGGACAACGGCACCACTGAGTTGGACTTGGCATTGGCATGGGACCTAGCAGAGCTTGGATCCGTGTAGTGGTGGGTCCAAATAATGCTGTCCAAAGCCTTAAAAGCAGATCTAAGCATCCAACTGGTAGCTTAGCCGTAGCCATCTTGGGAAGACAGACGCTGTTGAATCACTGCACTGCATTGTTTGGTATGGGTTCCTTTTCTTTTGACTTGCTGCTGAGACGCATGGGCCATAGGAAACTGGTTATGGGCAAGAAACAATTCAAATCATGTTAAGAAAGCTGGTAAAGGGGGATGGATGTGGGAGAAGGGTGATGACGATGGTAGAGAAGGATACTATGCATCACCTCCCAATCATGGATGTCAGTAACAGGTCCCTCCAACTTCTTTTGCTTGGCCCTTTATTCAGTGGCCGGCAGGGGACAGCCATGGGCGAGCGGATATTTGGTTTAGTGGCTAAGGTCACATCCTTCTGGGAAGATCTTGGGCAAGATTACGCCATTATTGTACTAGTTGTGGCTTAAATGGGTCACACTGTTTGTGAAGGAAAGGGCCTTAGTGTTGAAATTACTGTACTTGTGTACAGTGGGGTTGCGGACAAGATTTTTTTATTATTATTATTGATTGACAACTCGAAGTTGCTCTGCTGTAATGGCTGTTAGAATAGTTACCTCTAAATTCAGATATGATCGGTTGTTTTACATCTCTGTAAACCCGATTCCTGTACAATGCTTTAAAAATGATATAGAACTTTAGCAAAGTTAGATGATATGTGCAATTTGGCATGAAATTTCGAGTTACTTGAGTTTAATGTGATTAATCCTTTGAAAAAAGACAGTTTCACCAAAGATTCCCCAAGCTTTCTTGGTTGCCAATGCTGTGCTTTTGCATAAGTGAAGCAGGCTTTAGCAGAAGATAGTTTAGTTTGCCCATGAAAGGTCCAAAGGCTGGTAGACTGACACTCTTGTTCCTAA
Organism: Phoenix roebelenii; assembly: GCA_025769935.1. Classification (NCBI taxonomy): domain Eukaryota; kingdom Viridiplantae; phylum Streptophyta; class Magnoliopsida; order Arecales; family Arecaceae; genus Phoenix; species Phoenix roebelenii. The sequence continues at coordinate 11,651,751 of JAOXJJ010001100.1, forward strand.
ACGTCGAGCTTGTTTGAGAGCAAAATTAGGTTCTTTGGTCATAGGGTATTCTACGAATGATGCAAACTTATAACCAAGTAGTCTAGGGTATGCTGCAACCAGGTCTACAAACACAAGTTCAATGAAGCATCAATCAACCATACCGTCCTTCACGGTAGCTTGATCATCATAAGAGAGCTTACTAGGGCTATCAAATTCACAGTTCATCCAAGAGTATTACTTTTGTTCATCGCATTTCATTTCAAAATACAAAATGATAATTAATGACATTAATATCATCTTGATTGTTATTTTCAAATAAAAAATTATTATCCATAAGTTATGGCATACATTACATGAGGAATGATGTCTTATAAGGTTTTGTGTTACGACAGCAGAAATTTGCTCAAAATGCATGTTTGAATCGACCTCTCACAAAATTTAATGTCTCAAGTTTGTCATGATCCATGCTTAAGATTAGCTTGGCTGGCTGGAGCTAGGCTTATTTACACACTCTCATAGAGTCATAGCTCATAAGAAAGTTAGAACAGATGATAAAATAGGATAAAAATCATATTTTTCTTGGGTAGGAAAATATTAGATGGGTTTTGTAGTCCTCAAATAAATTAAAATTTCCATGCTTGGAGAGCAAAGAGAAGAATGAAGTAAAAATATTTTGCGCATAGATTGCCAAAATATATCTTGTTTTCGTTTCTTTTCCTTCACCTTTCCAGCATAAACAATGATCTGAGGAGCTAAAACATTGCTTGACTACAAGGGATCTCCAATGGCAAACAAACTATTATTGCTGTTCAAGTTCTACGCAAAGAGCAACAAGAAGGACAGGAAGCCGATTTCACTGTATCACACAATTAAAGCAACACGCAACAACACCAGCGTTCATAGTTCCGTATACACACAAACCGACAAAATATCCCGAGGCTTGGCGACTCGGCTCAGAAGCCGATGCCGGCCGCGCCGATGGGCCGATGCCGGTCCTTCCAGAAGCAGGCGTCCGGCGCCAGCCTGGCCGACGACCTCATCGGCTCCGACTTGCACCGCGTCAGCACGAACGGCCCGTAGGCCGCCGGCTTCCGCACGGCGGCGGCGCTCATCAACTTCTGCTCGACGGCCGTCGCGGTGGGCGGCGCCGGTGGCGGAGGCGGCGGCGAGGCCTGGAGGAGCGCCGGCTCAGCGGGTGCGGTCGCCTCCTTCTTGTCACCGCCCATGTCCTTGCTGCTCTCTACCTTTTCGGTCTTTGCTCGCTCTCCTCCACCTCCTCCGCCGTTGCCGCCCCCGCCACCTTTTGGGTGGTGCCGGCGGTGGTGATGAGGGCGCCACCGGAGGAAATCGGTGCTGCAGACCCACGTCTCCTTGGAGACCTCCATTGAAAGCTTGGGCTCGTACATCATTAGTAGAAGGCAGTCCGGCAGCTCTCTTCTCTTCCCCGCCTCCTCACCTTCAACTCCTTCCTCTCCCTTGCCGTCCGCCTCTTCTATTCTTCCTTCTTCTCCATTTACTTCGGTTTCTCCCACTTCTGTAGCCTCTGGCTTTTCTATTGCCTCGGTCTCTCTCGCTTCCTCTCCCTCCGCTGAGCTGTCTTCTTCTTTCTTCTCCTCTTCCCCTTCACGAAAGGCATTCTCTTCTTCAGGAATGAGGCCTCCTTTGTCAACGGAGAAGCTCCATCTTCTCCTACGTTCGACGGAGAAGCTGGCTCTCCTCGCTTCTTTCTCGCTGGAGTAACTGTGACTCCTTACATCCCTCTCCGTGGAAAAGCTGTGCCGCCTCCTTTCCTTGTTTTTGGAAGAGGAGCTGCGCCCCGCTCCTTCCTTTGCTTTCGAAAGCCATTTGTGGTTGTGGGATCTCCTCTCTGCCTTGCCCATGGAAGAAGAGCAGCTACTGGACCTTCTGCCTTTCTCCTCTTCCCCTTCCTTTTCTTCTTCTCTTTCCGGCGAAAAGGTCACCTCTTTCAACACTATCTCCTCCGACTTCGGCGGCAAATGAGCATCCACTGCTTCTTCTCTTGGCGAGCTCCTCTGCACATTAAGCCAGTCAGCAGAAGACCCTTCCTTTTCTTGCTTCCCCTCACAAGATCTCTGCTGTTTCTCCTCCTCTGCCGAGCTTCCCATTTCTTCAAGAGCTCCATCCAAGGTCGCGCCCTGAGAAATTTTCTCTTCTTCTGCCTCCTCTTCACCTACTTCCCCTGTTTCTGGAACAACTTTAGCAGCAGCGCCGGCTTCTTCATCTCGCTCCGCTCCAACCTCTTCTCTGTCCACTTCTACACGACCGAAGAGATGCTGCCCAACTTCAAGGCCATCTTCTTCCTCTTGCTCCTCCTCCGCTTCTTCGACCTTCGCAGCTGGAGAACCCCAAAACCGGTTAGCCAGTGCTGCCATTCGGACCGGATCGGACCTGCACCTCATCAGCAGCAGAGCATTCCTCGGCGGAATGCACACACTATCCCTCGCCGCCACCTCCTCCTCCACCTCCTCCTCCACCTCCTCCTCATCTGTCACCACCAAAACCTCATCTTTCTTTTCCCCCCCATTTCCATTCGCCACTTCCAGCTCCAAACCCTCCACTCCTATCTTCTCCCTCTCTCCAATCACCAGATCCAGCTCTCCTTTCCCCCTTCCTTCGAGCACCAAACCCACCACCTTCCCCCTCTTCCCCTCCCCCTCCTGCATCGCCATCAGCCACCTCGCGAGCACTTGCCCACAAGAGCTCGTGGTCCTCTTCTCTTCGCATTCCCTTCTCTTCTCTTCCCCTGTTCTCGAGGAAGAGCAGGGTGAGCTTCCGCAGGGGAAGAAGCAATTGAGCTCCGATCCCAACGACCGCAGCGCCCCGCAGATGCTCGCCGGCAGCTGATGCATCCACCTCTCGTTCTTTCTAGGCAGGCACTCCTCCGTCCTCCTAAAGCTCGCCTCTTTTCCGCTTCCCCTCTTCGATCTCGACCTCGCCATCGCCGCCGCCGCTTTCGCCTTGGCCTTCTTCTTCTTGCTCTTCACCCTCACCTGGCCGATGCACGTTACCTTGGGGGACGACGGCTCAGCGGCCTCGAACGCGCACCCCTTCCTCCTCCCCCCGCCGCCGCCGGTCGCCACTCCGGCGGGGAACATCGGGGACTGGCCGCCCTTGAGGCTCCCGCTGCTCCGAAGGCGTCTGCTCAGCGACGCGGACAGCGACGGCGCCGGCGGTTCCCGGCCGCGGCCGGGGCTGAGGAGGGACTTGGACGAGGGGACTCTCATGGCAGTGGCGGCGCAGGCGGATGTGGCGGAGGACGAATGACGCGCGGTGAAGCAGATGAAGAGCTCGCTCCCGCCTCCGCCGCCGCTCCGGTGGGACTGCGCCCTCTCTCCTGCTTCCGTTGTCTTCTTCTTCCTCCTCATTTATCTCGCATTTATCTGACCATTAGAGAAGAGTGTGAGACCTTCTTGGGACCAAGCAAGCGAGCATAAAAGACTAGGGTTTATCCGCCTTTTTTAGGGCGCTGGATGCCGGCAGAGCTGTATTAGATGGAGCTAGGGCACAGCGAGAGGAAAGAAGAAAATTGTGCATGACCAAGCCCACCACCTTTTCTAAATGCTTACTACTAGAGCAACCTTGTATGCAATGTTCTTTTATAAGTTAACTTTCTAGCATTAGGCAGGTGAAATTATCATGATTGATCCAAGAGGAAAGTAGTACTGGATGAATGATTATGACCCTATCAAGCAATACACATAATTAATAATTATGACTCTACCTTATTAAACATGTTTGATGAGCAAGTATTTGTTAGATGCTGGCTAGCCTCTCAAATGAGTCCAAAAGAATACTTACATATACCTATTATTTTTTAATCAATCAGTAAAGATATTTTGTTTGGTATTATTGTTGTTTTTGATTATTTTTTTTTACAAATTAGTGGAATACTATATAAAACTTGATGTTGGAGATGGCATTTACATAATACTTATCCTATCCCTTCATTTTGTTTTCTTTTTTTTTTGAAAGCAATAAAACTTTTTTTCCTAAAAACCCTAAAGTTTTACAAATAAATTAAAAAAATAAAAATATTTTCTTATCTTCCTGCTTTTTAAAAATCAAAAGCGATGCAAAAGGACCCTTAATTTTTATACTTTTACTTTAGTTTTATAATTAATTTAATGAGAAAGGGTAGAAGCTTGAATAAAAAACAACACAAGAGATACTAGAATGATGAGTTATTACTGTTGGGGAAAAAATGAACCATCCCACAAAACAAGGCCGAGCTCATGCAGATCGAGCTCAGAAGTCCGAGCTCATACAGACCGAGCTCATGCAAGCCGAGCTCATGCAGATCGAGCTCCGAAGGCCGAGCTCATGCAAGAGAAGGAACGAGAAAAACCGTAATCTTCCTACTCGAACAATAAGTCCTTTTGTTTACAAGTCTTCTTTATATAGTAATTCGACCTATTGCTCCGAATCCCCGTTTAATAGGAAGATACCGAGCTCATGCAGACCGAGCTTAGAAAGCCAAGCTCATGCAGGCTGAGCTTAGAAGGCCGAGCTCATGCAGACCGAGCTCAGAAATACCGAGTTCAGAAGACTGAGCCGACCTTAGAAGGCCGAGCTCAAGCAGGCTGAGCTCATGCAAACCAAGCTCATAAGACCGAGCCGACCTCATAAGGCCAAGCTCGTCGTCCATGTGCTGCGGCTACGCCCTGTAACAGGCTCACTGCACCATGGTTTACCTGTCAGCCATACCATGACATATCAACCAGGGACCATACCCTGCTGCGATTGTCAACAATTAAATGGGCATGATCCCTACGAACCTCTAGCCAGCCCAAAATCTCAAGCCGTCCACGCTAACTCACTGACTCACTCAACTACGTCCAATCATTCGCAACAACTCATTGACTCCTTTAACCCAGTTCAACTCTCCACGGTAACGTATTAATTCTCACGATCACGCCCGATCATAACGGTAGCTTATTAATTCGCTCAGTCACATCACAGGTAACTCTGTATCCCTCCTATAAAAAGGGAAACTCCCTCTTCTTTGGGGGGGAGAATTCTTCTTCTTGATTTTGATTTTTAGACTCGGATATACAACTCATCTCTCTTTCTCCACTAAAGCCTCCCCTCTGACTTAAGCATTGGAAGGCCGACGCCGGAGCTCCAGCCACTAGCTTTTTGCAGGTCCCCTCCAGTGGTAACCTCCGGGTCCAATTTTCAGCAACAATTACTATCCTAAAAGATTAGGCGATTTTGATCCGAGATGTAGACGGTATGACTACTCTTAGTATCGGCGAGCTTCTTTTGCTTTTTGCAGCAGCATTAGATCTACCTTCAGTAGTAGTGATTATTTTGCTTCCTACACAAATACTCATGTTAATTGGAGTCTTTAGTCAGAATCAATCATTCCCCGCAATAAGAAAATAATATCTGCTGTTAATCCTACCAATTCTCTCTTGCCACAAATGTACGAGACGGGCAAAGGCGTTGGAAGTCCGAATGCATCGCTTTTTTTGGCAGTCTTAAAGGTTTCAATCGGTATCCCATGACCGGGGTTAAAATGGGAACCACGGCTTTTCTTGTCTGATAGTCCAACCGGCAAATAATGGATGCATCCTTTCCAGCTGCCCAACAGCCCACGTTACGAGCGCACAAGGCGGAGACGGTTGATGGGAGTATGAAGGGTCCCAACTGCGTTACGTTTTGACCTGAAGAAAGAAGAGGATCCAATCAAGCGAGAGCGTGTGGAGAACACCAAAAAAATAATAAAAAAAAGAAAGCCGCCAAACGGATGGTCCTGGCATGGTTAATGCAACGTTCCATCGAACAGCTTGGGTCGTCCCATGCATCATGCATGTAAGTAAGTCATTGAATCGAAATGACGGAATGGAATCTTTGATTTGGAGCGAGAAGGGGTAGGTTTGGTTGCGCATGTTCAACTTTCTTTCTGGACAATTGTATCAATGCATAGCAATCACTCCCAACAGAGGGGGGGGGGAGAGAGAGAGAGAGAGAGAGCGCTCTTCATTCCAATTTGGAAATATGACCTGCCTAGTAGAAATGGTTATTAGAGGGATCTTTTTATCCATCTTTATGCATGCTACTTTACGGTTGGATTGGTTCACCAGCTCTGTAATGAATCTGATCCAACTAAAAATTTCATATCTAGTAGTAGCTCTCTCTTTTCGTGAATTCCAACACTATTGCTAGTTGAAGAAATGATAAATCCTACAAATGATTGATTGCCCATATAAATTATACAACTAGATTTTGGTGGTGTTACGTAGCTAAGTGCATGGCACTACTTGCAGGAGAGACTCAATGCATTTAGGAGTTAAAGCGAATTTATTAAGAGGGCCTTTTTTTTTCTTTCCATTTTATTTTTGAAGCTTTTTCAGCAGTGGCCCGATCTAGGACGAACTCACTAAGAAGGTATTTTTTCTTTCTATTTTGTCTTTGATGTCTTCCCTATGGTGGGTCTTTTTTGGGCTGAGGCCTTACGCGACCGCCTCAGTCACCTAAGAGTTGGATCAGCTCTAACTACTTGCTTCGTCGTTCTTGGGCATTACCAACAATGCCGCCAATCTAAACTGATACTCACTTTTAGATGGCCTGCAAGCAAAGATTAGAAGAGTACATTAAAATGTATTAGGATAAGAAAATACAATTACATGATGTGTTAAGATAATTAACATAAGGGCGCGTGCCATGAGGAAAGGACCAGCAGCGAGTTCCAAAAAGGCTGTACGCCTGTGGACGCGCACATGAGGGAGGCTGGGAGAAAAGAGAGCGGGCGGAAGGCTAATGAATGCAACATACAATGTTCATAAAAAAACTATAATGAGAAGGGAAATGTGTGCATTGGGGGAGAGATAGAGAGGTGACATTAGAGCGGAAACTGTGTGCGGTCTCCTCGATCTGCGGTCCTCCATCTCTAAATTATAAAAGATGCTTACAGTACAGCCCTTACTCCCACAAGAGGAGAGCTAATGACAGCAATCTTCCCTTCTTCAATTAACTATGATATGGGTTTCTCCTTTTGGGACTTTGACCGGGTCCTTTAGAAGTGCCGACAAAAGACTGAGAAAGGACACCACATTTGTGAGGGACCCAGCTCAAAGCCAGAAAATAAGCTGATCCTTTATAGCTGATTGATGATGAGCCCGTCTCCCTTCCTCTTCTAACTCTTCCACCCTTCCCTCGCTCTACTTCGTCTTCTGCCACACTTTAATGCCGAAGTAAATAAAACAGGAGCCAAACGGGTTGTGCTTATTGGATGGCCATCTCAGCAACTTATTATTCAAGAAAGGCACCTCACCAAAGTGAAAATAACTTGCGAGTCCTCGCAAGTTACTTTTACTCTTGTTTTGATGTAATATTACTCCTGAAGTAATTAAAGTTAATAACTTTAACCAAGTTTAACAACCACTTATCTACTTAATCATAAATATTATTTGGTTGAGAAGCCATGAGTTAAGCAGTAATGGACTGGGGTTGGGCTATAAGGACAAAAATGCAAAGTACACTAATCTAAAAAGGAGGAAAGAAAGACAAAAGAGATAGGTAAAATTAAAGAAGTGGAATGAGTTGGTTGTAGTGGTTGTTTCACCTCCTCCCCAGGACAAATTTACCCAGGTTAGTTAGCTAAAATGGCATTGATTGGGTAAAATTATCATTTGAAAAAATGATAGTGTTTGGCTGGATATCTAAATAATCATGGCTTAATAATGAGTTGTGCAACATCAAAATGCAGCATGTCACTGTATTATTGTATTATGATGGTTAGTGTGACAATCTTTTTAATCTTAAATAATAATCATTACTCAATTACTATTTTATTGCACAACAATTATTACTTATTAACAATAAAAACATCTGATATCCGGCTGTTTTACTACATTCAAGTGATATCCGGTTCTTTGTGTCATCATTGGGTATAGAAAATTCTCATCAAAGACCAGATACATTAATTTTAGAAAAAGGATCCGGCAAACCATTTTATGTGGTAAGTATATTGGTAGGTGAACCACTCTCTATTTAGGAGATAGTTTTAATTAACAACAAATTTGAGACACCGACATGAAACTGTTGCACAATACGTTTTTTTTAATTTTTCTGTCAAAAAAAAAAAAAGACCTAGAGAGCAAGCAAAGGGAACTACGTAGCAAAGGACCTGAGGCCTGTTCACGCCAACAATTTTTTTTTTTCCGAAAATTTATCAACGGAAAGGTACTTATTTCTGCTTGACCAAAAACATGCCATGGAGAGGCTCGATTAGCTGCCACAAGTACAACAGCAAGCAGACTTCTTTTATAAGGCTACTTGTCAAGCCTTAGGCCGCTCTGATTCCATTGGCGGACACGTATTCGTACATCTGATGGTACAGCTGATCGGCGGGTACCTTCCATGGAAGGAGCTCGAGCCTCGAGGAGCCGAGAAGAGGCAGGCGTGGGTGCGGTGGTCCTGCACCGGCGCACGTGAGTGCCACGTTCTTTGAGGCGAGACCAGACACGGCGCTGGCTTTCGCCTCCGCCGCGACAGCAACGCATCACTGTCGCCATTCCATCCCCCGCGCTGACCACCTCCTTTTCGGCTCCCAAGGTACATTCGAAATCGATACGACTCTTGGATTTGCTTTCTAAAATCAAAATATGAATCCAATCTCACCAGGCCTCCAACTTCTTCGTGGGACAAGTGAACCTGGTACTTGTAGCATGGGGATCCATAAAGCGTCAGGAATATTATTGGGCCCATGCAAAGCTCTTTAATGGGCCTCATGCCTTCCAAAAATTGTATGGTATTTAAATAAAAAGTGATGGCAAGTTCGTTAGAGCTGGAGATCTCAACAGATATAGCCTTCTAGCTCCTCTCTCGTTGTTGAGCAAACAAGTGTTAGCTCAGCTGATTGATACCTTTCTCATTGCCTGAGAGGTTTTAAGTTAAAATACGAGTGGTGGTGACCACCATCAGATTTTTTTTTAAAAAAAAAGATATTTTAGGCTGCTGTCCGTCATAAGTTGTAACTCTATACTTTTATAATCATTTCAGTAAGTTTATTTTTTATAAGACAATCTAATTTATTGAATGTTGTGGACTTATCAAAGGAGTACCAAACTGATCTAGGATTTCTCCCACCTTATACTCTATCTTGATGGGTTCGACCATACAAATTGCTAACCTCTGGGCCAGTTTCCAGGCGAGCCCATGCATAAACCCTTGGGTTTCGGTCCATGGTGAGACTTTGCTATGCCTTGGGCCATGGCCCCATGCTGACTAAACCTTGTTCACAGTCGCAGTTAAGGACGCTGTGAGCTTTTAGTTGATCCAAAAGTTCCAAGTCCAAAATCATCAGTGCCAATAAATGACTCCAACAAGAAGGGACTTGCCATCTAACTTGAGAAAATTCATGTTACTCCCTACACTTAAATATTCCAAACAATTCCAGAGCCTTGGCATGATACTCTTTGAATTGAGAATTCCTTTTTGAGAGGGTTCATGGCTTCTAGCATCCTCAGATTCACCAGCTCACAAAAACTAACAGGTTAGGTTTCAAGAAGATATTCCCCAACTGCAATGTGTTCAAAAAATTAAAAGTTAAAATTCTTACCAAGACCCCTCAGGAGTAAAAAAGTATATATATTGCAAAGAAAAGGACAAAGGAATAAGACCAAGCAGTGGTGACTGGGAATAGAACTGTCAAATGACAAGCAAAGTTCCCGTCAACTATAATGTGGGGCCAAACTTGAGCTTAAATTAAATTTGAAACTAGCTAATTATGACCAGATCCATATATGGCTCTCCGACCCAATTGCAATCCTCGCTGGCATGTAACAAGAAGGTTAACTTCCAAAAAGCAGATCCAGTGCCCCTATAAAACTTCCATAAAATTTCATTAGCCCTAAAAAGAGCATCTCACATAGGATCCTTCGTTGGCCGCTACGAGTCTATGACCAACCGGTTCCGTTGAACCAACCCAAAATGACATGACCTACCCTTGCCACCAGCCAAATAGCCCGCCGACCTGCAGGGGCATCATTGTCAAAAGAAAACCTCGTGCGTCGTGTTCGAGAAGCCAGTCGTTGAATCAGGGCACGATCGCTGCTAAACTTCGGACCACCCCGACCGCGCCACTTCACTCCTATTTTAAATCCCACTCGCCCGCACCCAATTCCGAAGCGAAGCTGCCGTACCCGCATCCCCTCGCCACCACCGCCTCCGCTCTCTCTTCTTGATTACGGAGAAAGGGGAAGAAAATTACAAACGATAGATAAAGAGAAAGGGATAGGGCACAGAAAGAGAAAGAAAGATGATGCAAATTCTTCGATTCCGAGGGGGCTCGGCCGCCTCTTCGTCCTCGTCGCCGGCCAAGGGCCGGGATGCGCCTCCGATATCCGATTCCCGGAACCCTAGCCCTGTCCCTAGCCGTAGCCCGGTTACTTCTTCTTCTCCTGTTTCTTCCATCACCCCGGGATCCGTGGGCCCGGCGAGGCCGCTGCGGCTGGTTTACTGCGACGAGAAGGGCAAGTTTCGGATGGATCCCGAGGCCGTCGCCACCCTCCATCTTGTCAAAGGCCCCATCGGCGTCGTCTCCGTCTGTGGCCGTGCTCGCCAGGGCAAGAGCTTCATCCTTAACCAGGTTTCATCCTCCTCCCATTCCTTCTCCACCTTTCTTCCTATTTGTGTTATTTTCTTGATTCTAGGGTTGTTCTTATTCTTCTTATCATCTAAAATATGGTTAATGTTGTTGTTGGGATGGCTTTATTTTAATCTGACGGGAGATTTAGGTAAGAATTTGCAGTTTCTATGAAAAATGATAATTTTGAGCCCTTTTCTCGAAAAGTTAGGGTTTTGCGAGTTCAAGTTACCTTTTGCCGTTGGGTTCAGTGCAGCATTTTTTTCTTATGTATGCTATTTTCCTTTCTCGAGGATGAAATTCGAACGACTTAGCAGGCCCTCTAATGACCGACCAATGTCATGGAAGATAGAATCCTTGGATTATTTTGGAACAGACCAAGACAACTCGGCACTGCCTTCACCCTTCCATGTTCATGATCATCTAGTAGCAATCTTGGAATCTAGTCACTCTTATCTTGGGCCAAGCCCTTGGAAGTTTTAACACAATTTCTCTCAAAGAATGAGGTTTAATCCATTACGGACCACAGGAAAAAAAAGAAAAAGACTCTGCCCAATCAAAGGAGATCTTTAAAACCCTTTCTTAGCCATTGGATTCTTCTGTTTATTGTGCACTTGTATGCACAAGTCAACATGCACTCGGGATGCATGGGCATAGCTAGATATGTAAGTGTATCAAAAGCAATTGGCACACCAAATTACACTGCTTTTTCTATAACTATTATGCACAAGTCACAAGATGCTAAAACTTGGGATGGATGGGCATAGCCAGATATGTAAGTGTATCAAAAGCAATTGGCACACCAAATTACACTACCTTTTCTATAACTATTATGCACGAGTCACAAGTTGCTAAAACTTGGGATGCATGGGCATAGCTAGATATGTAAGCGCATGAAAAGCAATTGGCACACCAAATTACACTACGTTTTCTATAACTATGAAATATTTGTGGAGTAGTTGTTAGACTTCCTTTTGTGAAAAAAAAACACCATATGTGTATAACTTTTTTTTTTTTTACTTGGGATTATTTTTATCATGAACACATATGCTTCCTGTTTGAATGATCTAAAGGTCCTCGCTAGCATCCATGATGTCTCTTAGGGGACCTTGCTGCATGATGTCTCCGACATCATAGCTTCTTTGATTTTCAAAATTCAATGTGAGTTTAAAGTAAGAAGAACATCATGAGTTAATTAATATTCTATAGAAAATTGTGAAATTATGGATTGAGTGACTTAGTTCTTATCATTTGTCTTATGTAGCCTGATGATTTTGCATTGTTACCTTATATATCAAGCTTTCAAATCCTTAGAAGATGAATTTAAGAAGTACAGTTGGAAGAGCTTTGGACTGTCCTCAATAGAAAATATGCTACTTGTAATAGTTGAACATGGATTTAGAAACAGAAAACGGGGTATATAATTGTACTTTCAGATATTAGCCTACTTAAGTTACAGACCACACAAGTTGATATGCAATGATATCAGCCACTGTGGTCAATGCAAATAGGTGCTTATGAACCACTGACAAAGCATGTACCAGAGGATTTGTTATGGCTTGGTACTTACATTGGACAAAATAAAACTTGTTTGGTGCTAAAAGATCTTAAGAGAAAACAAATCTATATATGGGAAGGTGAATGTTTTAGTCTAGAGTTAATGCAAAAGGTTACACTTAAGTTATGGTAGTAGGTCACAAGTAAAACTTGTTCGTTGTCATGATGATGTCTATTGACCATATGACAAGGTGTGGCAAGTCAAGGTAAAATAATATCTTTTAGTGGATTATTGGATGATGACTTCTATATATGCCGGGCAAGGAAATTCAGTGAGTGAATGATGTCCATGCTCACCACATCGATCTCTGACATGTGGCAAGCCTCTTGGAGATGCATGAAGAGGTTTGACCAAGTGGTTGGTGATTTTTGCTTCAGGCAAGATCTTGAGGATACTTTTGTCTGCACTTTACAGGAGGGTAGGAGATAATGTTGCTATAATCATGTTTAAGTAAGTTGATTGAAACTTTGCCTATATGGAATGAGACAGTCTAGCTATAATTTGCTGATCCAGTTATCAAGAAATTTGTCGTAAGAGGGTGATTTGGTTCTGCCCTTAAAATCTTGGAGCAGAAAAGAGATTTAATGAGAGTGTGATAGAGTTTTATTTTGTTCACAGTTAGAAATAGCATAAAGAATGGAAACATGGGAGGGAGTTCCCTTCCTCCTTTCCTCAGCCGATATACCATATGGATATGGTATAATTATTAAATGGAGCAAGACATCTGTACTGTTGTAACGATAATCGTGCTTTAATTTGGTGCAAGGAATGAAGGTGCTACAAAATATTGAAAATGTCCAAAGGAAATATTATATTGTCTATTATCTCATTGATGGGAAGAACATAAATGTCATTCTAGCTGAAAAGAAAAGGTAATCTTTGCCTTTTCTATATTTAACACTTAGAAGGCACTGATGACTGTTATAGTCAACTCAGAATTTTTGTCATCATACTTGTTGCCAGACTAGGTTATTGTTGTCACTAGCCAATAAAGTAGGCTGCTGATTAGATTAGATACTGACTTTACTCATACAAAACTATTTCTAAACCTAGATTTAAACTCCTGGCTTTCAAAAATTCTATATTAAGACATAAAAAACCTTGCTAATATCCCTCACCAAAATAAATGGAATAAATGTGTACAAATGTATAATCAATATTGTAGAGTATGCCTATGCAACTCTTCTTGACATCATGCTCTCCCACCCTTAGTCACGGCCAAATCTTCTCTTTATTAACTAGGAATACCTTTTAACTCGACACCAGAATTGTGGATGTCTGCTTGGCTGTCTCTTAGGTATTTAGTATTACCAGAAATTTCTTTACACATATTTCTCCTTTCCATGTCTATCTCAGTTATTATGTGTTCTATTATTATCATCTGATTCTTTCTAGACCCTTATTTGATTGATTTATCAAATTTCTCTATCTGGATTTTTTCTCATCCTGTTATCTACTTGCCAACTATAAAATTAATTCGACAAATATATATTTTGCATTAGCTTGTTATGCTTGGGAATTATTGTCTTTAACCAACATTTACATCTGTTATATGTCATAGCTGTTAGGTAGGAGCAGTGGATTTCAGGTGGCTTCTACTCACCGACCATGCACTAAGGGGCTTTGGATGTGGAGTGCCCCAATAAAGCGAACTGCTCTTGATGGAAGTGAATACAATCTTTTGCTGCTGGATAGTGAAGGAATTGATGCCTATGATCAAACGGTTAGAATTGATTCTTTTTAGTATTATCCAGTAGATGTTTACACTTGGTCTTGGATTTTGTATATGTAATTAGATGTTGTTTCCACACATGGGCTCTGCAAATATCTTATTCATTCCAAGATGACACATCATTTTGTGTTTCCTTCCTGTAAATTCTCCTTACATTTGGTATGTGGATATTTAATTTGTAATATTGGTGCATGTCAGCCTTTTGAACACACAAGTGTTGGAACACGACTGCTGGATGTTTATGCTGTCACTGTAGCTTAATGTTTTAAGGCTGCTGCTTTTGTTGTTGGTCGATGTCTTGAACCTACACTGAAATGGCATCATTTTTTTGACTTTCTCACTTCTATCAGCACGTGTGCATGCACACACTGATACACATAAATATGCATTTTCTGTATGTATATGTAGTAAGTGTATATATAGGTAGTAAGAAGTTACTAACACTAACTATTTATTAATTCTAACTCAATAAAAGATTAATAATCAATATTTATTTGAAAATTAAATACTGTCTGGATATCTATAGATAATCCATCAAGATCAGTTTTCATTCTAGTAAGGCATCAACCTATACTGACCTGTCCGACACCCAGCAATAAGGCTGGTGCATGATATGCATATTGCCTTGGTGGTAACTTTTTCAGCACCATATGTCTGATGTTTCAGGTTAAAGTACCCAGTGGATCTTATCTTCGTTTAATTCTTTGTTTTATAACATGGAGGTTGAATTTTTGCAGTACTGTTGTGGGATCCTTTTTTTTATGATAGTGATTTTGGTCTCATTGACTTCATTTAAGTTTTCCACTCTCTTTGACAGGGAACTTACAGCACCCAGATATTTTCCCTTGCTGTTCTGTTATCAAGCATGTTTATCTATAACCAGGTAAAGATTTACTTATGTGAAAAAGATTCAAGTGGGACCCAATTGGCTTAACTGAAGCTGGAGGTCTTTTTACTTATTTCAATTCTTTTCTACTTCATGATGAAGCAATTAGGTTAGTTTCCCAACCAGGTGTTTAGTAATTACTTGCTTATCTGCCTTTTGATTTTCTTGATTTCTTCAGATGGGTGGTATAGATGAAGCTGCACTTGATCGTCTTTCTCTGGTTACAGAAATGACTAAGCATATTCGTGTTAGGGCGACTGGAGGAAGGTCTGCAACAGCTGAGCTTGGGCAATTTTCACCAGTCTTTATCTGGCTGCTGAGGGTAATTGTTTTTGATGTTTATCGTATTAAGCTGACAGTTTCCATACTTGTTGATAATCAGTTTATTTGACAGCTTGCATGATTGTTTTCCTGTCCAATAAATGATGCATATTGTTGTTTTGTGACTTGTAGGACTTCTACTTAGATTTGGTTGAGGATAACCGAAGAATTACTCCACGTGATTACCTAGAGTTAGCTTTGAGACCCATGCAAGGTGGAGGGAAAGATTTATCTGCGAGGAATGAGGTATCATGCGTGTGTCATTTTACATTCACTAAAATGTGTTGGGTTAGGCGAAATGATAGCCTGCCATTGGGTGTAGTTCTATATGCTGTTGCATTCAGTGATTTCTTTTTGGAGTTGGTATGCTGATTCATCCAATAAACACCATTTAATAGATTCGGGAGTCCATTCGATCTCTTTTCCCTGATAGGGAATGTTTCACACTTGTGCGGCCATTGAATGATGAAAACGATCTCCAACGCCTTGATCAAATCCCCGTGAGTCTTATCCTTTGTTTTGCTTATGTTTCATTTTATGTTCTCTGTAGATTGCGCATGTCTCCAACCTCTATCATATTTTTGCTCTCTGCTCATTGTGCAGCTAAACAGATTAAGGCCAGAATTTAGATCAGGTTTGGATGCATTGACAAAGTTTGTTTTTGAGCGAACTAGACCTAAACAAATAGGGTCTACTGTTATGACTGGTCCAATTCTTGCTGGTGTCACACAGTCATTCTTGGATGCCATCAACAATGGAGCCGTGCCTACAATATCCTCCTCGTGGCAGGTTTGTGTAACTGTTAGGGTTTTACTTTTGCTGTTTTCTGCTCCTTTTATGGCTCTTGTCATTATGTAATTCTATTTATGTCAAATTGGTCAAGGGGAATGGTGTACTGCTATGCTCATTTTCTTTTTTCTTTTTTCTTTTTTTTGGGGGGGTTGGGGGAAGGGGGGCATGGATGCTTTGATTCTTTGCCTGTTTGATTCTAAAACAAGAGTATAACTGTTCCTAATCACATCTATTATTGCATATCTTGTTAACTGAATCCTTATGCTTTTATATAAGTAATTAAGCATAAGATTACATAGGATTGTTCTTGAAGCAGCTAGGAGGTAACAATAGGATCAAAACAATAGGATTGGCCTGAAGCATCAAGATGACCTAAGGTTCGCTGTCTCGGTACCAAACAGGCGAACACCGTGCCAGTGTCACACTAATACAGTGTTAGTATGGTACATATTTTTTTAGCGCATCGAGTGTCAGTACGCCACCCATACCGAGTACCGGTACCGAACCGGCATAGTCGTACCGTACGGTTTGGGCCGGTATGGCATACCATGATATGATCTCAAGTGATCTTCTT
Organism: Phoenix roebelenii; assembly: GCA_025769935.1. Classification (NCBI taxonomy): domain Eukaryota; kingdom Viridiplantae; phylum Streptophyta; class Magnoliopsida; order Arecales; family Arecaceae; genus Phoenix; species Phoenix roebelenii. Next base: position 11,668,208 of record JAOXJJ010001100.1, read on the forward strand.
GGCAATTATTAGATCATTCCAAGAATATATTTATGTTTAAAGGTCTACATTGACGTAGGTGGAGGCAGCCCCCTGAGCACTTCATGTAAGTCCTTATGGCTTGAAAATGCAGCTGGGCCGCATAATAGGCAGCTGGGCAACTGTGTAAACTTCGGTTTCCGCATAAGGGGGCAGGCATATGCAAGTCAGTTTGGGCTGGTTGGGTCATAGGTTCATTGTCTGTGGGTCTGGCTGTTTGTGATGTCAGTGCAGGTTGTAAAGCCCCTTGGGCCTTACTTCGAAGGTTCAGAGACAATCTTGATTGAGATCAAGCACCAGAAAGGAGGACCAGGGCCTGGTTGATGGTGGGTGGTCTTCAACGACACAAAGAGGTGGTGCCAGACAGCAGGAGATGGCTGTGTTTTACTCCTGGCCTCAGTTTCTTCCTTTACTCCACCTCATTTCCTGTCTCCTCTTTTCCTCTTCTTGATCTCCTCTCCTTCCTCTACCTCAATTTTTGTATCTCAGGCGTAATATTTTGTTTTCCCTTCTTTCTTATCAGTCTGGCACCTGTCTAGCACCTAGGCACTATGCAATCTTTCAGCTGCTTGTGAACTGTGGCCAAGAACCTTGTTTGCGACAGGTTGACTAGCATCAACTATTAGAACTTTAGTTTGAAAATAAAAAGGAAATGGGGAAGTAAGAAGTGATTAAATGTATTGTTTGTAAATTAGCAGTTTGCCCCCACATGTTAACCTTTTGAACTCATAAAGAAATAAACTTGTCCACAATCTTACATAAACTGCCAACACTTGTGCAATTGCCATCTTATAGATCCAAGTACAATCCATCAATTTTCGGTAAGAGATGGCCCAGAGGACCAATATGCAAGTTGAGAAGCCTGCCTTATTGGAAGAATTGTGGGGTTTGTTACAAGGATTGAAGAGCTAAAATTTTCATTGTCATTTGTTACTAATGATTAATATGCATCTGGGCTACTATTTCCTTTGTGATTTGGAAGAAAAATGAAACCAAAAAAGGTTCTGTATGCTGCTATATGATTTCTAGGAGAGAGAGAGATTCCCTAACATGGCTCATTTCTCACCAAGGCAACAATTCAACGACTCTAGGAACCAATTTGCCGAGCAAGGGTTCTTGGTTGTGTTTCCCCAGCGGCCACCCAGTGGCAATGGAAAATGAATTCAGGTGGGCTCAGCGCAATTTGCATTTTATTGTTAAGAGAGAGCTTCTCATTCTCTTAGAGAAGCCTGCGTCCATGCGGGTAAGCTGCAGGGAGCACTGAGCAATGGGGATGAAGGCGACTCTGCCCATGGGTTGAATTGTTTAGTTTTGGCTGACTATGATGTGCAACATTGTTAGTCTCTTCCTCACTAGGCATCCCCCTGAAAGTGGCTTCCATCCTAAACTTTTATAGTTGTAGTTAACTTGTTGATTCCATTTAATTCAAGCAAAGTTTTATCATGTACTTAGATATTGTACTATTGTTGAAATTCATTTTGCAGTCATCTACCCTTGACACGCTTTGTTTTTCAAAAAAGTAAATGTTCTAACCCATATTGCTACATATACCACTTGAGCATTCATCCATGATGAGGAGTCAGCTTTTTCTCAGAAATTAACTCGCAATTTATTCTTAAGAAAACAAGTAACAAGCCCCTTTGCTGCACTTCTTCCTTGACAAATTTGAATTTGAAATTCGTAGGTTTCCAATTGACACACAAGAGGTAAATTTGACATTTTTTAGCGTCATCTTTTTTTATATATATAAATTAGCAAAAAGATAATTGAAATTTTGTCAATTATTTGGTGTTTACCTTTTTAATGTAGCGCAGCAAATGTCATTTGGTATCTAGATGTGCTTCTATTAGGCTGTAGCTTGTGAAGTTACTTATAGTACATAGAGTAGTATATTGCTAGGTTGACCATATTTCCCATCAATCTAGCAGCTCTTATTTAAGTACATTGCCTATAGCTTCGGCCTTAGACTTCACTTTTCACGCCAATCCACATGCATGCTATTGGATTATTCTAGATATCTCTCATTGTTTCATGATATTTCTTTAGTCAATTGAGTGGCTTCATTTTTTGGCTAAAGTCTAGTTAATTGTTGTCTGTCTTGTTTAATTTTTTAACATTGGCTCCAAACTGTGCCTGCATAATAAAACCATTGGTGTCAAGCCTGGCTTTTAAGTTTTTTTTTTTTTGGATGTAACATCTTGTTGATGCATGATGGCTACTATCCACCAAACAGGCTGCAAATTTGCCACTTAGAATGGGTGCAAACTCCAATATGTCACTGCTCATTACTGAGGAAATTGTTTCTCTTATGGATAAGTTTCAACCAGTACATGAGAATAAAAGTAAGTGAACTTAATGGAATGATTGAGGAAGATGTATAACACACATAAAAGAAATCACTTCACCAATCTTTGAGTTGGAGCATGGAAACAAGTGAACTTGGAATTCAGGTGTTAAGTGCTCGTACCTTTTTTTTTTTGAACTCAACTTAATGTACCAATTTTTGAGATAAGCATGGAAACTAGTAAACTTGGAGTTGGGATGTGAAGTGGTTGTTTTAACTTTTGAAGTTAATATATAGCGGAGTGAAGATGGTGGTGGGGACACAGACCACCATTTCCAGCATGTTTATAGGCGTCGCCGGCGTGCATAGCACTTTGGCCCTAATGTTATTTTTTTGTGTATTTTCGTTTATTTATTATGTATTTTCGTCCTTATGTATTTTCGTCCTTATATTAGTTGCTGGCTTGTTATGACTATGTTTAGCTGTTGTAGTGAACCATGATGTTGTTGGATCATGGTTAGTTACATGATCACTTGTGGGGATCATGGGTAGTTGCATAGGGGGCTATATATGGAATCCCCATGTCTTCTATTTTAGTCAGAGTATTTTGGAATGAAAACATAGCTTTGGCATCTGGTGGATTCCAGATCTTCTCTTTCCCCCTTTTCTCTTCATATCTTCCCTAAATCTCTTGTCCCGCATCAGTTTGGTATCAGAGCCCCAGGTTTTGCCACTGTTGCCAAAACCTTTTCCTTTCTAGGATGCAGTGGGACAGACAAAAAAAAAACCTTCGGTTGTCTCTTTGTTCCCGAAAACTCTCACAGAAGCTCCACCCAGGTGTATAGCAGAGCAGCGTCGGATTTCAGGATTCAGGTGGGCGCACGAGATCTACGCCGTACCTCGAGCACCACGGACGCCGGAGCGTGTGGAAGGGCCACGCGCAACTCGCGTTGCCAAAAAGAGGAGCATCGCTTCCCTTTTTTCGTCTGTCTCTCAGATCCATCGTAGCAGTCGCAGACCACTCAAAGAAGAGATCCGGAAAGAGAAACGGTGTTTGGAGCGGGTGGCCGGCCGTCGTCCACTACCGTAGGCCACAGGATGCACTCTGCAGCAGTAGCCACAGAGTCCGGAACCACCTTCCGAAACCGTCGGGAGGTTGAAGGAGCACTGGTTAACGGGTAAGTCCCTCACCCGTCACCCAGTTTATTAGCCCGGATCCGCTCTAGAAAAGAAAAAAAGAAAAAGAAAAAGACAAAGAAAGAATAAAAAAAGCTGCACGTGAGTTGCACATGCCCCAACCCACGTGAGACACGTGCTCCATCGCACGTGAGTCGCACAAGCTAGTGAGAGAAAAAAAAACTGTTTACCTTTCTTCCCCGAGAACTCCATCGCAGCGCCGCCTCCCTGCCGGCGAACAACGCCGCCGAGCATCCCACCCAAGTTCCTCCGCACGCTGTGCCGCTTTTGTCCTCGTTGCGCCGCTGCTGTCGCAGCTCCACCCCGCTCCGCCTCTTCCTTACCGCCGCTCTCCTCTGCGACTGCCCACGCCACTGCCTCAGTCACGCCGCCACCTCCTTCATTTACTCTGCTGCCTCTACCCTCTACCAACCCTTGAGTTCACCCTATTTCTTCTCCCTCCCAGCTCACCGAAACCCTTCCCCTCCCATATCTCATCCCTCAAATCCTAATCCCCTTTCTTCTCCCTCCCATCTCACCGAGACCCCTCTTTCCCCGCGCCGTCATTTCCACCTCCGTCGCCGACTCCATCCTCCGCCCTCGCCGCTTCCATTACTCCCCAAAACGAAGGTCTCTGCCCTCCGACTTCGCTCTTCTCTCCCCTCTCCCCCCGGTGTCTCCCTCAGCTCTTCTCCCAACCACTCAGAGGGATCCGAAGCCATCCAGAAGTTTCGGGTCCCTTCTATCTTTTCTGTTTTCGGGCGAGTGGGCCGACCCCAGCATTCGGCTCATTGTCTTGCAAGCCTAATTGATCCCTTGGCCTGTTGTCTCGTGGGCCCGGCTTTCAGGCCCCTATACTTGACTCCAGACCCTGCAGCATGTTGGGCTTCCACAAAGACACTTGCAGTCGATTGTTTCCCAGCAGTCTTTTCCACAAGGCATCCACAAGTCATCGGGCTCCAGTTTTGCGCTCCGCACTCTGACATCCACTCCCTTCCATTGATTCAGACCTGCAAGAAAAGGTTGTATCTTTCCTTTAAATAATTTTTTAGCCTTTCCCTACAAGCTAGTTTATCTTTAAATTGTTATTGTTTTTACTACATGTCGGTTTGAGATAGGACCTTAATTTTATAAGAGCTTGTGCCCCTTGAAAACACATATTGAGCCTTACAAATTATTTTTTCAAATCCTCAAAAGGGAACTAGAAAATTTTATTTAAATCTGGTGAAGCCCCAATCAATTTGAAGGACCCCACTTTCATTAGATTAAGCTGTGTAGATTTTTGCATGACCCAGGCCAAGGTTAGCAGTATTTAAGGTCCTGATATTTAGTTATCACCTGTGCTAATTCGAAAGTAACCGAGACTCAGTCATAAGTCTTTTATTCAAGATTGTTGATTTTAATCTGAATGTTATTTTTATATCTAGGATTTTCGTATTCTAGAGCATGACAACTCGCAGCGATACATCCCACTCACATGAGATGTCTACCAACCCAAACCAACAGGTGTTAGATGCCATTGCAGCATTAGAAACCAGATTAGGGGCAAGGATTAGTGACCTTGAAACTAGGCTGAACACCCGCTTGACTTTGGCTGAAAATTCAATCACCAACCTCCAAGTTACAACGATGGAGAGTCTGAACTTGGTGAGTTTGAGCCGCCGCCGCACCCCAGAGGCCTTGGGCAACAATACCAGAAGGACTATCTAAGAGCGCGTGAGACACCAGATGAGCATGTAATGCGCATTATTTAGATCGATGCACTAAGTTTTGATGGTTGTCTTGACCCAAAAGTCTTCATTGACTGGCTCGCTGATATGGACCATTACTTTGAATGGTATAATCTATCTAAAGATCGCAGAGTTCGTTTTGCAAAAATGAAGCTCACTGGTCCTGCAAAGTTGCATTAGAATACAATAGAAAATATGCTTGCTAGAGCTAGGCAACCCCCTGTGGTACAATAGGATGAAATGAAGAAGTTAAAAGAAAAATATCTCCCTACATCCTATAAGAGTCGCCTGTTAGATCAGTGGCAACGACTGACTCAAGGAAACAAACCTGTGTCTGAGTACATCGCTCGCTTTGATGAGATCTTCATGCGATGCGGTGCACGCGAGAGTGTGGAATCGACCCTTTTTAGGTTTAGGTCTGGATTGCGAGATGACCTACAAAAAGAGCTTATTCTACGCGAGGTCAATTCATTAGAACATGCCTATCAACTTGTCCA
>JAOXJJ010001100.1:11674012-11705650 GCA_025769935.1 Phoenix roebelenii
TAGTTACATGATCACTTGTGGGGATCATGGGTAGTTGCATAGGGGGCTATATATGGAACCCCCATGTCTCCTATTTTTGTCAGAGTATTTTGGAATGAAAACATAGCTTTGGCATCTGGTGGATTCCAGATCTTCTCTTTCCTCCCTTTTCTCTTCATATCTTCTTCTCTAAATCTCATGTCCTGCATCAGATGGTTTGCATGCAAGTTTTGTGAACACTATGAGATGAGTTTTTGTAACCCTTCCAACTTCAAGATGAAACAAAGTATCGATGGTAATATTGGCAATATACTCAATTGAACAATCTTTTGGTGGTGTTAGTGTGTTTTCTTAGTTATAGTGCTATTAGGGTGTTTTTTTAGTTACAGTGCTATCTCTTTTCCTAGGCAGATGACCTAAGGTCACAATGTGATGATCTTTCTAAAATGAAGGGAAGGTATTTCCTATTGCAGTTTTTTAATATATAATTAAAAAAACTCCCAGGTTTTTTACTTTCTGTAGTAGTAGTTCTAAGGATGTTCGATTTGACATCATATCATTTTTCTGCCCTTTCCTTGTGTATATGGTTGCACAAATCTTGCACATTGCAAACTATCACAATATGGTTGCACAAATTTTGCACATTGCAAACTATCACTGCATGATAAATTTTCAAGCAGTTTGTCAAAAATTCTTTCATGCTAGTATAATTTGAAGATGCCAACATTAATGCATATGTGTGCAAGCACGTACGCTTGTGTTCATGCATACCCACATAACATATATAAACATATATATTGTATATATGTTTGTATATGTATGTATATTTATGTATGCATGTATCGATGTATGTACATATCAATGTCAATAGCCATCACCAAAATTTTTCATTTTAGCCCCTAAGGAAGGACTTGTGAACCATCTTTTCGGTATAAAGTTTGTTGTTTCCTTAATCAAAAAGGTAGACATGCTTTTTGATGTTAATCCATTCATGAAGTTCTCATAGTTTCAGGAGAGAAGGCTATATCAATGCTTTGCATATGAGAACTATACTGGCTACCCCTTCTCCTTCTGTTTTTTGAGGAAATTATAGTTTTAAGTGCAAAAGTGCGCAAGAGTGAGTTATTTAATCTGATATGGTAGTAGCTTATATGGCAACATTTGTGCCCTTAGTTTCATTGTCTTATATATTTTATTGTGTTTATGATGTTAAAGTTGTGCTTCTCAACGAGGTAGACCTGGTATCCAAAATGAGAAACTAATAGGTAATCAAATGATATGAGCATAGATCCACCGCATTATTTGAAGTGTATCTATTTGATATCTTGCAGAGTGTCGAAGAAGCGGAATGTCGTAGGGCATATGATTCTGCTGTTGAGGTTTACATGTCATCTTTTGATCGCACAAAGCCAGCTGAGGAGGTAAAGTTACATCAATCCCAGATAGGCATTGAACTTGCTGGTGGGCGAGTCATTACTAACTTATATGGTTTAGGCTTTCTTAAGAGAAGCGCATGAAGATGCCGTTCAAAAATCACTCGCTGTATTTAAGGAAACTGCCGTGGGATCTGGCTCAGCACGTATGAACTATGAAAAGCTACTTCACAACTTCTTCAGAAAGGCATATGAAGTAAGGGTTAACTCTGTTCTTTGGCCATCATAATAAACCGTTTCATCTGTTCACTTCCTTCATTTACTGCAAACAAACTATGATGGAAATTTATCTCTACTGAGATCCTTGCAGTATGGTCTTGTTGACATCTGTCGCCTACCAACTTAATTCTGTAACTCGAGCAAGAATAAAATGGGAAGTGTCCTCTTTATGGTCTCACTTTGTTGGCACATCTGCGGAACTACTTCTGTAATATGTGTTTCAAGATCTGAGGAACAATGGGCTTAACATTTTTAGCTTAACCTTGATTGCGATCCCAAAATTGCGTGGATTTCTGGTTTAGGTGAAGCACATGTCGGAATCTTTTATTTTTACCTGAAAACATATTCCAGCTATATTATATCAGCACATTTTGCTCCATCTACTATGAGCATTTCATGCTTGTGATCAAGATTTTAAATACCGATATTGAATCCCATATTATTGTTTCATTAGAACAGTACAGCATCGGTGCAGTACTGGTGCTGATAGTATGTGCTGTAACTGACAACTTCCAGAAAATGGAAAAAAACCATCGGTGCCAATCGGCGTGGTCAGTATGGCACCCTGCCAATGTGCACCAGTACACATTGATATGTCTAGTATGTACTGATGCAGCTGTTTTGACATCCCGGCACCTGTAATGGTGCCAGTTTCTTGCTGGAACCTTACGGTACTGGTCATACCATCCCTGTACCATCCCATTCTGTTGGTTTTTTGAAACCATACTTGTGATGATATATGAGGATTACAGCTTGGAATTGTCAAGGTAGTGGCCGCCGAAGAAAGAAAGGAGGTTAGGGATCAGAGGTGACTGACGAGGGGATAGCAGTAACCAGACCGGTGCTTTCCCGATTGCAATAGCTAATACGACGAGAAGGCTCTGACAAGACCTACACCCCATAAGTATTAAGAGAAGGAAGAAAAGCCATCTACCCCGTCTTCGAAATCTCTCGAGTGTTGTTGTGTTTTTCGAGTCTTTCTTCTTTGTGTAGCCTTAGTATAATTGTTGAATGCTATGCTCTGTTCGAATGTTCTTATAATATAAATATCCCACTTCCAATCCCGGTTCAGCAAAGAAGTCAATTAGCTACTGAAATTTCACACTTTCTGCAAGTTGTCTTTTTTATCTAACTTTGAAGTTTGAGTCATATTGTTCACTTTAATGTTGTATAAAATTTCTAGTGTTTCCCTGAATTATAGAATACTTTGTTCATCAAACTTATTCATCTCCATATGTAATGTTTTTTCACATTCTTCTACCTTGTCATAACTAGTGTGTTTCATCTTTCTTGCATTTCTCTGTGTAATTCTGATACACATTCGAGAAAAGCTCAATTCAACTCTCCACAGTTGAAACGCTTAAATTGTTGACAATTTGTAATCTTTCATGTTTAGATCCTTAAAGAACCACAGTGTATTAAATGCTTCCGCATATATTAGGTTCTCTTGGGGGCTGTTGGTCATCTTGGGCTTGTTTTATTTCAAGTGTTTTTGATAGCCCACATCTTTTCCCCTTCTTTTTGACTATTATATATACAGCTCAGTCTATCAAATAACCTTCTTTGATGCCCAACTTGGCGACTTAAACCATGGTCCAGTTGGTGAGACAAGCCTAGTGTTTTGTTTCATCCTATAGCAGGATCTTATGACCATATTTATCTGTGTCTTGAGTCTTGACCGCAGTAGTTAGAGGTGGCTGCTAATGTAACCATTGATGCTTCGGAATAATTTCTTGATGCGCTGCATGGAGACACACAGTATATACACAAATCCAGCAGACAACACACATAACATGCTTGCACCCATCCACTTTCATATACACAGAGAACACAAACAGTCATAAAGGTGATCCTTTTCTGTGCATTGGCACACCTTAACAAGGTGTACATAAGGTGTGCTTTTTGAGCACCTTGATGAAGTTATCTTTGCCTTGTGGAAGGTAAGGCACCAATGTTGCGCCTTGGGCGAACCTTGCTGCATGCTTTTGACAGCACTAATCTTTGTTGGTTGATTGATTCTGCAATGATAATAATCTAATATTCTCTTAAAACCTATCTGATACACTGTAGTTTAATAAACGAATAAAGGATGAAAAAAATAATGGAATAAGCTGCATAGCTGAGCCTTATTTCTGCAGAATTTAATTGGGAACCACATTCTCTGGTCAGGCAGTACAAGTTGATTCTACTTGGTTATGCACTGAAAGCTGCCAATAATATAGATTTGGGTTTTTGTTAGAATTCGAAGGTAATTCCCATGATGTCACTGACTTAAGCACCTATCTTTATTTCTAATTCTATAGGACTAGCCATTGTCCAACTAGAACTTAAGCGAATAAACACCAGAACCTGTTATTGTTTCTGAAAGACAGCCATCCAGATATCTGCAGAAACCCCTCAAATTAGTAGGTACAACTTTTGCTTTGTGTCTCAATGGCTAGATTATCCAACTTACTGAAAACTTTGCCAATTAGTCTTACGAATTTTCGCCAAAACCTATTTTCAGTGGTGTTCCTTGACTTCTTTCAATAACATGCTTTTGTGTACTTTTCATTTATTTTCAAATAATTAACTTAATTTTATTTTCCTATTATCATATTTAAAAATTATTTATTTGTTTTTTTTGAAATAAACTTTTTCCCAACTCTTCTGAGCTTTTGTGGAATTGCAATTTTTGCCATTTGGCAAATTAACCTCAAATTCCAACTTTGTGTGGTGTACATAAAATGAAATGTATATTTTACATGTCTATTGTTACTTGGGGGGATAGTCTCTGTATTGCTGAGAGGTAAGCTCATAATTGTGTATATATGGGGCTCTTAACTGTCTTTGTAATGGATACCGAGTAATTTCTATAGCTTTGTCTCATGTTGTCTTATTTGTTCAAATAGTGTTTGAACTAGATGCAGCTATATTGAGATCTGAACTTTCTTAGTTGCTTCATGCGAAAATAAAGTTTATTAGGGTTTTGTAATTTACTGAAGATCATTGTGAATATTTTTGGTGTACTTCCAATTTTTTATTTAAATGTCTTTGTATGATTTCAATCCTTTTGCTGGTGCAAGTCCATCAAGTTAGCTTAATATAACCTGGGTAACCCTTGAGTATGTATCAGTAAGAGTATCATGCTTCCTATCATCCATCAATTTCTTTGTTCAATATTACTATTTTTTTGTTTCATGCAGCAACTTCTATTCTTGCTGTTCTTATCTGTCCTTTTTCTGGTAATTCTTGTACGCTTGTGAGACAGAGGCACATACACATTGGTAAGATGTGCATCTGTCTATATGTATCTATGTATGTTTTGGGATAAGCTTGAAACTCAAATTTTTTAGTTGGCCTGCTCTCTCCCTTCTGCTTCCCTAAATTGACATTAATGCGCGCTATATGGTCCCTTACCTATTTGCCCATTTCTGCAAGTCAGCATTTTTTTCATCTCTTCACCTCCCAAAAAATTGACCACCATTCAGCTGCCTCCAATGACCACCTTTTTTTGACACCTACAAGCATTGTTCTTCATAGAATTAAGCTTACCACTATTGATGTCATTGCCTCCCAAGATATGTCATCTGGAAAAGAAAAGCATAACTGTTTGATTTCTGAACTTGTATCAATGATATTGATGCCCTCCTTTTCTTGTCTTTAGGACAACCATAAATGCTACTCATGCTATGGGAACATAACAGCACTTATCTAGTCCTTGTGAATCATGAGCAGACTGATTCTCTTATACTGATGTTATGTGATTCTCTAATTCAAGGAGTATATCAGATCAACTTTGATGGAGTGAGATCAACCTTAAAAGATTAAATCATGTCATGACAAATCTAGGGGTTTGCTGGTCATTGGATATGATATTAGTATCAGTATTTACTTTCTTGCCTTTAGCTCTGGCGACAACCATGTGGAAGCTCAAAGCTATGGAGATCAATGTGGAGTATGAAGAGACTAGGAAGACTAAGAGAAACTGAATGGAGGGCACTGACTTTGATATCACACTGTTCCTAAATTAATTGGCCCCACCAATCTTTGAATTAATCAGAACCATAGCTGGCTGCCAGATGGTTCTAAAGAAGAATCGGAGTCCTACTACAAGTTTGCCTAAGGTCAACTAGGTTACTGATTGGTCATCAGGGTTTGTAACACTCATTTTTTTTCCTTGGTACTGGTGTCATCTGTTTGTGACTACAAGGTCGTATCCATATAAATGATCAAATTTTGCTTCTAGGGATTTTTGTTGTATATTTCTCATTGTTGTTCGGATGCTGATGCAGGGCTACAAAAGGAATGCCTTTTTGGAGGCTGATTTGCAATGTTCGAACACCATACAGAGCATGGAAAAGAAGCTACGAGCAGCTTGTCATGTTCCAAATGTGAAACTTGATAGTGTGATTCAGGTACGAACAGTTTTATTGTGGCAGCACACATCTGGTTGTATATGCATGTGCCTATATGTGCATATTATTCGCATAAGTAGTTATAACAAAGCTGCAGCATAGAATAAGCGTTCTTTTTATCATAGGACATTACAGGACATTACACTATAATTATTAAGGAATAATGTGCAATGTTGTCAGTTTAGGTAGTTATAGATAGGGGTTGGGTTGATCTGGTACACCCTCTACTAAAACATGGTACGCTGTTGGCATGATACGCCCTGAACTGGCTGGTATAGGAAGATACTGCAAAGTGCAAACACTAATAATATGTATTAAATAGGATGCTGCAAAACCCATTTCTTTTGATCCTAAGATTTCTAGTACCTTGTTCTGTAGAAATTTCCTTTGACATTTTCTCTCAAATGCATTTGGCTTTAATCATATGCATAACGATCAAGCCTTACCCAGCTATTTTGGCTCTATTTTGTACATCCTTTTTCACTAGTCTTTCCTGTTAAAAAACCTGTAAATATTTACATGAACTTTTGCAAGCCTTTTCTTAAATATTCAACCAATGGTATCCCTCCTCTTCCGTAAGCCTCAAACACTTTCTAGATCTCTCTTCCTTGGTGTCTTTTTCTTTGTTTCATATGTTTGTACCATCTGTCAGTTCACTGATACTTCTATTGAGGTAGTCATATAATTGCTCTAAATATTTCATCAGTTGCCTTTTTTTACGAAAATTAACTTTTAATGTTGGCCTTCATGGCATAAGTTATTCTTAAAATTATAATATTTTCATCAGCACTGTACTATCACCCCTACCCATCCAGCTATAGATCTTTGGACATGCACATCCAAGAACTGAACCCAGAAACTTTTCTTGCTAAGCAGAGGGGTGTGACCGCTAGGACCAGCCCCAATTCACCAGCCTACAGTTTAGCTGCTTGAAGGTTAACGTGAGCTAGAAATATTTTCATTTTCATCAAAGGCTGATAGAAATACTTATCCAATTATTTGAACTCATTATATCATAATCATATGGTCTATGTTCATTCTTTTTAGCAAATTTGCTATTCTGGTGGGGATCTGGTGAATGATGTCATCTTTTACACGGCTCCAGCTTAAATGCTTTTATTATAGAAAAATGTTATAATGAACAAATGTTAATTGAATGCCTATATTTCAAATTTATAAACTTCTTGCAAATCGTAGATGGAAACAGCCTGTCTGATACATTCAACATCAGAGAAACCAGCATCCCTAGCTTTGGGGCAGCTGACGGTTGTCTCATTCTTCAACCAAAAATGTTTTCTGGAGAGCTGATGTTTTGATTCCGATAAAAGATACTAGATTGGGTAAAAAGTTATTTTTTTAAGCAAGAAAAATGCAGCTGGTGATCATGTTCCACCGCAAACAAAGAAATGCAGCATTTAAGAGAAGTCATGTTTATGAAACTTGTTCTAGTATTTTGTCTTATTCATGGCTGTGAGTTTCATTCTGTTTGGTGAGCATCCATAATTAGGAAATGTATATTTGGTGTTTGACCTATTAGTCAGGTGCATTACCCATTTTATCATCAAACCAAGTGGATTAGATTATATGACACCAGTTGCTGTAGCACGGGAAGGATTTTATCAAATGCAAATAGCTGCAGGAGGTGAGTTGCAGGGCTGATTCAATAATGGATAACCAGATATCAATGAATGCCCATTAGATATTTTACCTAGGTTGGTGGTGATTTGTCAATTTTTGTGCTGGTCACCCATGGATGTCTCTGCATTTCCTAGAAACTTCATCCAACCTCTTTTTACGATATTACCACATCAGGTTTGACATAGCTTACTGTGTGTTACATGGTACCATGTAGGCCAATGTTTGGAAATATGAAGACATTTGGATGAAAATTTGTGAGCATTAAGGCGTTAAATTATGGTTGTTTATGGGTGCTGTCTTGTGAGTGTGATTAGATACAATAAGAGTAAAACTTTCAATTAATCTCAGTATTTTTCAGCTACAAATATCTTTCTTCTTAATATCTCCATGCCTTTTCATTCAAATATTTTAGACACAACTACTCTGTTGAATCATGTGACTAAAAACTTGATGTCTATTTTATGTTATAGTTTAGGTGTATTAGTGAATTCTTTGACTCAGTGCAACACTAATTTGGTGACTGTCATCATGTGTCCAATACCATAGCACATGTGGACACCTGCACCTGACTGCTTCATTCTCTTTAGTGTCCACTTTGGAGTTAAATATACATCACTCTTGGCTTTTTAGTCATGTAATTAGTCCCAAGCTCCACATGATCAAAATTGCTGGCTTTATTGATGGATGGTTGCATCATCCCATTGTCCAATGAATTATGTTGTGTGATTGAAATATTATGATATAGCATTATCTTTGCAGGTTCTGGAAGATCTGCTTTCTGAGTTCGAGTCATCTTCTCATGGTCCGGGCAAATGGAAAATGTTGGCTGCCTTTTTACGACAGTGGTATGTCTCTGCCCTTTTGTTTCACAATTATGTTGGCTGAATGAAGTTAATGTTGATTGGGAAAGATGACAAATTGTATTTGCATGTCCAACTTTTAAACCTGACACTGATCTGATGGTTCCATAGTTTTAATTTCATACATTTGCATTGCCAGATGGCTCATAAACTTTGGGTTTCCCAAGTTTTAATTAATCTTATAAGCTCTTGATAATTTTATTGAACTTTTAAGTTTTATAAGCTTTTATTGTTATTCTAATTGTGTTTTGTAGTTTGGAGGGCCCCATACTGGACCTCTTCAAAAAGCAATTAGATCAAACTGAATCTGAACGGAGTGCTCTCACATTGAAATGCCGGTCAAATGAAGACAAGCTGGGGCTGCTTAAGAAGCAGCTTGAGGCAAATGAAAAGCATAGAGCTGAATATTTGAAGCGATATGAGGAAGCTATCAGTGATAAGCAAAAATTTTCTGAGGAGTACAACAGTCGTATTGCAAATTTGCTGAGCAAATGCAGCACATTGGAGGAGCGTTGTATGAGTATCGAAAAAGCTCTTGATCTTGCAAGACAAGAATCCACTGATTGGAAAATTAAGTATGACGAAAGCAGTTTAGAGCTGAAGGCCGAGGAAGATAGGTTTAAAGCTAAATTTTCAGCTCTGGAGTCAAGGTTAAGTGCTGCTGAAGGAAGATTGGCTGCTGCTCGTGAACAGGCAGAATCTGCTCAGGAAGAGGCATCAGAGTGGAAGCGGAAGTATGCTGTTGCTGCTGGAGAAGCCAAAACAGCCTTGGAGAGAGCAGCATTAGTGCAGGAGCGCACTAATAAAAAAGCACAAGAAAGGGAAGATGCAGTGAGGGCAGAATTCTCTGCCCAGTTGGTGGAAAAGGTCGGTCATTGTTTCTTTGCCTTTCATCCATCCTACATATTACGTTCAATCCTTATATATTGCTGTTGATGATAGGGAGAGGAAATCAAGAACTTAAATGCAAAGCTTGATTCTTCTGAGAACCATGCAAGTACTTTGGTTTCATGCCTGGAGGTAAAATTTAGATCTTCAGAGAACTTTTGTGTGTTCTTTCATTTTTCTTTTAAATGAAATCCGTGTTTCTTTTATGACGTGCAAGTATATGATGATGATTGCAATTTCATCCAATTTTATCTATAGGCTGCTCAGACCAAGCTGGAGAATCACAAGTTGGAAACTTTGGCCCTGAAGGATGAAATAAAGAAGTTAAATTCAAACTTAGATTCTGTGAAAGCTAAAGTTCAGCTCTATGAGAGGGAAGCCAAAATACTGGAACAAGAAAAGAACCATCTCCAAGAAAGGTACATTGCTGAGTGCAAGAAATTTGATGATGCAGAAGAGAGGCTCAAGGTCGCTGAAAGGGATGCAAAGAGAGCTACTGAGTTGGCTGATACTGCTCGGGCAGAAGTGGTTGCTGCTCAGAAGGAGAAGAGTGAAATGCAGCAGTTGGCAATGGAAAGAGTAGCAATAATTGAAAGAGTTGAACGGCAAGTTGATAGAATGGAGCAAGAGAAAGTGAAGCTGATGGATGAAGTAGAGAGGTTGCGTCAATCTGAAATGGATGCCATGTCCAAGGTTACACTACTTGAGAGGAGAGTTGGTGAGAGAGAGAGAGAAATTGAGGATCTATTGAGTCGGAGCAATGAGCAAAGGTCCAACACAGTCCAAGTCCTTGAGAGTCTTCTGGCAACAGAACGTTCAGCTCGAACTGAGGCCAACAGCAGAGCAGAGGCCTTGTCCTTGCAGCTACAAGCTACTCAAGGCAGACTAGATGCACTCCATCAGGAACTGACATCTGTTCGTCTAAATGAGACCGCACTTGATAGTAAGCTTAGGACTGCTTCTCATGGGAAACGGTTAAGAGTAGATAATTATCCGGGCACAGGATCTGTCCAAGATATGGAGGTTGATGAGGGGTTGGTGAGGGGTAGAAAGAGATCCAAGAGTACTACAAGCCCCTTAAAGATTACTCAGACAGAAGATGGTGGTTCTGTTTATAAAGGAGAAGAAATTGACACCCGGAGCCAGGAACGTCAAGAAACTGAATCTGATGACTATACAAAGTTCACAATTCTGAAACTGAAGCAGGAGCTCACTAAGCATGGGTTTGGTGGACAACTGCTGCAGCTGAGGAATCCCAACAAAAAGGAGATTGTTGCTCTTTATGAGAAGCATGTCCTTCAAAAGTAGCTATTTATTATGTAACCATCTGGCGACTTAAGAGAGCATAAAAGCTGTGCATGGTTTGTTCGCAGGGTGTGGAATCATCTAAACTTGCGCAAATTGCTCCATATACAGATGTTCCGTAATTACAGAGCCTTCTATATTTTAAGGTAAGCGCCATTTTCATGTTTTTCATGCATGTCATCATTGGGTTCATATTGACTTTCACACTGTTGATTGATGGTTCATTTCTTTGTTTAAGCAACTGTACAGAAGTATGCTTGTGTATTCTCCCAGTTGGTTTCTGTGCATCCGAAGTGGAATAGTCTGTTGGTTTTAGTACATATTTTTTCCATCTATGGCCATGTTAAAATTTCAGCTAGTCCGGTTTGATACATGGAACAATGACATGATCCGTGTAAAAAGAGGGTGCATTGTCAGGGGAGAGAAGATTCACCTTTGAAATGAGATTTATAACAGCTTTCCCGCTCCCATGAGTGAAAGTCTTGGTGCAGCGACACCCTAGTCACTAAATGTTCTGCTGTATTAGCACCATGTGATAATCTCGCTAGTCACTCCTTAAAATAGTTTGATTTGAGCTGAAGTGATGAGATTCTTTGGCCCTGCGTTCCTCGTGTTTTATTATATTTTTAGTGATCCATAGAATTATTATAAATTTATGGGGCATTTAGTGGTGCTCAACCAATGGATATGCTATTCTTCCTTTAACTGAAGGTGGATCCTTGCCTTCTTTGGCTAATAATCAGTGGCCTGGTTAATCATGCCATCTTTCAGGCTTATAATTACTTCTAATTATCTGCTTGTTTGATCAACAATTAAGTATATACTTAGTAGCAGCTGGTCCATCTTGTAGGGCAGTTGTTCCTAGTGAAAGTAGGAGATATTCCAGAGCTTCCTTCTTGGAAAAAAAGAATGCCATGACTCTTCAGTCATAGGGTATTTGAATGTGAATACTTACAAGAGTTCCCTGCTGGATGGATTTGTTTATCCTGAAGAATAGCTTCATGGGGATTACGGCAGCCCCAGTTACAGTGCTTTGATTGCAATAAAACATTGTAACTAGTACCTTGAACTGATCTAGAGTACAAGCATGGTGTTCTCATATCTGGATGTTTCTAAATACTTTGCAATTAAACAAAAGCTTTTGGAATGTTTTAAATAAGAGATAAGAACTATTAACTCTTGTATCTAGAAAGCAGCATTATGCATAGTTTTAGGGCTCTAGCATGATCAATTTTCATGTCGGTGGATTTTCTTTCCTTGGTTATTTTACATCACCGGTGTTACCCCAGGAGCAAGGGCCAAAAGCAAAGATTGACTGTCCAAATTGTAGGTTTTCTAAGATGCTTCATAATGCTTCTCAAGTTCTATGGCCTTATGATGAGCATGATCAATTCTGATGTCAGAGGATTTTTTTGCATTGATTATTTTACTTCTTACTCCTTGGCTTTAGGAGTAAGCTCCGGTTGGTAAAAAAATTAAAAGTAGTTTTAGTTTTGTTAGAAAGCTAAAATATCTTATCCGAAAAAGCTTCAAAGAAGTTTTTTTGGAAAATGCTTTTCCAGCCTGCGTTAGGAAAGCTATTTTGATTTATTATTATTTTTAAAAACCAAATACCTATGATAAAATATTATAATTATATAAAAAATATTTTTTTTATATTTATTAATATATAATTATAATAATTATAATATTTTATATCTTTATTATTGTATTATTTTATAAATATAATATATTATTATATTATATCATAATATATTGATATGTTATATTATCATATTATAGTATACAATATTATATTACTATATTATAATTATATTATATTATATTACAGTAATATTATATTTTATTATGTTTTGTTGTATGATACTATATAATGTTCTTTATGGTCATTTTGTCACATCAAAAGTGCTTCTTTTGTTTGCTTATCAAACACTATTTAAAGTTTTACATTATTTTAAAAATATAGTTATCAAACAACAAATAGTTTTTTTATAAAAGCTTTATTTTAAAAAGCTCTACATCAAAAAGCATCATTTTTGAAAGTTCTACTGCCAACAATTTTGCCAAACAGAGCTGAGTTTGATTGTTCAAAGATGCTCCATAATGCCGCTTTGACAAGGAATTCTTCCTGCCCATCCTACTGCGGCCGCTGTCATGACGGTGATGTCCTTCATCATTCACATCTTCCTTCCCTCCTAAAACTTAAAGCCACTTGATTAGTTCCATGGATCAGATTTGTCAATAACAATGACAATTTATATTCCATTTGAGCTGTCACGAATCAAGTTCTACTGGCTCAAAGGGCACTGATATCTGTTTCTGTTATTCTCTTCCATCCACTTGCTTTCTAGAAACATACCAACAAGAACTTTCAACCATCAGCACTCTTTTGAACAACTTCGGCATCAATGCTTTGATTAGGACCCTCCTGCTGCTTGACCTTCTATCTTCCGCTTCTTTGAGCCATCATTTTTCTCCATCCAAGCTACTTTCATCCAGCTAGCTCCTGATTTGAGATTGTCTCAGGATCACTCATCTTAATTAGCGTCATAGTTAAACTACTGTCTTTTCCCTTTCCAAGCTTGTCTGTGTCTGGCTTCAGAACGCCCAATTTATGGGCAACCACCCCCTACACCTTTATATTCTTACTCTGAACTGATCTTCGATATTTTCTTCCCAACTTCCCACAGTCCATACAGCCCTTAAGACCTACACGTGGCTTCAAGAATATACAATTTACTTTAATAATTTTTGCAAAGTGGGAGGCGGACATATCTAGGGAATATTGACACGTAATATAACCAGTTTACCGTATCTACCAGCAGCACGCAAGGATGAAAGCGATTTTAAGAGCACGAGCACGAGCCCCAGCATCTAGGCTGGCTCGGTGGAAGTCAGAAAATAGTATAGATATACTGCAGAGTGGGGACCGTCAGGCATTCTAGAAATTAATGAGGTCCCTAAATCAATCACTTCTCGTACAGGCATCCTTATAATTTAATTTATATAGCTGTCTTCCATAGAGCGATGTTACATCCATGTAACCCAAAGCAACCGTAATTTCTCAGCGTAATTCAAGAAGTGAATGCAATTCTGACTCTCTCAACCATGGCGTCATTCAAGAATTCAAACAGAATCGTACAATCTATGGTCGCTCAACACTTTACTAGCGGCACAAATGCCTGTGCCAACAGCAACCAGAACAAAGCAGCAAATAGCAAGATGCCTGAAGGAAGTGCCTCTTTTTGCTTTTTTTTTCCCCCCCTCCTTCAGAGCTGCCTGAGCTACAAGAAAAGAAAAGGAGCATACGGAGAATCCGTTTACAATATTTTCGGACCTGCCTTATATGAGTCTTTCCACCAGATGATATGAATCACTTTCCCCGAAAGCAAATTACAGGAAACTTGGTCGTCTTCAAACAATACTCCCCTGGTCGGACGCGTTCTCGTAGTAGTAGGGGGAGAGTTTTCCGTTACTCTTCTCGGGCTTATTACGCTTGTTAGTACTCACTTCTAGCAGCATCTTCACTACCCTTCTCATGGAAGGGCGGTTGATGGGGAGGGAACTGGTGCAAAGAAGGCCAATTTTGAGGACCTTTTTGATCTCCTCCATGAAGCACACGTCAAGCTTAGGGTCAATCACATGTTCGACACCCTTCTGATCTATTGTGCCGCATACCCACTTCACCAGGTCCTTCTCCCCAAACTCTGGATCCACAGGGAGCCTTCCTGTCACCAGCTCCAGAATGACGACACCGAAGCTATATATGTCACTCTTCTCATTCACCCGAAGAGTGTAAGCATACTCTGCAATGCATCCAGAAGTTTATTAATATGTGAAATCTGCAACAAAAAGTTTCAGGCCTCCAGTAGTTAAAGAAAATATATGCATTGAGACAACCATCAGCAGGAATAGCCCTAGGACCATATAACAAAGCACAAGCTTTGAATTTAGTTTATAGTAACCTATGGCATCACATAGCAATCAAAATTAGCTTAAATGAGATCTATCTGATTTTCTTTTCCTGTAGAGAGCTCAGTCCTGACAGGACTGAATTTGTGATAAGAGATTTCAGCAAACCCTTCGTACATCAGCCTTAGAAAAATGCAGGTATAGCTGGTTATTTTTAAAAAATAATAGAGCATAGTCTGCAAAAAAGAAAAATAAATACTTCTAGATCAATAGACAATATAACTAGATGCGCATGCAGAAACTGAGCAGGAATTCGGGCAAGTCTCCAAACTACAGAGATTGGACAGTGCCTCAAGTTTTATTCAAATCAGGTAAGATCAATGGTAGACATGTAAATCTTCAGCTGCAGAACTTAGACGAATCCAAGGGAAAAGAACAGGAGTAAAAACCTTCCGGATACACTAGCGACAAAAACTTTCATGACGCAAATTTTTGGAAGTTCAGAACTGAGGCTAAGGAGAGGAGACAGCAAGAACAAACTGCTTAGAGAGAAGGAAATTTAAAACATAGATATGTATCAAAACAGAAAAATCTGCGGATATAATGAGGCGATATAAGTGAAGAAGACGGCGTTTAGAAAGTACAGAGCAAACTATAGATATTGCGCTGCATGCATAATATATACTAACATGGAGGACGGAAACAGGTGTATCCAACATAAGAAGAAACACGTACAAACATGGATCGAACAAACCTGGGGCGATATATCCACATGAACCCGCAATAATCGACATGGATTTTGGCCCCTTCCCAATCGCTTCCACTGCCTTTGCAACCCCGAAATCCGCCACCCGTGCTCCAAACTCTCCATCCAACAGGATATTGTTCGACTTGACATCTCTGTGCACAATCGGCGGCACGCAATCATGATGCAAATACGACAGCCCCTCCGCCGCATCCACCGCAATCTTATACCTCGTCGGCCAATCCAAGAGCCCGCCCTTGCTGCAGTGCAGCAGGTCCCCCAGGCTTCCCTTGGGCATGTATTCATAAACCAGCAGCTTGCAATCCTTGTGAGTGCAGCAGCACCACAGCTTGACGATGTTCTTGTGCCTGATCTTCCCCAGAGTTGCAACCTCTGCTTCGAAATGGTCATCCACTGTCCGATCTACATCATCGTCCGCATCCCTGTTCGATGCTCCCCGGAGCTTCTTCACCGCAACTGCCTCCCCATTGCTGAGGACGGCTTTGTATACCTTCCCGGACGCGCCGCTGCCGATCACGTTATCTTCGTCGAGGCAGTCCAAGATCTCGTACTCGCTGAATCCTAGTTTGTGGAACGAGGTCAGCGTCCACTTAGACCTATCCGTTCCCAGCTTGGACCTCCTGTAGTTCCGGTACCTCCAATAGAACCATGCCACCCCGACGAGCAGGACCAGCGCCGCGAGCATGAAGATCGCCCGAAGCAGCCAGAAGAACTCGTGGCGAGTCCTTCTGCCTCCCTGCGAAGCAGGGCACAACCCCGGCTGGTCCGCGCACAGCCCAGGGTTGCCCAAGAAGCTGCTGCGGTACACCTGGGTCGCAAACAAGGGCGGAAGAGATCCCGACAACTGATTGTTGGATACGTTGAATTGGTTGAGCTTCAAGTTCTGCAGCTGGCCGGGGATCTCGCCGGTGAGCACGTTGTTTGAGAGGTCGAGATAGTTGAGCACCGGGAGGTCGCCGAGCTCCTGCGGTATCCCACCAGAGAAATCATTATAAGCGAGGTTCAGCTCGCTCAGCTTTTTCCACGATTCGATCCCTCTGAGCAACTCGCCCGACAGGGAGTTGTTGCGGAGGTTGAGCCGGCCCAGCTGCGCCAAGTTGCCGAGCGACGACGGCAGCGGCCCCGTCAGCCGGTTGTTCGCAGCGGAGAACTCATACAGCTTGGACAGAGATCCCATTTCCGATGGGATACCGCCGCTGAACTGGTTGTCGGTGATGACGAGGTTGGAGAGGTTTGCGGCGTTGGAGATAACGGGAGAGATCCCACCGGAAAAGGAATTACCTTTGAGCTCGAGAAGCCACATGTGGGGCAGGCCCCACATGCCGGCCGGGACCTCGCCGGAGAGCCGGTTGTTCGTGAGCCGGACCCGTGTGAGCGCCCGGCAGCGGCCGAGACTCTCCGGCAAGTTCCCGCCGAACATGTTATCGATCAAGAGGAGCTCCTGCAGCACGCCATGGTCGCAGATACTCGCCGGGATCTCCCCGGAGAGCAAATTGTCCGAGAGATCAAGATACATCAGAGGGGAGCTCTTGCCGAAATCCGCCGGCAGCGAGCCGTTCAGCTGGTTGCGGAAGAGCTTCAGATCGACGAGGTTCGAAGCGCGAGACAGATGGCCGGGGATGCTACCGGTGAGCTGATTATCGTAGAAGTGGACGGTTTCGAGCAGAGGAGCGTCGAAGAAGTCCTCAGGGAGCGGACCCTCGAGCTGGTTCGTGGAGGCATCGATGTGACGGAGATTGGCGAGCTTGGAGAAGCCCGAAGGGATGGGCCCGGACAGGGAGTTGTGATATAGCTCGATCTGGACGACGCTGGAGAGGTGGGTGAGGCTCGGCGGAATGGGTCCAGAGAGGGAGTTGCTGGAGAGGTCGAAGTTGATGAGGTTGGCGAGGTGGCCCAGTTGGGGGGGAATTACGCCGATAAGATTGCAGTCGGCGAGCCAGAGCTGTTCGAGAGAGCGGAGTTCGGCGAGCTTGGCGGGGACGGGGCCGGGGGTGAGGGGGTTATAAGAGAGGTTGAGCTCGCGGAGGGTGGAGACATTGGACAGAAAAGAAGGAATGGTGGAGTTTAGAAGGTTGTTGACGAGGGAAAGGCGTTCGAGACGGGGGAAGTCGGCGAAGGAGGGGGGAATGGGCCCGGAGAAGTTGTTCGACGACAAGTCGAGGGAGAGGAGGGAAGGGAGGGAAGCGAGTGCGGCGGGGAGGGGGCCGACGAGGTTGTTGATGGAGAGGTTGAGGTGGGAGAGGGAAGGGCAGGGGCGGAGGGAGGAGTCCGGGAGGGAGGAGTTGATGTAGTTGCTAGAGAGGGAGAGGGAGGCCAGGGAGGGGAGGCGGCAGAGGGCGGCGGGGAAGGGTCCAACGAGGTTCTTCATAGAGAGGTTGACGGAGGTGACCGTGGGGTCGGAGGAAGGGGTGGCGGGCGGCGAGCAGAACACGCCGGTCCAGTTGCACGGCGTGGCGTCGCGGGGGTTCCAGTTCGCCAGCGCATTGTCAGGGTCGTCCAGGCCTCGCTTGGCCTCGAGAAGATAGAGGCCTTCTTGGTTGAGAGAGAAGGAGGTGTGGAAAAGATGGAAGAAGAGAAAGAAGACACGAAGAAGTCTCATGGTGGCGAGCTTTGGAAGTTCGGCTCTAGCTCTGTCTCCCCCTCTCTTTCTGCGAACGATTTCAGGTGGAGTCAAGGACTTCTAACCATACGAAGGTGGGGGTGGGGGGAGTGCGTGCGAGGGAGAGAGAAGGGAATTTGAGCTCCCGAGAAGAGAGCAGTTCCAAGGGCCATCTGGCCGTCTCATCGGCGCTGAAAGGGAGAGGAGAATGGGGACGAGTGGGGCGGCCAAAGGGCGCTTGCTGCTTACAACGAGAGTGTGAGAAATTTTAAGAAGTTGGGATGGAAACTGGTTTACCAGCCATTAAAAATGATAGTACCTATTAATTCTCAGGAGGTGCTTGGCTGGTCTCTTGGGATTTAATGGTGGTTATTTAGATTAAATTCTTTAATATCTCGATTCTTCTTGCATGCCTCGCATTGTAGGTGTCAAATAATGGTTGTCTAAAACTTCACATAAATCATATTATTATATTTTACAATTCCTGTTCATAATATGCACGCAGCATCTAGAAATCGCATACTCACGTTCCCAGTTCTCTAACAACTAGGCTGTAAAGAATCCAAAACTTAAAATACATGGTTGGACACTGTGTTTATTATATATTTATATTGCCACCTACCAGTTATTTAGGTTGCAGATGGTGTATGGTAATGGATGCAAGCTTATAGCTCAGTTCTTTAAAACTTGACTATGGTCTACTTGAAGGGTTGTGGTAGATTTAGACCCTGGTTTTGCGACTGCGTTTTACTGGATTCCTGTCGAACGTGCATGGTCCAACTTGATAGTAATGGGCCAGCCCCACTCTTTTTGCTGGACGTTTTATCTGCTTTGTCGGCTCATGCGAGCGAGTTTTTTAAACCTACCTGGGCCCTCTCTCGCGCGTTGAGAGGATCGAGCCCTAATTTGAAAATTTTCAATTGTGATGGGACTACGGTACACAACCCATTTTTAAAATGACTCGTCATTTTTAAATGCGAAAGAAACAATATTCAGATCAATTAAATATTAATAAAATGTCGAGTTTTTTTTTTTCTTGAAATTAGGCCGGCAACAATTGCATCGACCAAGTTAAAAAGAAACATGATGTAAATATTCTGGGATGAAGTCGAAGCAAGTCCACAAATCTATCAACCTTTGTATGCTTCATTAATGTGCTCATCAAACATCGTTATTGAAGTTAAGTCGTGTAAATGGAGAGAATCTCACTCCTTTTATCTCGTCTAAAATGGAGCTTTAGGGAGCAGAGTATTTTTTTTCTTCACTAAAACAGATTTTTTTAGCTAAAATAGATATTTTATACATTACGAGTACGAATATACTTAATAAAATCAGAAAACAGCAACTCACAGAATGCCCTAAGTAACTCTCCCTTCTAGGCCTACAGAATGCCTCTGGAGCGGCAGGCCACATAAGTAGCCACGTAATCTGCAGCTTTGTTGGTCTTTCTGAATATATGCTTAGTTTGAAATATTATCAGCGTACTTGCAGCCAGGTAAATGTTATCATGTTTCTACCCCTCGCTTGAGTCACAGCTTGCTATTCCCTCAATTTTGACAACAAACTTATGTCCCATGAATTTCAATAAATCAGCTGTTGATTTAATTTTTAAAATTTAGCAGATGGAATTCAACCTAAAAGGACATTAGGATAGCTTGTCGCTGTTGCATTTTTTCCCCAATTTTATGAGTAAAAATAGAAATTATCCTTGCGAAGAGCATGGCACAAGTTAAGCAACCCTTTAATAAAACAATCACACAACCGAAAAATCCTGCCTCCAAAAGAAAGGATGAAATCTTAGGAGATGAGGAGAAAGCTGATTACCATCTACTGCAGCATGTGCAACCTTAATAATACATATACTGCACTCAAACTAATAGTAATGCATGTAATAATTATAATAATAATAGTAGCAACTATATTATTAGCAAATTTACTAGCTGTGATAGCAATAACATCAAGTGTCAAGATATCAAAGATGCACACCATCGGTCAACAGTAATAGCAAAATTGACAATAATTAAAATGTAAACATTGGTCAACACTCAACAGTAATAGCAAGATTAGCTGTTGTGATAATCTGATGTTGATGGCGATTATATGCACAAATGAACAAGTTAAAACAAGAGTCGAGGAATCTAAAATGGGGAGAGTATTCTTTATTCATGTAATTCTTAATTTATACGTGTTAATTTTTCCCTTCCCCTGGCAATAGGGCATAATCATCAGAACCAAACATGCGATTACCCTAGCGGACCAACCAAACGATGGTCCCTTCAGTACCAATATCATCATACGGAGTTGTCGCGGGGCCGTACAAGAAAACCAGACCCACTGTATAGCTGGGCGTTGGCCTAATAGTTCGCCCCACAAACTTTTTATTTCATCTAATAAATTTTCTTTCCGCATTTTGAATTCATAATTGACTACAGCAGACTGGGTTGTCTTTATGTTGTGCGTCGTTTAGACATATATTTTTTTGAAAAAATTATATCCCGTTATGTATATATATATATTTAAATTTTATTGAATGCACTTACTGGTGCGAATAACCGCTAAAAAAAAAAAAAAACATAAAAGGAACAAACAAACAAGCAGGACCATCTGATGGCGGATGCCCCTGGAACTGTGGGGTCAACAAACGGAGGGTTGGGATACTCTCTCTACCTTACTGACTGTTAAAATGCCAATTGAAGTGTTTTTAGAAAGAGAAGGGGGCCCGAAGTCAATGCTCGTGAGCTGCCGACTTCAAAAAGCTGACCCGGGTTGGTAATGTCTGATGGGTGTACTCTTCTGTGCTATTCCTTACGCTATCTATCTACATCTCGGTCTCTCTCGGCCTTTGGGCAGTTGTTGCAGTGTATCTTATCTTCGAGCAATGAAAAGGTTGCACGTCAGCTGTGAATTTATCTTGGCGGACATTGATGTCCAGCTAGTATACTGCTACCGGCTAAGTATTTCTGGGACTCTGCTGTGAATCAGTGGAGGCGGGGAGCCAAGCGACTGGTCCTTTCTCTATTCTGCCAACCCCACCAACTCTGCTCCCACTTCAAAAACTAGCCCCGCTTTTTTCTTATGTCTTCTCGGGGAAAGTGAGAAGAGCATTTGGAAACGAGGAAAGGGCGGATAAGACTCGAGGGAGCCTCGATCCGCTGCAAGGAAGCCCGTCTCGTTATTACTTGTAAGAGGAGGGACTTCGGTGTAAAAGTTAAATGAGGGACCGGCCAATTTTGAGTTGAGGTTCGCACACGCAACGACGAATTTTAAAATAGCGGCTGTAAACACACACGACGACGACGAATTTGGCTGCCATCCGACCATTATATTTTTTTTTTTTTGGGTAAGACGCACAATTTAAATGACCATTATCATTTTTAGCTCGCATTAAAAGTTATGGAATTTTTAATAACAAATATTGCAGTCTTATAGAATGGAAATTGAAAGCATATTGTTTTGGCACTTCACCGGTTTATTTGAGTAAAATATTTTATTTTATTGAAGATAAAAGATAGCTTTGAATAGCAATCACATAACCCTCCGTTAGATCTAGTTATGTGATGTGGATTTTTTTTTTAAAAAAAAAGATGAAATTTGATATAGCAAAAAGGAGGCAGAGATGTAGATAAGGTAGAGGAGGCAAAGGAGATTGTCGTTCTCGCCTTGGATAGGGTGGTCGGAGGTTAGGGCTGGAGGATATAACTATCTCTACATCAGCTAACAAATTAGCACTTTCGGTGGGCTCTGATCCGAATTAAGAGAATACTAGACCATATTGTCCTAATGTACAAAAATGTAAGATTGACACTGCGGTAATTCGAAATGTAGAGACATATTTATAATTCTATTAAAATATAAGGAGGTATTTTTTCAGCGTAATGCATGATAACAAAGACGGATGGAAGGATCAAGCTGAATTCAAAGTACAGCTCAAGGTATCTAATCGAAATATTTTAAAATCAAGGAGGCACTCGCAACCCGGGCAAAGTTACGGGGTGAGTGGGTGACTGTAATTTTCTATTTTAAATTAAAATGAACGATTTGCCCGGTACACTTGTGAGATGTGTCAGAAATTTTTAATGGAGAGCTTAAATTCGCCAATGCAGGTCAAATTTACTCTTAGCTGGCGAGAAGATGTTTTGACCAGCCGAAAGCAAGCACTTTGCCCAAACAGTAATACTCAATGCACCTTGTAAGATCTGACAACATTGGAACTCACTCGTCACCAACTTTTATGTGGGGTCCACACTGGGTGGGACCTCGGGTTAACAAAAATGAGAAAAATCGTTTTGGAATTTTGCGTGGACTGGGGCCCACTAAGTGGATTTCGGTGCCCTGCCAGGATTCGCTACAAATCTGTCCGCTGCCGAGGGGGCCGACATGTCGCACGGCCTCGTTTCATCTCCAGATGAACGGAAGCGTCGGTGGGGGAGACCGCGTGGGGATCGAATGTTCTTGGTTAATCGGCTGTTCCTAAACCTCTTTAAAAACATGTTAGCCTAGGCCACGATAAACACCTCCTCAATATCTGTATCTTCGTTAAATCACAATATGTTTTATTTTTCTTTTTCTGAGAGAGAATGAGAGATATCCATTGGAATTATAATTGTTCAAGTTCAAATATCAGAATTGCACCACCTAGAGTTTGAATTCAGAATCTTATGTTGCTAAGTAGATATGTAATTATTAGAATTTTGGATTGTTCCAAAAAAAAAAAATGGAATAAGCTCCGATTCACAGTATTAATATTTTGATAATGAAGTAGTAGAAAGAGGTGAAATAAGAAGTTACCGTTCTATTATTGGAGAAGTTTTCTGGTGGCAATAACTTATGGTCTCTATGAATCTATTTGGAAGTATGTTCTCTTCAAGTTGGATGCACAGAATATAATCAAATTCATCACTTCATCATTTTCTTTTGTGGGTTTTTAAAACTTTGTGAGAGCTATGTACATTTCTTAAAGGTATCCGAAGTATCATCTCATACCAGTATTTTGCCCATGTTATGCATAGGTATTAAAAAAAAAGGTGGGAGAGTGAGAGAAAGATGAATTGTCCAGAGACTTTTGATAGAAGAAAAGGTATCATGTATATTTAAGAGAGCGCGGGAGAGATATCGTCTAATATTTTTTTTTGAGATCAAAATGAACATATTTTTTTCAGATAGAGATTTTCTTAGAGAAAAAATATACTGTATTTATGAGATCATGCATATTTTTTTTTTTATTTTTGAGAAAAGTGCCTGCATATTTTTCCTTGGGCAGGGAACAATTTTTGTTCATGTGTTATCATTTATCCACCAAAACTTCCATGACCCGCGGGCAAATGGAGTAATTCAACTTGAAGTGCATCTGACTTCGTTCTTTCTTTATATTCATCAAGCGGCCTCTTGAGCTTGCATGGAAACCATGAGAATTCTTTAATGTCTGTATACGTGGGCGTTTTTATGTCCACCAGTGTCCCAAAAAAAAAAAAAAAAGAAAGAGCCAAGCTTTGAATGCCTTTACTAGATTGATACAATGCACGGTTGGATGAAATTTGCAACGATTTACTAAGAATCTCGTAGACCGTCTACGAAGCCAGCACAGAAAAATTCCTACAAACTGAGCAATTGTGGCTTGTTTAATATATCTGCTCAATTACTGTTGGATGAAATTTGAAACGATTTACTCGATTCACGTAGGCTGTCTACGAACCGAGCACAGAAAAGTTTCTACAAACGGGGCACTTGTGATTTGTTTAATGGACCGGATCCATATCTGCTAAAAATTTCTTTTAAGTTTGGTTCTCGCCGGTTTATGCTTTCAAGTTTGGCTTTGTTCCTGAGGCTGAGTCACGATTTTAAGCTTAGTCGTGTGAGAAATGGAAAGACATGGTAATTATGACAAATTTATTTATGTTAATATATATATTTAGTTTTTAATATTTTTGTATATTATAATAAAAAAATAAGTAATATAGAAAAATAATAATATCATTTTTATTTTATCAGATAAAATAATATTAGTTTCCGGACCATGCAATCATTTTCGAGGGAAATTTAAGGCAAGAATATTTGAATTTTAATATTATATATTTCCTTTCGTGAGAAAAATTATATTAATTTTAGTCAAAGAAGGTACAAATAAAAATAATGATCGTTATTTATTTATTTATTTATTTAATGTGATTTAATGGATAATAGAACGTACAGTTATATTAATATTATAATAATGATTGTGACAATTACAATATCAGTATTTAAACCGAGCGCCGAGCCCTTTATTTTTTCTTTCACATGATTTGATTAGCTTTAGGTCACCAAAGCTTTTTCCTTTAAAAAAAAAAAATAAAAGTGAGGGCAGGGACTGAAGGAGCTTCCCTACCCAACTTTTATAATAAAAGAAGAGACATGACCTTCAGCATCTTTAATATTACAACCATTACTTCATAAAAAATCAAAGCAGCCACGAGCATTGGAGAGCTGAAGGCTTTTTGATTGAGAAATTCACTCTCTACTTTGGTGCCAGCATGCAGCTAAGGCCAAATGATCCCTTGCTGAATTGCGAAGGCACTCCTTTCCTCCTCCAAGTAATCCAGAGGGAGAGAGAAACCCTAGTCATTCAATGATCTGCAGACTGGACTTCAGGGCATGCCACACAGATTTGAAGAGGGGGAAGGGTCAGTGCAGAAGGTGTGAAAAAATATGAAAAGTGGAAGAGAAAGAAAATATTAAAGACAAATAAGAGAAAAAATATGAAGAAATTAGAATCTATGTCTTAGGCTGCATTTGTCCCTCGTTTATAATCATTATACGCGAATACATGGTAAAATATCAAGTAATCGATCATGTACATACCGTAGGTAATAAAATTATGTTGCTATACTTATAAGTTTCTTCGACTCTTCCTAATTTTGTTAGATCACGTCTGACATGGTGTCAAATTTTGTGAATATGGAGAATTTGCAATCAATCTTCAATTAATTATAAACTTCGATAAATTTTTGAAGATCATAATTATGTGGCTAACGGCAAAAATATAATAGTGCAGCTGATTGGATGTCATATAATGTGGCCAATTATATTAGGACTATATTATAGGATTCTGCGACAATTTTTTCTATTTAATTGTCAAATATTTTGTTTCTGAATTCCATAGATGTATCTATACTTGAATAGTTTAATTTATCAGTTTTTCCAAGAAAAATCAATTATAATTTTCAATCAAAGATACTAATACTATCCCAATCATTGGTGTGTTGATGCCTATCATGCCCAACTTGCTCTCTACGCTTTACAATCTTCTTCTTCTTCTGACGAGTTTGGTAAGTATATTGGCCAATTGGTGTTTGATAGTGATATGGCCTAAATTCAACCTTTCTATCATATGTCAACAAGTGGTAAGCAATTTTAAATAGATTAATTTTAGACGGCTACAACTCCACAAATAAGGGAATCAACTTAAGGAAGGACGGTTATGGATCATTCTTTGATTTCTACCTCCAATCGTAACAGATCCATACTCCCTCCTATATATAAATATAGCCAAAAGCCTGCAAAGGTATAAGAGGCTCTCAAGCTCCGATAGCTTAAAGCCGACATAGCTCATTCATCGGTTCATATTGCCTTTCTTTCTTACAAGTCTATAAGCTAATCTTTCGTAGGTGTATGAGCTACCAAGACCGAGGCTGAGCTATTCATGCTAAATAGAATAAGTTGAGCTATCCAGGCCGACCAAACTAGCTGGCCAAGTATGCAAATCAAATTATTCTACACTACTCTAATCTTTTATCTTTTCTCTTTTCTATTATTATTACAAATCCCTTCTTAATTTAGGCCTCAGAGGGCTCAACCGGAGCCAATCCGGTGAGCTCCTTTCTTTATAAGTGCAGGTTCATCAATACTCTTTGGCCCTCCATCTTCATTAGACAGGATTTTAGCATCAATTGGTGGCAACAAATGGCGGCCTAAAGCTCCATTTGTAATAATGAGCATCATGATAAAAGCCCATATTTGTAGGTAAAGCTATTAGCCATACAAATTCTTATGCTGTCAATGCCACTACACTCTTTTCAAAAAATTGGATTTTCTTCTATGACCTAATTTACACAATCTTTCATATATTTGTAGGAACTCTCTTGGAAGAGGCAATTTTACCTAAGATCAAGGATGATTGTGGGGGCCATGCATATGATGCTGCGATGCTCTTCTATCATGCTGGTGGGCAGTAGTTCTACCCATAGCAGCAAGCTTCAGCGCTATACCATTTTCAGTCTGAATAGGTTAATCAAATTTTTACAGGCTATTATCCAATATGCAGCGGAGAAAGGAGCTTCGTACCATTTCATGGTGTTTTATTTTTTAATTTTATTAGGTGTGCCCAAACTCGTGTAGTTTGATATGTCCGCCTTAGCTACGCGAAAGCAAAAAAGAAAAGAAAAGAAAGGAAAAAGGAGCTTCGGGTGGTTTGCCTCTGGGAACCTCAGTAGGCAGGTTACAAGAAATTAAACTAAATATTATAATTGGAAAAAGCTTGGGAAAGCATTTTTTTATTTTTTATTTTTATTATACGAGTGGGGTTATAACTCAATGTGGTGCAGACTTCATTCATTAAATCTGGCCAATTCTAATAATCGCGTCTTGTAAACAATGATTTCTAATAAAATTATGATAAGTAATACAGATTTTTTTTTAAGTACTATATCACTAATGTCTCCTCTTTGTTAGCCTCCATCCTCTTTAGCAACCTGCTTCATTTTTTGGCAATATGATCCATTTATCTCCATGCCAGCATCCCATATCATCCGTGGTTTCTAGTTTCTACCCTTCTACTATATACCTCCCGACAGCAAAGAGACTAGTATCATTGATATCATTTAAATTAGCGATAAAAATGTTTTTTTTTTTTTTTTTTGCTTGGATATCTTTTCATGCTTTACTTGTATTTCTACTGCCATAGCGATTTATCTTAGTATTTTCTATCTCAGAGTAAACTATATGCAACAAAACACCTCTCTCCCTCCTTTTCCTTTATTTTTGAGCAAAGATTAGGTCACAACATAATTGCTTTCATAGGGATTAGCATATAATTTCGCTATATATTTGAGTTTTCATAGGTGAAAATTTCTCATCCCATCATCATAGCACGCGATTACCCGGAGGTTCTGATCATCCATGGAACAGGGACCAATAATCTTAGCTCTCCTACTTTCTTCTTTAGTCACATGAACACATGATTGTTTCTTTTAGGCCTTCTAACGAGAACATTAGTATTTATACACTCACAACTTCTTTGCGAATATATTCTACGAATAAGAAATAGAAAAAGGGAAACTGTGATGAAAGGTCGACCTATGTGGATTAAGGCCCCACACTCCTTGGGACCCACCTTAATTATGCAATCAACTAGCATCATTAGAGTCTAATGGCCTAAGTGCGAAGTGTGAATATCGCGAAGCAAAGCCAACAAGGCCAACCTCGTAGTATCATAATAATGAAAGAGGAAAAGCACATCCTAGAAAGCCTGGAATTTTAAATTTTTAAGGCTGTTATAATGGACTTTAATCTACTAAAAGGCATGGTTATTGCGGCCTCTCCCTACATCTATATATATTTATATAATGCATAAATGGTTCATCCATGCAACGATATCATGAGGGCAACACTATAAGTCCATGTAAAGTGGCGATTACCATCTTCTCAGTAGTACAACGTAGATCCAGAAGATAAAAAAGAGGAAACAAATAAATGAATAAAGCATCCTTGTCAGAAGAATAAAGATTATATGGTAGTCTTTTTCTTTTTCTCAATTGTCAAATAATTAAAGGGTGCAAGCACCTGCAAGTGCAAGTATCTTTTATCATAAATAATTAGGACTGCTGGTAGCAATGCCAACAAAGGCTTCAGGTCGATCTATAATTAGAACCATAACCAACAATTTTGGTGCAACTGTTCGATTCTGCTTTGAGGATCCATCTTTGCTTTGATGCCTGTAAAGTGTTCCTTCTTTTAGCTTTTCTATACTTTTACCATGTTTGCATGTGGCGAACGTTGCTATCAGATCAGCATAAATTTCGACAGTGAGTTTGATACGAAAAATTTTGCAGTCAGACTGCTCTAATAATCAAATGATCCAAAAGTACTGGAAAATATGTTTTCAGCTAGACTTGACATTTCTTTGTATTTCTGTTCAGTTCGTTTTTCTCAATTTTACTGGAAGAAAATAAATTCTCATAGTTTCAGTTTATTTTTTTCATATTAGATTGGTAGAAATGAGGTAATGTGAACTATAGCCCAGTTGGATGAACTTAAAGATGGCAGACATAGACTTAGCATGTCAATAGATGAAAACACAGGATGCGAATATCTCCAATTCTTTGAATGATGGATCTTTGTGTACCGAGCACGTCACAAAAATAGATATTAAAGCCATTGTTAAACCCAGGGCTATAAGTGCATTGGATTAACCGGCTTTTGTTCTACAACTGATTCGAAATTAATCTAGTAACCCAACCAGAAATTATCTGTATTAGGTTCCAAAACATGATCTGTTTTGGATATGGATTTAATTTGAATTCTTAGGTTCCCAATTTGAACTCGAACCAACCTGAGCCGATCTAAAGTTGGCGTACTATACATTTCAAAACCCTACATGGATATAAAAAAATGATTTTGTTTTCATGATATAATTTTTCAATATTTTATGCTGTTGATTTTAATTATGTCCAATTATTAGTCAAATCTTATGTAGAAGATGCCTTTGATAATATTTATATTTTTCTATTAATTTTATTGCATAATATGATGAGGTAATCAATTTATATATTCTTATTATGGTTTATATTTGGATTATTTTGGACCCAAGTTTTAACTTGAAAAGTTTGAGAATTGATAAAATTAATATTTTATCCGATCCAACTTGAAGGAAATTAGATTAGGTTTGGATTTTTTTTTTTTTTTGATCCCATTCAAAAATGAAATAGGATTAACTTATGGCAATCCCTAATCCAACATAGTCCATTAAACTATCTATTTTCATGGTGCATGAAGCCTCGCTTTACATTTATCCCAACTAGTTGTGAGCGTGCACCTAATGGTGCTGATTTTCCAATGCTTCAATTTACTTATTGTGACGATCTGTGCAGACGTGTGTTTAGTCCTACATCAGCTATACACTTGATAGATCTTGGGTACTTACCTAAATAATATCTCCGCTCTAGCTTTTTTGAGAAATGTTCTGGATTATGAGAAATGGTATCAGAACAAACCTGTCATGATTTATGTGGACTAAGGGAGGCTACAACATATGCCCATTAGGGTTGGCCACAGAACAATTGTGGTACTTGTGATTAGATTTGAATAAATTTGAACATTTAACCTGAAGAGAATGCCACGACTTAAATAGAAAGAGTAAGGATATGTGTGGGCTTGTGTTTAATCCCATATTGGTTATGCACTAGATAAATTTTGAATACTTATATAGGGTCAAAAAATTCAAATAATATCTACATGCTTGTTTTTTAGATGAGGTCTAGTGTTGTGGCACTTATGAGACATAATATAAGCGAAAAAATAGGCTGCAATCCACTTATTGCACCACAACCCCTCTTTGAGTGGAGATTTTGCTTGTCTTTTTTTTTAAAAAAAAAAAACTATGCTTCTAATATCTGATGCAATTAATCGGATCGGTTGTCATCATATTTATTTATTTATTTCTTCTTTTTGTTGAAGTGGGATAGGTTGTTTAGTTTTCAGTATGCTACTTGAAATAAGAAAGGAATTTGTTTTGTTTTTTTTTTTTTTCAATTTTACGGGGCAAAAGTAGCTTGGTGTTATAACTAATTGAGGACAGTCCAAAGCATGATTTAGAAATGTAGAGAAGGAGAAAAGCCTTGTCCAGTCCAGCAATTGCTAGTGCGATGCTGCCATAAAATCGCGAGCTTAGTCCACTTACGGCCGCCGCGTGCGAAGAAATTGGACCGCGTGGCTCGGTTCAACGGAAGCGCTACCTTTCACCTATTCTTGAGAATAACTCTTTTAATGTTGGCATCATCAATCAAACGGTCTATATTATTGAAAAAGAAAATGCTAAGAAGTATGATGGCGATTGGGTCCGTCGTTATTTTGTAATGGATGGACCCATAAGGCATATGCTCGATGATTATCTAGCATAACGCTAGCATTCAACTAATTTCTTATTTGGTGCCGTTGACTTAGTCTTCGCATCAGGGTTCTGATCTTTTTTTTTTCAGTTTTTTTAGGAAGGTGTTATAAGGTGCTCAGCTCGAAATCATGATTCTATCCGTTTTTGTTTTTTAAAATATTCAAGCCAGCATCATTTAGAAATATTTCATCATGAAAAAGGTTTGAAAGAAAATTCATGAAAGTTAAAAAAAAAAGAGATATCATAATTTTCGGTATGTTTAGGGTTTGCTTGTACGATAAAAATGATGCTTCTTTGTTGGACAATCCAACTTTGGAATCGCTGAGTAAAGTATCTCTTTTTTAGATCATTTAGGGCATTATAGATGGGTGGGTTCGATGTATAACTTTGCGAGCTGCATGGATGGCAATTTAGTGCTCTATATGTTCATTCAGATTTAGCTTACTCAGAAATCAATAGTATCTCATAGCTTGGTTCTTCTTAAGGAGTGCACAAAATTAGTTTTTTATATAGATATTGTATTCGTTATTATCATTGCTATTTGCGAAGACTCAATCCATCCATATGTATGCTAGATCTTGATCTAACTTCAACATGTTTGTTTCGAGGTGCATAATCTAGTGGTTGAATAAGAGAATCATATCTAAATCTAGCACTTAACCATGAGACGGTAAAATTACTTTTAGACCATTCATGGTGCCTTTCTTGATCGAGCACATGTAGGGTGACTTTTTTTTCATGAAAAACAAAAGGAAGAGAAAGGTGTGCGATACTTTTTATTTCTATTCCTTTTTCCAATTTTTAGTAGTGAAAGGACAAGAAGGCTTTGGTCATCTAAGCAGCACCTCATCTGATCCTCAGCTCATGCACCAAGGAAATTAGTAACCTGGCTGGGTCCATGAGAAGATACCCTTGTCACGGGGTGCAACAAATTGCAATTGGGTGCTAGCCCTTGTCGTCGTTCATGGCTATTGACTCGGTTTTTCCTCTCAATCCATCGAGTCACCTCCCTTACGAGAAGTTTATTAGATTCCTTCAGTGGAAAGCATCACACAGATTGATGGCATCGGTTGTCACGTAGCAACGAACGATCGCACAAAAACAATGGAGCAGTTCACGTCGTTTTCCTCATATGATTCAATCATTCAACTCTCCAAATGGCTATGAGACACCCTCACTTACTGCTGGAAAGAAGAAGACCCACACTTATGACTGGGAATTCGGCACGCCCGATTTCTAGAAGAAAAGCTCCGATGGGATCTGGTCTTCCGGCAGGATGGAAGAAACCAAATTAGCGATCTTTATGGCCCCCCACATCTCGAGTCCTGCCGAATGGAAACCATCTTTCCGCCATGGAAAATTTGCTCGCCGCCAGGGTGAAGGGTCCAGGGGACTGAAAAGAAAAAAGTAGAAAAAAATCTGCGAAAGATTCTCGTCCATGCCTTTAGATATTCTGCCAATTTGTCCACGTTAGCAAATCGTGCGATTTGGGCCGAAGTCCAT
>JAOXJJ010001100.1:11706461-11726065 GCA_025769935.1 Phoenix roebelenii
GCGGTGATCATCTACCCGCACAAAGATGAAGATCTGATCTTCCTAACGTTTTAAAAGTTTTTAATTCTTATCTTTCTCCAAGATCAAATAATACTAACTAATACAGATTATACTAATAAAAAAATATTATGGATTGATGCAGATTATTACGTGATCCCTAAATACGCTGATATATATTTTGATTGCAATTTTAGATATATGTAAGATATTGTACTACATTTTTTTTCAAAAAAAGAAAAAAACAAACTTTTATTTATATTGCATATGATATGATATTATAAGTCACTCATTATACGCCACTAAGCTTTTCATTTTGCTATTCATGTTAATTTTGATCTAATCAACTAAAAAATCATTTTATCTTTCAATCATTCAAAATGCAAAAGCAAAAAAATGGAAAATCTATCTTGCAGTTTATTTTTTTAAAAAAATTTACATTTTCATAACGAGTACTTTGTCACTGAGCTCTCTATCTTGCATTTGATGGCTATAAAAGTTAATAATATGATAGAGAAGAAGGTTTGATTGGTTGCAAAATTTAAAGCATCAAACATCATTCAAGCTGTTCATGCACTATATTCTTTATCTTGTGCATCATTGTTCCATCACCGTCCATGTATATGGGCTTAATGAATCAAATGTTGTTGATTAAACCTAGCCAGACGCATGGTTGCAGTGATTATTAACTCAACCAATCAACACCAATGCACCCATGTAGCACCGCGGAATATGTACGTGGGTTACACTGACTTTATGCAAGGGGTCAGCACCGCAAAGCACTTCATCCGATTGAATCCCGGACTCGCAATCTTGAAGCTAAAGCAATTGCCCTCCCAGCTTGCAATCTCAAAGCAAGTGTGTAGTAGTTTTTCTAGCAAGCTTTAAAAGTCTCGATAAATGATCTAGTATTAAATTTAGAAATCTTTATTTTGTCAGATTTGTATATTATCATTAAAAATATAAACAAATTGAAGTGGTTATTATTGCAAATAAATACACAATAATGACATATCTAGTTTTGTTAGAAGAAAATGCATATCAATGCCTTCAAAAATAAATAAATGTAACATAATGTGTAGCCTTTAATTGGTGTCCTCCAATATCTTAAATATGAATATTTTTTTTCTTCAGAAAACATATCATACTTAACTTATAGCTATAATTCTTAAATAGGAAGCCCAAACGATAAAATGCATGAAAGTGTCATGATAAGTAGATGAGTTATTCTCCATAATCCTCAACTATATTTCCTAGAGCCATGGTGTGAGGCACTAATTATGTGCACAAAATAGTTCTCTTGCCATATGGCATGAGATTATTAGTGCAATTCATAGGATTTGTTGCTATAGACATGGGGTTAGCTGACTATAGATTTTCCAAATCAACACTTATGGAGGCAATCAACTTTTGTGTGCGCATGGCGGACATCCCCTTTTCCGTAACTTCAATTCACATAATAATCTTAATTGCATTTCTCGCTTAAAAGTTTAGATCACGCTAAACTTTTATACATGACAGATTCTAATGTTGCTGGGCTCAAAGAGTCCAAGAGGAAATTTACATGATTTTAGACGTAATAAGTGTCTCGAGTCCTTTTTTGATCCATAACAAGAGTCTCTAGTTCTTTAGAATCCAAAATCATAATGATTTTTTGGTGCTAAAACTGGTGCTAGGACATACATTATGGGGGAGTCAGCCTCCCATCACTTCCATTGGGTCTCTATTGAGAGGTATTTGGGCATACTCAATTGAGGATTAGAGTTCTTTTCCAACTCCATGGGAAAGTTATCTAGCGATCGTTGATTGCTCCATACTTGGGTTGATTTTGGACTGAAAAGATCTTATCCTAGCCGAACTTGGGCGGGTAATTAGAGTGCTAGAACGCAACTTGAATTTGACTGCTGAGATTTTGTGAATTTGGATTGGATTTGCACTCAACAATGTTTTCCTAACCAAACTTGGTGGGGCTAGTGCTGTGCTGGAACTTAACCCGAACACACTTCTAATGCAACCCGTCTCAACCCAACCCAAACCCATAGATAAATTGTTTCACATAACATGCTTATTTGTTTCATTGAACTATGGTTTTAGCTTTGTTGCATTATATAGTTGCCCAGGTGCAACCAAACAAAATATCAACCAGTATAATACTAAACAAAAATGCTCAGAATTGTTTCTGATATTAAATTACATATTCGACCAACCTAACTCAAGTTGATCCAACCTAACCTAGTCCACCTAACATTAACTTGATCCGATCCTAGCTTAGAATAATTAGGTGTTTGGTTCGCTTCTACTGGAGAAATCCCAAATACATGGTTGGGTTTGGCTGTGTTTGGGTTAAAAGGATATAGGGTTGGGTTTGGTTAGGATTACCCTCAACCTGATCTGACCTGCTGAGGCTGTCCTATGATGAATATTCTGCCTGTTTGAAGAAATAAATAGTCCTTATAAGAAGTATAAGAAATAAACCTTTGGTCCGAGCGTGTAAAAGCTTCGGCCTTGGGTAGGCGGCCCAGGTATGGTCCGTGGTGTAATTTGGATATGGGCAACTTAAGATCTAGTTCTTTAGTCGATTGCCAATTTATGTTTGCATTTAATATTTAGTTATGTAACGTTTAATCTTTGTACACCAAGCATTTAACATTTATTTATATACATGTTTACACCTTTATTTTGCATATACTTAGGTTTATTTAGCGCACACGCTTGTTTTTATGCTGACTTGCACCCATTTCTCATGCTTGTGCACGATATGCACGAGTTTGATTTAAGAATTAAATAGCATTGATTCAGGTACATGAAAAAAAAATATCACGCCATTTTTCTTCGTCCTCCTTTTTCCCATCCTTTCCAAACATTATTCCAAGATGTCCCCCGTGAGAAATATAACCCATCGGAGATCCGGATCACCAACGAGCAGCATTAGTTATGTCTAAGATTCGGCAACGACGTCCATGAGATAGATCGAGGAGAATCGTTTTGGTCACTCCGGTGGTTTTATCCTCGTTGATGCTTCCTTTTCCTTTCTTCTCCTCCTCTTGTTTTCTTCTACTACTTGTGGGGCAGAGCGCTTGAGGTTTCTACTGTTAAACCTCTCTCCAATCTCAGAGCAAACCTTATATCCCAAGGGGTTGCGGAAATCGGGAATCGTTAGTTCTTGCCTTTATTAACTATAGTTTGTGCCTCTCTTGCATGGAACAAGTTTCGCATTGTTCGACGTCAAAAATGACCTTCTAGCGTTCACAAGAACTCGATATTTTGCAGCTTGTCTCACCTTTGTTCTCTCACTATCGGTGAATGCCAAGTATGATGGGGTGATACGGTTTTCTGGGTCATCGGCTATGGTATGCACGCGACTATTCTTGGAGACCCCAATGTTGGCACATCTCCTTAATTTTAGGAGACTTAATCTGTCCCACTTAATTGGTATTCTCACATAAATATAAATACAGTTATAAAATCTCGTATAGAGATATTTATGTGACAAGTCCAATCAAATAAACATGTGGGTTACAAGTTGAGATAATCGTTTAAGATATGGATACGAGTCCCTAACCTAGCATTATAAATAACATGTGAATCCATTGATTCATGCATTTAAGCCTTGCATATGTTAGAAAGCCAATCCAATATAGTGAGAGTTGGACAGAAATCTCTGTGGGTATCTGATAGAGGAAAAAATGGATCGTCCAGCCCACAACTAAAAAACCGTCCAGTTTCAGCCCAGTAAACACCAACGATGAATGACTGAATCTTTACTTCGACCTGGGGCCAGCTCGTTCTCGGAACTCTGCCTAAAGCTCCACCAACTCCAGACATTTGCCAACTCCTCCGACCAAGTTCGGGGTACCTCCAGACAAACGCCTATCCATCCCGACCAAGTTCGAGACGCCAACCCCAGTGATACACAACATATGCTTCGACCCTCGAGCTCAGAGCGCTCCCTCGAATACACCTCGGAATCCGAAAAATCGAGCCACTCCCAGTCTTCACCAAGCCAACCTCACCAAATGCATGATGCAACTACTTAACGAGCTCGGCCTCGCCAACAATCACGTCCCTATGCGTGCTTACGCCCACCTACGTGGCCGTACTCCACCATATTGTCGTGTCATGTCTCCATAACCGACCAACAGCAGTCAGACAGCACCTTGACTACTCCGGCCATACATTGTTATGACTGTCAACGTCCTACCGTTCTTAAGAACGGGCTGTACTGCGCGTCACCAGCCTACCTAAAGTTGCACGCCATCCGGCTCAGAGCCATACCCCCTTATGATGAGGCTATAAATAGCTCGGTCAGGTAATTTCTAAGGGACCTTTGGCTGGACCAAATTCATCCACTTTAACTTGATCGTCGAAGGGCCCTCACCGAAAATATCGGTGAGACTTTGTGCAGGACCGTGGCCGTCGCGCAGGAGGTGGCTCCCGTCTTCCCCTTTCCAGCACTGGCGGCTCCCTTGGCTCCACCGGCGTGGTCACCCTCGGGCCAGATTTGAACCACAACAGTATCAATCAACTCGCAACGCGATTCCGAAGACAATACTTAAACAATGATGGCCGGAGGTTAGTGAATCCATAATTATTTATTATTCTGCTATGTATGAATACATGTATGTGTTGATTCACGTGCATGTGTGTTCTCTCAATCTTCTTACATCGTGGTATCAAAGCCGTCCCGTCTTTTGGCTCATGTTGTTCAGTATTTATGATTATGATAAAATATTCAACACCGATTTCCATGTATAGTCGTTGGTTTTAATTTTGGAAATCGACTGTACCGTCCTGTTTATATTCAATACAAGAGTTTCCTGTGAAATCATGAAGTTTTTGCCATCGCTAAGATACCCAAGTAGGAGTTCTAGTTTTCTTATTGCGATCTCTTATTGCATTGGAAGCAAGACATCGCAAGATATATATATATATATATATAAGACTCCGCGAATAGATCCGTGGGAAACTTTTCTGTCCAAATATGCGTGAAAATCTGCAATTGAGGGCCACCCGACAAACGGCACCAGGAATCATCATGATTTTCGTTTGACGTCATTGTCCGGATGCTAGAAATGGTGTTGATCTAACAGAAAAGAACAGCCATTCGGGTCCTATTGGAAACCATTCTCCATCTTTAACCACTCTTAAAAGCATGTTACTTCTGCAAGGGAATATCACGCTCTAAGAATCTTGTAGTGAGGAAAATGTCGGAATCATTCCTAAGCCACTAGAGTGATCTAATTATGCTTCTCATGGCAGTAGCTTTTCAACGGGTTCAACTCTATGTTAAAATCATAATTGATTTGTGATTGATTGCGCCAAACTTAATTGGCCCTATCAAGCTTCATCTTGATTAATTTGTGATTGATTGTGTCAAACGTAGTCGCCCTTATCAAATTTCGTCAGCCTCTTAGTCTATATAAAAGATGCTCTGGTACATTATAATAAACAGGCAGTAATATATATATATATATATATATATTTTCTCCTCCTTTTTCAATACTCTGGAAGCAACAATGGTGAATTGGGCTATGCACCGGACCTTCGAGAGCACCGCCAATCTCGCCAACCTCCTCCCCACGGGCACGGTCCTCGCCTTCCAAATCCTGTCCCCCACCTGCACCAATCTCGGCCGCTGCACCGGTGCGATCCGGGCCATGACCGCAAGCCTCGTGGCCCTCTGCGGTCTGTCGTGCTTCATCCTGAACTTCACCGATAGCTTCCATTCGGGCGATGATGCCGAAGGGAAGGTGCGGTACGGGCTGGCCACCTTCAGGGGCCTGTGGGTCTTCGATGACCCAGCTTCTCTTCCTCCTCCGGAGATGATGGCCAAGTATCGAATAAGGTTCAGGGACTTCGTCCATGC
The DNA here is from genome assembly GCA_025769935.1 of Phoenix roebelenii. Classification (NCBI taxonomy): domain Eukaryota; kingdom Viridiplantae; phylum Streptophyta; class Magnoliopsida; order Arecales; family Arecaceae; genus Phoenix; species Phoenix roebelenii. The sequence continues at coordinate 11,712,325 of JAOXJJ010001100.1, forward strand.
TTTCACGTCGGTGTTGGTCTTCAGGGGGGTGGTCCTGTGCGATAAGAACGTGGTCTCGTGCTTCTACCCGATCCCCTCGGAGAATATGGAGCAGGTGCTCGCAGCGCTGCCGCTTGCGATCGGAGTGCTGGGGAGTGCGTTGTTTGTTGTTTTGCCGACCACCCGCCATGGAATCGGCTTCCCACTCTCTCCTCCTTCTATGCTTTTGTCTTGATTTATGGACGAACCCATGCATGCATTAGTGAAGTAGTTGATGTATAGGTCCGATGCTGGTAAGCATCTTTACACAATATAAGCTTGTGAGGCTTGTGGTGTTTGGTTCGTCTGGTGCATGCAATTCTAATCCTATCCTTGCATTAATATTGGATTTGGAACATGCAACCATGTTTTTACTTGGACAAAGATCCACTCCCAGATTGCAGACTTGACAACTAACTAAGCAAATCCAGCCTAACCCAAGTCAGTTGACCAAATTAAGCCTGATCAAGTCGTTAGGCCGGGTAGAACCTAAACTTAAAACAAATCAAAATAAGAGGGGATCCGGGTCGAGCAAATTCTGAACCCAACTTTGACCAATTTGTTTGCATTTGCTTTTGTTTTCTTACTATGGGAACAAATGCACCTGCCAAGTCATTCTTGTATTTCAATTAACATCCGGCTCGGAGTCTAATTCTTGAAGGTAAGCTTTCGTTTCTATATAGAGGGTTGGCTTCCAGAAAAAAAAGAAGTTGGACTGAAAAAAAAAAGTTGGCTTGAAAGGAGTAATTATTTTCATAGAAGAACATCTTATTTGGGCTTCCAATTAATCATGCCCTTAATGAATAACCAGTGAGCTAGTTTCGATAAGTGATAATTTGACCATTGGCAACCATGCAGCCAGTGTATTTACGATAATTTAATATAACTTCAACTCACACGAATGCAGTTTGGGCATGGCTCTCCATGCTTCAAATGTCGTTTGGTGTGATTTTGCCTTCTAGGACCTAAATGGGGAATGATTAGTTTTAAAGGAGGCATTTCAGAAAAATCATTTATACTGAATAAGGGATGATCATCTTCTTGACCGGAAAAGAACAAACATCAGGTCTACGATGCGAGAATTTACTGATAGAGCAGAAGTATAGATTATTCTACCATCACTAGTCCTTGTTTGATGCTGCTTATGGTGGACAATGGTCCAAGGAATACTCTAAATTTGTGGCACAAATCTCAGAATTTTTTTAGCATAGAGAGTGTGTCTAACTCTAGACCAAGGAATTTTCTGTGCCTTTTCCTAACCATGATACAAGGAATAGAATCATTTTGTGGAATGTGATTGATGAATCCCTTTGCACTAGGATAAAGCCCTTGCCTTTATGATGGACTCACAGGAGTGCCCGCCATCTCGAGAGGATAAGGAGTTAGCCAAACGGGTCAGGAGAAAAATATCCATTGGACAAGACTGGCGCGCATACAAACGCCTCTCATTTTCTTGCGGATAAGAGCGAAAGGATAGATGTTGCCTACGCCCATAAATCTAAATTCTAGTCTTCAATAAATACTAACAACAGCTGATAACTTCTCTTTATGTTGTATTTTATTTTCTCTGTAAATTGTTGGTGCATCTTTACGTGTTCTATGATAAAAAAGAAGCCTCGTCTTCTTTCTGAGAGAATCGAAATCCCCTAATCGTAATTCAGAATCCCATTTATCAATATATATCATAGAAGGTTATTCTAAATAAAAGGATATCGAAAAAGTTGTCTAATCTCTTAGCCAATTTGACAAGATCGAACGTTGAGAAGTCGACCGTTTAAGACTCATCTGTCTGAAGAAAAAAAAAAAAAAGGTTGAGAAGTCAATTCATCACCTAATTGCTATGATTGGAAAAAATATATATGTTAAAAAAATGAAAAGAATGCTGGATTCCAAAGACTGAGTTACTAAACGTGGCTGTACGGAAATTATGCGAACATTAGTATTGTGCTCTCAATGAAGTCCTTAATTATTGGACATGTCTTACATGGAGGCATTGGTATCCTATATGACTGCAAATAAACCAGGCCCGAGTTCAGCACATTGGCCGCATCGTTGTCTACGCTCTCTGTATCTTCTACCAAATCATCTATCATTTCTTAGGTATATTGATATAATTAAAGAAGACAACAAGAACTAAAATAGATCTAACCAAAGAAGTATATAACAACTCCATAATTGGTAGAGAAGGGACTTGAATTCATGACCATAAATCAATCTAAGCTCCAATATCATATGAAAATCTCGCAATCTTAATCTAATTAGAAAGTGGTCAATATATTGGTTAGGATTAGCATAGAATCTGCTAGATACGGTAGGCTTTAAGAGATGCGCCGTACCATATCCGTCATGGATCAGCTGGACTCCGTTTATTCATTTGCAATGCGATAAAAGTTGGAAGCCAAGGTATAACTTTGTTACTTTTGTGGCATATCTCTGTTGCCGCATAGAAACTTTACACGGACGTGTGCAAGACTGATAACAAAAATAAGCTCCAATAGCCACCGCGCCCCTCCCCGCCAGGGTACGCAACGATAAATCGCGGCCCGGCCTCATCTTCCTCTCCTCCACCCAAATTATTCAGTTCTCCCCAACAAAAACTTATCGAACCCCCTCCCTCTCCCTCTTCTCTCCACCTCCCAGCACCGCCGACCTTCTAGATGGCGTCGACCGGTGCTCTCTCCGGAACCGGCAGCGGCTTTTCCGGCCTCCTCCGCCTCCGCCGGACGGCAAGGGAACCCACCTTCGCTGCCTTCGCCACCACCCGCCCAGCCGGCTCCGTCACCGACGGCGGCAACCTCATCTGGGGCCGGCAGCTCCGGCCGGCGATCCTCCTCGAGAGGTCCGCCGTTCCGGCTAGAATCCCCGCCGGGAGGCGGGACCTCCTCCGGCCGGTCTCCGCCGCCGCTTCCTCTCCGGCCGACGGGAGCGATTCCGCCGGGTGAGGTCCGTTTCCTCCGTGGCAAACCTCGGCCGCCCCGGGTCGATTCACCTCGTTCCCCGACTCCCCCTCTTTCTCTCAGCTGGAAAAGAAATTGAAATTAAAGTAGAAATTCTACGCTAAGTTTCCTATTTCGGATTTTTCCCCATTTCAGGGAAGAGCAGGTCGCGCCGGTGAGCTTCGCGGCCAAGTATCCTGCTCTGGTCACCGGCTTCTTCTTCTTCATGTGGTACGGTTCCCGTTACTCTGTACCTAATTCTTGATCTAAAATCACCGATTTGGATGGAATCAACGTTGATGCCATTGTTTGGCGCATCGCAGGTATTTCTTGAACGTGATATTCAACATCCTCAACAAGAAGATCTACAATTATTTCCCTTATCCCTAGTAAGTTTGCGCGCGCGTCCAACTTATTTTTTTCCGAAATACGAGATCAGAAGTATCGCGGTGCACTGACCGCAGTTCTGTATCTCTGGTTTGGCAGCTTCGTCTCAGTGGTACATCTGTCCGTAGGGGTGGTGTACTGTTTGGTGAGCTGGTCCGTCGGCCTCCCCAAGCGCGCTGTAAGTTTTCCGTCCGACACCCATTGCACGCGTGCCCGCTCGGGATTTTTTTTCTTTTTGATTCTAAATAGTATTATTTTTTTATTTTAAATAATATTGTGCTTATCGTAAAGTAGTGGACTGTTGTCTCTCACGTGGCGCACTTTGTTTGGTTGAATATCTCGATGTTGCCGCTCTGGTGGGGAAGCGTACAAGATAAAGAAACTCGGATAATTTATTTAGTATTAATATTATTAAATACTTCGCTGCCACGTATAGGGTTGGGATCAGGTATTCGGGTCAGAATCCGAATCCTGGAACGACACGTGTACGCCAGGAGCGGACATGCCGTCACGCGCCCTGCTTTCGGTTTTCGATCACGCCAACCGACGTGAAAATAACGAGGCAACTGAGCTCTCGCGCGCTTTTTTTTCTCCATAGATGTGCGTTGTTACGCGCCCCAACGCAGGTACCAAATAAGTTCCCTAGCCAACACGGCGCCTAATTAATGGCTCAAACCTCGTGAGTCATACTGACACAACGTGCCAAGTGGGACTGCAAATGGTTTGGTTATTTCGACGCGTTTCTATGCGTAGCCAACTAGCTGTTCGGTCGGGTTGGTTATTTATTGGACTGGTCGTTTTTTCTGTAGCTGAAAAAATTATGTCTTTTAGAAAATAACTGTTAAATTTCACATGATGAGAGACAAATATCATTTATTCTGGGAAGGCCAATCTTGTATATGGCATCTATTTTTTTTTGTCTCAATGTGATCTAAAAGTTTTTCTATGATTTAACTTTGAGGTTGAAACCTAACAACTTTTATTTGAGAATAGCGGGTGAAACCTAAGATCACAATGCTTCCAAATTTAATTAAAACTTGGAAAATTCAAGTTTAATTTATGAAAGTGTTTCATGACATTTAGCAACCGTGATTGCATAAGTCGCTCATACATATGGGCCTGTTAAGCCATTCTTGGCCTAAAATCTTCCAAATGACCCGTTTTGGATCAATTCCCACCACATTGAAACACTTTGGTATTCGTTTTGGTTTTGGATCATAGTCAAAACTTACAACCAATAAATTCGAGTAATGTTAGGCGACTCCCGTAAAGAACACGAACATTTCTGTCACGGGAGATTGGTACACTTCACAGATTTTTTCCCAATGTGGCAGTTGGTTGATTGTAGAGTTGCAAGTCACTGGTCGTGGGCCCGATAAACTTTTTGTGCACAATTCACGGATGCCTGCAAGTATTTTCCAATAAAATTTGTATATATCTTAAGTAGCAGATAAGAAAAGTACAAAATATATGCCCTATAATGGAACTATGTCTCAGTTTCAACTTTCTAAATATCAATACTACAGATTGCTGACTCTGCTCACAAGTCACAACAGCCAAATCATTGACAAACATTTAACCACCTTGTTAACAAATCAAAACAGCCGTATAGCCTTTTTTTTTTTTTTAAGTACATGAGCATAGAATAAAGTATTAGAGAATTGCAATATAACAAAAATTAAAACATGCAAGTTAAAAAATTGGTCGTAATGTTCCCATTAATTCAGCGATCTAAGAAGACAATGACTTAATTTTGAGGCATGTGACTTAGGTTAATCTATTTATATAGAGAAATCCCCTGAAGCATGATAAATTTAATTCCGCTAGGCCAATGTGGATCACATATCACAATCCAGCACAGAAATTTCTACCATACTTGCAAAATGCAGTCTTGTCCTGCTACCGTCTAATGTAGAACGGTTTTTCTACCCTTGGAACTAGTGGATTATAAATCTCAGTACCTGCATAGATCTATGAGAGTTTGTGTGAGCTAACTTTGCCCATAGTGAACTGACTTGCCTAACTATTCTTCCCCTGCCAACTGAGAAAAATCCTGTCCTGATCTCTGCCTTTTGAAACCCAGTTTTGTACAATCACCCACAGAAGATAGTGACCGAATTGCTGCGGTTTTTATTATCTCCACTGGAATTTCTTTCCTGTTGGTCCTTCTGCAATGCCTCTTGATGCAGAGGTACTTGCAGAGCAGATGATGCAACTTCAACATATATTTTGATACAATTGCAACATATCTTTTGATAGTAACTGAGTAACAGGATTTAACAGGATTCTGTTCAATTGATCCTGACCTAAGGTCCAATGAAAATTTTTGAGTGATGTCGTATGGTATTCTCATTTTGCCACCAAGTCTTGAAGATGAATACATATGGTATGTGTGAGGTTGATATTCATTAATAGACACATTTATTGATCACATAGCACAGTTGCCAAAAAATAACATAATAATAACAATACTTTGATTTATTTTTAATTGCTTGGTACATGTGAATGTGAGTTTGAGGGGAAATGAAGAGTAAGTTAAATAAATTTCAAAGAATAAGGAAAAAGAAGTGAATTAGTGAATATAATTTTTTGGAAGTTGGAATAAGTTGAATCGTGAGGCTTTTGGTAGTAGTAGATGTATAAGCTAATTGGTGTTTTAATGGTAGTAGTCATGGTCGATGTTACATGTCTACTTCCTAAGGAGTTTTGCTATGCAATGTAACTAGAGTTGGTCTTTTTGTAGCCCATGGACTCGAATCTCTTGAAGCTGCTCATCCCTGTTGCGGTATGCCATGCTTTGGGTCATGTGACCAGCAATGTATCATTTGCTACTGTTGCTGTCTCATTTGCTCACACAATCAAAGGTAATTTTCCATCCAAGGGATTTTGCTCCAGTTGCTTGTGGGAGTTTTCTTTAGTTAAGGCATTTGTTTTGTTAATTCGACATGGTCTTAATGGATTTCATGTCAGCTCTGGAACCCTTCTTCAATGCGGCTGCTTCTCAGTTCATCCTTGGACAGCAGATACCCTTGACACTGTGGTTATCTCTAGCGCCAGTTGTGTTTGGTAATTTACTCTGTTATTATCATAGAATGCCCTTCGAACTTTATGAGAAAAAAAAATGTTCATCCAGTCACTTTGATGCTATATATATGGCAAGGTCATCTCTCCATCTCGTTCAGCTTTCTTTAGTGCTGGACTTGAGTATTTGGAATCTTTAAAATTGATATTTCATCATATAACTGTCATGTATGGTGACAATAGATGTAATCCCATATACATGTTTTTTGTGCCATTTCTTGAGCATAATTTGACAAACTACTGGTTTTTGCAAGCATAGTGAGGGAGAAGAGTGAAGACACGCACATACACAAAAAAATGTTGGGAAAAAATCATGGTTTTTAGGAGTTTCTTCTGTCAAATATTTAGTTTATGTTTTGCTGTTCGTGCGGTACTGTGAGAAAGGTGAATCTTTGGAGCAAGAACAAATAATTGTGTGCACATTTTTTAAAATTATATTCCTTTTTTTTTGGGGGGGGGGAGGGGGGTATTTGTTTAGTTAATAACACTATAGCTAACAAAATAATTGTATTTCTTTTTTTGTCTCAAGCATAGACCAAGTTAAACATTTTTCAATTGCTTATTTTAATATGATAAACTTTGAAAATTGCAGGTGTCTCAATGGCATCCCTCACAGAATTGTCATTCAATTGGACTGGCTTCATTAGTGCCATGATTTCAAACATTTCCTTCACTTACAGGAGCATCTATTCCAAGAAAGCGATGGTCTCTCTCTCTCTCTCTCTATCTATCTTTCTATCTTGCACCCCCACTCCCCACGAACCACTGCCCTCTTCCTACATGTTCCTTCACTTATGGAATCTAATCTGATTCTTGCAGACTGACATGGACAGCACCAATTTATACGCGTATATCTCAATCATTGCTCTCATTGTTTGTATCCCTCCTGCAATCATTGTAAGTAAATTGTCCGATTTAGTTATTGAAAAAGATAATGTTAAATGCATTCTGCACCGTATATTGTAGGAGCAAAACATTTAAGCATCAACTGTGGCATATGAAATCTCAATAGGAGAGTGCATCTCTTAAAGTTTGTACCATGTCTGGCTTGTTTCGTTGATGTAGAGCTCTCTCTATATATTGACTCATCTATTTGAACAGATACTTGGAACATTAAATGTATATAATTAAAATTTAGAAAATGGGTTTCCTATGTAAATAACATATTCTACCACTTCTTTAAGCATTTCCAATTGGTTTTTTGCCTCTGATTCAGATTCATTTAATACAAATCTTTACTAATTCATATGGGATTTTTTCAGACTGCTCTTCTGCCAATTTAATTGAGGGTGCTGAAATTCCTGGAATACTTTCTCTTCCTTTATGCCATTTTCTTAGTTTGGGAAATGCTTTACAACTTTGTCATGTTTGTTGTTGTGTTGTCTCTTTGGCATGCACCATTGAATGATGAATTTGGATTCACTAGCTTCCATGTTTTTGGAATTTTGCTTTGAAAGTTTAGTTGAACTTTTGATTTGATATCAGATTGACGCAAAACATGTGTATTCAATGCAAATAATTTTTATGCTGTAGGTAATTGTTGAAGTACATATAAAGTGGAGAATGTACTTTGTTAGATAGTTGCTCTTCTTCACTGATTGTTCATGTTTTACAGCTTGAGGGGCCACAACTGTTGCAGCATGGGTTTAAGGATGCAGTTGTCAAAGTAGGGTTGACAAAATTCATCTCAGATATGTTCTGGGTGGGAATGTTTTATCACCTCTACAATCAGGTATTTGTTTGACAATATACAAACTTTCATGTATTCAAAGAAAAAGCAACAGATAAAGCATATAGAAACATATGCATATGAGGCTTATCACAACTTGAATTCTCAGTTGCATTTTGCTGCCAGTAGTGTGTACTAAAAAACAGAACTTGTTATGAGCATTCTCAATAGGATCATATTTGGGTCTTTCTAAGTTTAACCTGAGTACAGAATGGTTAAGAAATTTTTGGGTTCTTGTAGTTGTAATTTGCTGATCTGTATTGATGGAATTATTATATAAAAATAACTAGGATCAAGCTTTGTTTTTCATGCTTTAATTATTTATCAGTCTTGGTGTAAAGTAGGTCCTACTATTATTCTAAAAAAGCTTGAGCACTTTTGTTGTGGTCTGAGTTCTTTGTTGACGACGTTAGCTAGAAACATTTTCATGTAGCCTAAGCCCCAGTTTCATAGCCATAAATTCTACTGAAAATTAATCATGATCTCTTTGCCATTGTAAATTCTCAAGTATTCACAGTATATAAAAATTAAAGTTTTCTGCAAGATGCCAATGTTCTTCTTTGTTAATTATGCTTCAAAAACACTTTGACTTAGCATTTCCAGCGACTGGATTATCTATTGTGCTATCTAATATTATCCATCGGTACCTATTTGGACCTAAATTCAAAATTGTAATTCTAAATGCGGATATCCCATTCACGCTGATCATGTGTTATCCTGGAGTACTTTTCCTTTATAAATCATGAGAATGTTGTTATGCATTATTTAAATGGCATGATTTCTGTTTATATTGTTCATCTCCATCCTCTATGTTAACTTTGCCTTTCTTACTTATTGTACTAATAAAATAACTTCTGTGGATCCCCCAGCTGGCAACAAACACCTTGGAGCGAGTGGCTCCCCTCACTCATGCGGTTGGGAATGTGTTGAAACGTGTATTTGTAATAGGTTTCTCAATCATAGTCTTTGGTATGTGCAAGCATTACCCCTTTTGTTGGGCCAATATGTTCTAATTTATTTTTCCCCTTCTAATTTGCTTGATTATTGATTTAACTCCTCTTCCTAATCTTAATTCTGAGCAGGAAACAAGATCACAATGCAGACAGGAATTGGAACTTGTGTTGCAATTGTAGGAGTTGCCATCTACTCATATATCAAGGCTAAGATGGAAGAGGAGAAAAGAGTGAGTATTAATGTTCAAGATTCATTTAATATTTGAATTGTTTTTCTTCTGTCTAAAAGAGAATGAAGCAAATATAATTAATGTTAGGATTACAATTATATGTTGTAATCTATCTGATTTCCTTAATGTGGATAGTTTTCCTTTAGCAGCTAACTTTTCTAGATGGTATCTGACAACCTATAAGATTTATTAGCTTTTTAGCTTATTAGTGGGTTGCCTGCATGCACGCTTGGATGAATTGTGACGTTTTACAAATGCTTTTAAGACTGTGAAACCAAGTTCCAGTATTTCTTTTCCAGTTCATAAGTAGGCCTGCCAAGTAGCTCCTGACTGACCTCAGGTTGGGTCGAACCATGTATTGAAACTATTTTGTTGGCTAAAAGTTCTAATAATTTTTCCTCCACTTTTATAACTTTGTGCAGCAAATGAAAACTGCATAAGCAGCAGAGCTGTGAAAATTGAAGACTCGGCGCAGTGCTAGGTTTTGATGTTCTATGTGCCTGTAAAAACAGGGGAAAAAGAACAGTGATGCGAGGCTGACTGCCATATAAAGCTCACTTACTATTACATCTCCATTTTTCTTTTCTGCTGTTTGTTATTTAACCTCGGACTAGAAACCATTGTTAATTTACAAGCACACAGAATAATTTGTTGCACCAAGTAGCTTTAAAGAGAGCCACTTATGTATTTAAAAATAAGAATTACCGGTTGCCTCCTACCTTTATCACAGGTCTAGGAGAAGTAGATTGCCTGCACTTTTTGTTGCTACGTTTCGCTTCATTCCTTGTTTGGATTGTAATAGCTCAATACAAACCATGATGTTGTAGCAAACAATGGTATCGGCGAATCTATCTACTAGGATTATTTTCATTTTTTCTTAGAAATGGAAATTTATTGTCTATGTTCTGTTTCTCTTATAGTGGCTTTCTACCTCTGGTTTGGTCAGCACAAGTCTATTGTCAACAAAAGAGCAATGCTATATGTGCCGTACAGTTATGTTGACACCCTATTATGCACTGATGTAGCAGCAGAAATTTTTGAAGAGCACCGCTAAATAACAACTAATGCAAACAGGCAACCTTAGAAATAAAAGTTACTGTCTGAATATTTTTGCTAATAGGAGCCTGACAACCTAAAACACAATTAATTGAGCTGTATCCTTGATGTTCATGGCATTTACCTATGCTATGGTTGTCTTAGGTTATCATTTCTCATCTTTGAATTACTTGAGCCCATACCTTGATAATGTGACAATGTCAGGTTGGCAACTTTGTTGCATGGCAATATCGGTTTAGTTGCCATGCTGACATGTAAAAGGTGCTAGTAAAATGTGAAAAAGTTGAACAAAGTTACGAACAAATGGACAATGATCAAGAACTAACAGAAACAACGTATCCATGGCAACATCAGTTCAGTTGTGATGCCTACATATAAAAGGTGCAAGTAAAATGTGAAAAACTACAACAAAGTTATGGACAAGGGGATAATGATCATGAGCAAATGGAAGCAACAGTTTAGATTAGTTTTATCTAGTACCTCCTCCTGGCTGGTAGAGGTTTGAGATTTGAACCTTGGGTAGTGTAGATCCAAACAATTGGGCCATTGTGATTGTAATACCAAGTTAACCTCCCTCTCTTTATTTGACCAAAATAAGAAGGCAAAAAAAAAAAAAAAGAGATCAGAATCTAATCCTTTAAACCTGCCCTAGTAGGCATTGCCAATTGTTGGGTTTGATCTGAATTATAGACCTAAAACAGTTTTTAAGTCATATCATAGGATTCAATTATAGATAAATATATAGCAGTTTGTTATTCACACGTCCATTTGGTGGATTCCGTCCAATTATAGACACCGACCCCCGTTTCATTGCATTGCCATAGTTGTCGATAACTATTCGATTTACAAAGTGGTGGTGTGTGTTTTAGGAAAATTCCCCTCGGAGGACCGTCCGAGGCAAATGAGACTCGTGAATCTATCATCCACTTCTTGTTATTAGTTGGGGCGAGAGAGTTTTTCCCATGGCAATAGAAGGTATCCGAGACAGTCCCTTCCCCTCCGATGTCCTCTTGCCTGGCTCCTTGGAGCGCCCATACCTTTTTTCCTTTGTTCCGAAAAAAGGTTCCCCTTTCGCAGGCTTTAAAATTATTATTATTATTATTATTTTATTGGTACAACGGCACTTAGAGGTATGGGTACAACTAACAAAATTAAAAAAAAAAAGACACAAAGAAAGAGTGGTTTCCCTAGAGAAAACTACCGGAGTGAAGAGCCGTGTAAGAGGTCACCTAGTCAGCTACGCTATTTGCCTCCTTGTAGACATGTGTAGACCGGAAGGAGTCGCACTCTCCCAAGAGTTTTTATATATCGTGGAGTAGCAGCGTCCTCCCGAAAGCACAACACCGACCTCGAACCCACTTGATCACCGTAGCCGAGTCCTCATCGAGGAGGATGTGGTTCACACCCAAAGCACATCTCGCATAGGTGATGCCCTCCTATGCTGCTCTGAGCTCTGCACTAAGGATAGATGTATCGAAGATCTACCTACCCCCAACCGCCACCAATTTGGCGTCATAGTCTTTGATGACAAATCCCACACCTCCACTGCTCCTTTCCTCGCCGACACTATCGTTGAAGTTCACCTTGAGAAAATGAGAAGGTGGAGGCTCCCAGAAAACGAACACGATCCTAGTCGCTGCAAGAGCAGAAAGGAAGTCTTATATGTCCCTAGCCGTCTCACAAGAATATGATGCAGTAGTGCTAATGATATCCGCCGCATGAAGTAGAGCTCTGTTCATCACCAGTCACCACCCCCTGGGTGCACTTTGCTGTCTCGAAGACTCGGACATTTCTATCTAACCAACAATGGTAGGCTAGATAGGCAGCACTGATCTTTTACTCCTCAACGTCAGGCCTCTGTGAGGAAGCCAAGAAAATCCTCGATCGACAGCAACCCTTGCTGCGGGCCGGGGGAGGCCGAGGCGTACCTCTAAATCTAAGTGGCCCGTGGACATCCAATAAGAATACAGAAAATGGATATTTCCACCTCCAGGCAGACCACACAAATTGGGGGAATCATTACCTCTTGGCGAGCCATGACTTTGGAAGGTAGGCACCCCCATGCCGCCTTTCAGACAAACAAGGCCACTCGGGGGAGGATAAGCAGCCTCCAGATCAAACCCCCATCCATCCGCCAAGTCAGAACCCTTCTGAACAACCTAAATAAGTTCCAAGGAAATCTGCAAATTAGGGACAAAATAAGGTGCATTTTTTAAAGAAAATGAGTGTGGGGTAATTGTGTATGATGATTTTAAGCACAAACATGCATGTTACTTTTCTTAATGAATGATATGCATAATATACAAGCCTAAGTTTTCATTGAGACAATAAATTTTTCATGGGCAAATACAAGTACTGTATAGTTTTTTGCATGCTCTACGCCAAGTATTTTCGATAATACAAAGCACACCCCTCCCAAGTCCCAGATGAGGTTTAGTCGTGGCACAGAACAAGCCATGGAAAGCAGCAACAACCATCGTTTGCTTTAGTTGGAAAGCCCACCACTCTGAGTTGGGCTTCCTTAGCTTGGACCATGACCATTCCACCGTCCCAGCCAATCTGGAAGCTCATTCATTTTTTTGATAAAGTGAGGGAACTTGTGCATTGGGAAGCCTACAATCTGCATGCAATTACCCGTGACAAATATAAATAAGAAGGAACAGGGAATCTGATCTGCATATAGAAAAGAGAATCTGATTTCAGTATTTATGGGTTGGGTTGGGTCAGAATTTAGTAAACCCAAGTCTAACCCGAAAAATAGAACGGATTCAATTTTAAAACCCGACTTGGCCCTATGGGTCCTTTAAATCAGATCGGATCGGATCTAAGCAGATCGGTTCGGATCAGTTTATGGGTCAACTCAACCCATTTGCAGCCTTAGCCTCACCTTCTCTTGCAGATCATGACCAGGTTTAAGGCCCCATTTGATGAAGCTTTTGGAGGGCCAAAAAGTACTTTTTGACCCTCCATAAGCACTTTTAGATAAAATAATTATGCTTGGTAAAAATTTTGGGAAGCTGATTTAGCTTTTCCGAAAAGCTAAAAAGAGCTTTTTGGGAGAAGCTCTATTTTGAAGCTTTCCGAAAAATCACTTTTTGGCCCGATCCGAAAGGTATTTTTTTGACCAAAATATCCGTGATTAAATATAACAATTACACAAAATATCCCTTCAATAATTGTTTAACCAATTTTATCACATAGCTAGAAAATTTGTTATATTATGAAAAAATAATTTATGCTAATAATTATAATATTTTATATCTTTATTATTGTCTTATATTATAAATATAATATTATATTACATTATATCATAATACATTGATATGTTATGTTAAATAATTTAATATTATA
>JAOXJJ010001100.1:11731434-11741842 GCA_025769935.1 Phoenix roebelenii
GGGGGGGGGGGGGGGGGGGTTTATGTTTACAGAATGCACAATTCAAAACTAAAAGTCATATAAAAAATATATACAAATGTTTATGAAATTAATGAGGAAACTTTTATCATAGACGAACTTATGCGAAAGAAATATAAACTCCCAGAAAATTTAGAATTGCCAACGGTTCACAAAATTATGTATCAATCAAGAAAAGAGCTTGTTGCTCCAACAGGCAACTAAGATAACTAAAAGTTACTTAATAGTAAGTTCCAGGTAAAGAACATACCATAGAGTATATGTTATGTGCTAAAGCCCATAAGATAAGGATCTACAGTGCTCGTGGAAGATCACTACATGAGATGTATGAGATTGTATCGACCAATACATGCCTGAATCCTGATTGCCTCATACAATATCATGCAATATTACTTAGCATGAAATTTTCTTTCAGTTTAGTAGTACCGAGTTCACTATGGGTTGATTGTTCTCATGCTTGACTTTCTTATCCTTTTGATATCCTTAAACAGGTGGAAAAGGCTCGGATGTAAAGGAGGAAGAAGTTGGCAAGATCAAGGTGGATACAATCATGAGATATTCCAGGTATGATGCAGCTTATAATAAGATCCTTGTACCCCTAAATCTTTGGGATTTACAAGATTGGACCTCTCCCCCATCCCATCCACACCTCTCCCTTGCCTCTCTACTTCTCTCAGACCTTTACAGCAGTACTGAGACATCAGAAAGATAAAGAATCCGGGCATTGGAAACATGCCCTTCTTCTTAACTACACCGATCCTGTCCTACCCTAGATAAAGCCCTATTACTCTTTTGCACTATAAGTCATACCTACTGAGTCAAATCTACTGAATTTGAAATGAAGGAAACATCAAAACTAGGTTCAGATTATGAATCACATAATTAAGGCTCTTAAAGCTTCTGTTGTTTTTTTGACCAACTCAATTCAACTCAACGAAGCCTTAATCCCACACTAGTTAGGCTCGGCTGCAAGAATCCTTTTTCTCCATTCTGCTCAGTTTAGAATCATACTTTTCGAAAGATGTTGAGATTTTAAATTCTTTTTTTCACTACTTCATCCATGTGATTTTCAGTCTACCTCTATCCCTCTTTCCTTCTATATGTATTAAAGCACTCCTCCATACTGGTACATTCCTTGTAGTTGTACATGTCCAAATCATTTTAACTAATAGTTCTGTTTTCATCTATATCACCACAAATATTTAAATAATTATCAACTCAACATCTTCCCGAGCTGATGAATCAAAAACAAAAATGAGCATGTCACCACAAATACTTAAGTAAAAATCAGTCAGTGAGAGCAACAGGTAGCCCACAATTATTCTTAGAAATTTACGATATCTAGAGAGAGAGAGAGAGAGAGAGAGAGAGAGACTCAACCTAATCCTGTCCAAATGGAGATGATGTTTCAAAAAGATGGCTACCTAAGTCATGAAGTGGTTTGGCTTAGCCTGAAAGTTCACCCAAGCAATTGCCTCAGACATGAAGGGCCTTCTGCAAGCAGTATAAACACTTCACTAGCCTGGAACCCCCCTTAAGCAAGCACTTTAGCAATCCCAAGAGCCGCATTAAGTTCCCTCCTCTTACTGTCTCCAATTACTGTTCAGTTCCTAATTTTCCTCCTGCAGCTCTTCACTCGGCCTCGACAAGGTACTAGGATGAGCGCCTATAACCTATTTCATGACAAAAATTGCTAGAAGGTGATGCTACCATACATGCCAAATAATAGAAGCTTTAGCATAGTTTCAAAGTTCAGCTCTTAGATAGTTTGCTACTAAAAACCTGCTTTGAAATTACAATAGGAGATGAGGAACATGATTTCAATTTGGCAGGTAAACTTTTCATCTACTCAAAAGATAAGATGTTACAATATGTCTTGAAGATCACTGAGTAGCAGTTGCGGTTAAGGCTATGAATATTGTA
This sequence comes from Phoenix roebelenii, assembly GCA_025769935.1. Lineage (NCBI taxonomy): Eukaryota > Viridiplantae > Streptophyta > Magnoliopsida > Arecales > Arecaceae > Phoenix > Phoenix roebelenii. Next base: position 11,733,376 of record JAOXJJ010001100.1, read on the forward strand.
TCCTTTAGAGCATTAGCGCACAAAGGATTCAAGGGGGAAAAAGTGGGCCAAGTGTAACAACATTATTGAGTACAACTATGATAAGCAAAGAAAAACATGTACAGGATATTACATTTGCCAATTAGTTAGGATAAGGCTTGATGGTTATCATGATCATCACCAATATAAGCAATTAATATAAGCCCATATTTTGGGTGAAGCCATTAGAGAAAACTTGCTAAGACACATTATTCTAAAAATAAATCAAAAATATGTTAGAGCACCTTGTTTTCGTTCATGTACAATCACCAAATAACATATCTAGGTCCTGCAAGCAAAGAACGTGTGCTACAAGTATATTCTCCTACTTTTTATTTTTCTATTGGCGCTACATAAGGCAAAATGGGCCATGTTACAGTTCAGGTCATGTGAAGGAGTAGATTCAAGAGCTAAATGAAAGAAGTTGCACTCTGATCTTTTAATGCAATAGTGCCTAGGAAGCACCAAGATAAGTAACAATAGATGCAATAATTATTGGTATAAGTTTTAAATCAGATTCTTGATTGAAGAGTAGGTTCTGAGAATCAAGAATAGATTAAAAGGTTGCAAAAATGCATGTGAGAGTAAATCTGATAATGCACAGAGCACATTGCCTCGATGACTATGATAGCTATGGCATAGAATGCATAGCTAGATACAAGATCAAGTAACCTGGCTTATGTGAAGTCTCCTTGATTCTTAAAACATCTTCATTACATACTGAGTACGCCTATGTTTGATATCTTGTCATTTAACTTTTTTTATACACTTTTTTTTCTTAGATATCACCTAAAAGAAAAGCATGCCAATTCCCAAGTGACATTGGGGCATGAGGTAGTCATTAGTGATGCTGAAAATCGCCATTAAAATGCCTCATAACCTGATTACCAATACTATCATCAATTAATACAATTAGTTATGCTCAACGCTTTTGTAAGCTAAAATCCACAATACAACACATATATTGCCCATGGACACCAATTTCCAAGTGCATTCTTAATAAATATAACAAGTTTTTATCCAAGATATACTTCACTATTCCTGTTGATGAGATAAATATCATGCTTTCACATGAGATTCCAAACTTCTAGTACAAGATTAGTTTATTAGAGATGCCACATGAAGCATATCCCCCTAGAAATCACAACTAAAGGAGCCTATACACTGTCTTTTAGCATATAAATACCACTCCTGAGGCAACATAAGTTCAAAACCTTCACACATAAAGTACATACAACTTTAGGAGCAATTTACAAAAGTAATACTCAAACCAAGATATATTTCCTACATTCTTATCCAAGGGTGATTCTTCTCAATGAAAAGAATTTTCAAAATTCTCTTCTCAGTACTTTAGTTGATGCAAAATTTGACCTTTAAATTCCTTCTCTAACCCTATTGCTTGTGTCACATGTCCTCAACAAGACTCTCTAGCCAATAATGCATAAGGCTGAACCATCTCAAATGGTTCTATAGCAATCTCTAATAGTAATACTTTAGGCTTTTGCTTGCATGTACTCAGTTCCAACTCTATCTTCTAGTGCAGCATCCTCATTTCCGCTATGATATGCCATACATGCAGCCATCATTGGGATCCACATAACAAAACCAACCTTACAATTGATCGAGAAGTTCCACACTTGGTATTCAACAATGATTGATACTCCATAACATGCATCTCCTCACATGCCATGGCCACAACTATTACTTTTTCCTTTCACTACTGGAAACAAAAAATAATGATGTGGGCCTTCAATATGACCAATAAAGGATGACTTTGTGTGACCAGCCAAATTGTTACCCGGTCTTTTTCCTCATTGTTGGTTCATTCATCTCAAGAGCCAAGCCTACTTTGAGAATGGGAGCCAAGGTGATGAAAATGATCCATTAATGGGACTTTTTCTTCTTATCCTGACTGCATTCTTAGAAGAATTCCTATACAAACTTCCTTCCAAGTACCAATTATGCCAAAATTATGTTTTGAAGCATCCTCCAAAAGACCAATCTACCATTTACCAACACATCAAAAACAAATAACACAATGCACGCTCGTACCTAATCAACATCTATAACAAGCAGAGAGGCTAAAGGCTTGATGCTGAATACCAAACTACCGCCATCTCTAGTGTTTATATTATAACTTCAACATTACATGTTCCCCCCGTAATGTGAGTAGTTGAGAAAAGCCTATGAATATTACGAAAACTCTAAAAATGCATACCTTATTGGGTATTTACATCCCTTTATTTTTAATTTATCAAGTGATGTACTACAAAAGGATATATATCAAGAGAAGTAGATATGCTTTAGAGGGACGTATTTACCAATTTGCAAATTCTCTTGACAAAGAAAACTAACGCAAGGCCCAAACTTCTCATCAGCTAGTGCGATCACAATCATCCTTGAATACTTGTTCCTCTTCAATTGATCATGTTCATAACACCTACCTGCCTGCCTGATGAAGGTGCTAGTAAGTGCAATCAACATCTCTTCTACCTCCACAAACATTCATTCTGTACTCAAAATGCATCATATCCAAATCGAAAACAATCCCTAGTAGATCCTCCTTCCAATATCTTTATCAGAGTCCTAAGCATGGAAACACCCTCAATGGTCAACCTTGGAGAGCAAACATTTAATTACCTGAAAACATGGTTACCACTCTCTTTTTTTTTCCTTGTTACACATTCATGGAGTTAGGCCTAAAACTCTAGGAGCATCAAAGAATAACAAACTAAATGAGCTTCAAAGAGTCTGCATTTAACCCATTCAATAATAGAGCTAAGACATAAAGCAGAGTAATGAATATATAGCACCTATTTTAAAACATGGCCTATACAAAGAAATGCAGCATGTAGCATATATCATATGGATGTCACAAAACAGCAATAAAACTTCCAAAATCCAGTAATTCCTGAAAATACCACAAATACTGGCATCTGAAAAATTGTACATCAAATATATCCCTTTTGCAAACAAGGAGATGATATCAGACAAACGGTGAGTAATAACACATGGCAGATAGGCCTAGTAAGAATAACAGGGAATGACAAACGGTGAGTAGTCAAATTCAAGCATGGAAAAATAATAATAATAGTAGTAGTAGCAGCAGCTTAAATATTTTCTAAGAATTCATTCTTCCTGACACTTACAAGGACTTGCTTGACTTTCTAAAATGCCGCTGCATTGTCAGAATATCCTTTTCATGATAAGCATCATCATCATCAACAACAACAATAAGCTGATTAGTGCTGAGCTACAGTCACGATTTCTCGAATAAGATGTAGCACATATGAGGCATAGTCCAAGCCTATTATACACTACTTTAATCGACCGAAAAAAGAAACAGAAAGAAAAAAGGAAAAGGGAACCAAAAGCAAACTTTTGCTGTCGAATAGAGTTTTTTCCCCGACAAGAAATTAGAGACTCACCCGCTAGCATCAGCAATCTCCCTGGAGATCTTCATCTTCTTGGTAGTCCCCTTATACAAATCCTCGAGACTGCACGGCAGCTGGTTCTCGATAGGTGCCGCCTTCTGCAACCGGTGGGAGTGCATCGCGGACCCCTCCCCGCCGAAGGCCGATCCGAAGAAGTCATCTCCGAACATCCCACCGCCGAACCTCGATCCGCCCCTCATCCCACTGCCACCGCCCATGCCCCCAAAGGGTCTGGAGAACCCAAAGAACTCGGCGAATATATCGTCCGCATTCCTGGGGTTGAACCGGAACACGTCGGGCCCGTCCCCGCCGGAGAAGAAGGAAGTGTCGCCGGCTCCCGGCGGCGGGACCTGCCCCTTGAGCCCCTCCTCGCCGTACTGGTCGTAGATCGCCCGCTTCTGCGGATCGCTCAGGACCTAGAAAACAGGGACGACAACGAATCAGAATCCGATCTTTGCGATTTGAGATTTTGTTCTGGGACAGAGATTGGTACCTCGTAAGCTTCGGAGATCTGTTTGAACTTGGCTTCGGCTTCCATCTTGTTGTTGGGGTTCTTGTCGGGGTGCCATTTCATGGCGAGCTTGCGATAGGCCTTCTTGAGGTCATCGTCCTTGGCGTTCTTGTCCACCTGAAGAATCCTGTAGTAATCCACGCCCATATCGTCCCAATTCCTCTGCTTTCCTTTCTTCTTTCCTGTTATTAGCCTCCTCCTCTTCCTGTTCTTCCTGGTGCTGTGTATAAGTGGTGGCAGCGAACGGCGGTGGTTTCTTTTTGGTTTCTTGATTCTTCTTTCTATCTCACTTGCATACGACGGCGGGAGTGGGGGAAACGTCTGGAAGAGAGGTCAGGTGAGAAGGCTGTGGAAGGTTCGAGAGGCCTGACTTGGTTTTGGTTAGCTGGAGGAGGCGTGGTCCGAGTTGGCGAGGCACGTTCCGAATCCTGGGTCGGTTTGGGATGACTAGGCGCGTTCTCCATGTCTCAAAACCTGGCAAACGTGCCATCGTGGCCGATGGACGACACCAGGGGAGGTGGATATGAACTAAGATCGAACAAGAGTTATAGATACTATTATCTTAGTGACTTTCTTAGGCTATTTAAACTAGTCTATAAGCATACAATAATTGTATCTGAATATCGATCGAGAGCATTGGGCGCCACTTTGGATGCCACGTAATGAGTATCAATACGGCATCCCAAACCGGGACCGCTAGGGTATCTTGAGGTCAAAGGAGGGGCCAAGCCAGGTTAGGGTAGAGGGAAAAGCCCACGAAGGTCACACTTGAGGTAAGCTGAGTTTGCATGCTAAACCATAGTCAATCGTCTAATTTCTTTCACAAAAAAAAAAAAAAAAAAAAAAAAATCGTACCTTCGACTTGAAGCGTAGATTAGAACATATCGTGGATCTTTCACCACCTCAAGCACCGTCTCTTCACAACTATTTTAATGCTCCATCCTCGCCCACTTCATATATCTTCTAAAATCCACATCGAGCACTATCAGCTTCAAATTTCAATAACCATTTCTGTCCTTCAGCTCAGGGCTGTATCTAAATTTTTTCACATAAGAGATACTAAGCAAGAGAGCTTTTCAAGATGCCACCAAAATGAAGAATCAAGTAGGAGATGAATGAGTTTTTCTCACTATCATGTAGTCCTAGGTACCATTTTGATAATGCTAATTTATGCTTTTATTTTCGAGATAAAATAAAATTAAGGAAATTGCATTTATTTTTTTGTTGGTGGCTGTATTGTCTGATATTTTCACTGTTGTCCATGCTCGTGCGCTTGTTTTTGCACGAGTTAACAGGCAACTACATCAATTAACTTATATCTTTTATTATTATTTTTAAAAAATTCTACTAACTAGCTTATATCTTTTTTTGTTATTATTAAAGTTTATATACAATCAATAACTTATCTAAACTTTTAGAAATAACCTAACAAATTTTCTCTTTTCTCCGGGAGCCAAGCATTTTGTCCTAGCCGAACTCCAAATCTTGTTACCTATGTTATAGCAAAAGCAAAGAAGTTTTCCTTTAGTTGCTTCAACCTAGTGGCTGAGAAAGACACTTAAGATTGGCCCCTAGGCGCCCTCACCAAAGACCAAAAGTACAATTAACAACAAATCAACAAACGGCAATCTCTCTAAAATCAAGGAAGTTAGATGTGAAAGGGAATAAACCAACAGTACATGAAGGATTTGGTCATTGTTCGGCGCATGCAATTCGGTCCAAAGAGAGAGAGCCAAGCACAGGATCACCGAGATGGTTCCTTGAGTGTCTAATTGACAAAAAAAAAAAAATCATAATGCTCCTACCGCGCCGAATTTACCATCCAAGTTAGCCACATGATACAACCGCACACTTCCTAGGACATGGCCCTGAAAAATATATTAGGCCTGAAAAACTTATTATAACCTCAATATCATAGCAAACTCATTTCAGCATTCCGATACGATCAGGGAGGCTGGAGTCTTCCTCTCCACCTCCTCCATGAACGGTCAATGATCGTGATCCACAGGCAGATAGACCGAGCCTCTTCAGACCGGCCCATTAGCCCAGCAAATCAGGCCACTACAGTTACCTCCTGTCGTAGACTTTACATCCAGTAGGGAAGAAATCATCCCGCAGTTATTGCATCATAAGATCTCAAATCGACCAATTATCACAAATCGCAAGACCTAAATCAATGAAAGCATCTCCAATCCTCTCTATAATCAAAAATCAAAAGATTATAACAATGATAATAAAAAAAACAATGAAGAACACCTGTAGAATCGATCACAAACAGGAGAAATCAGCAAGGAATCTGATCGACGAACCATCTGATGACTTTGACCGGCAGCTTTATCAGATCCACGGCCAGATTTGCCAACCCTGCAAAGAACGCGCAACTCAAGATCGTCCTGCAATCCAATAACCAAGGGAACAAAATATCCCCCTCATATAAACCGCTGATCCACTCTGATCCACGAATCCACGATTGTAAGAGACAAAGGACGAGGGGCAAATCACTACTAACCCAATGGTCCAGACGACGGCGCCCACAAGAGACAAAGGCCAAGGCCAGCACAGCGACGGGAAACCCTATCAAGAACCCTGCAATCCCCCATTTCTCCTCCTTTCTTCTTGCGAACGTTGTTCGTTTTTGTTTACTTCTCTCTTATCCACGGGAAGGGGGAGCCCAAATAGGAGAAACGATCCTTTTTTTTTTTTTTTTTTTTTACTAAAGCGGGCATTTCATACATCACGAGTACGAATATACCCTAAAGAGTCAGAATACAAAATGTCCCGAAGTGCTCCGGCCATCTCTCTCTCCCCAACCCATAGGGTGCATCCTGAGTGGCTCACTACATACGCAGCTACCCAGTCGGCCGCCCCATTGGCCTCACGATATACATGCATGGCCTGTAATGTAACCCCCTCTCCCACCATCATCCAAATGTCGTGAAGCAAGGGATGAGCGCATCCATGACTACTCGAGCCCCTACGGATCCAGCTAATCACCGTGGCCGAGTCACCCTCCAGAAAAACCGAACTCGTCCGGAGTACTCGCCGCGCATAAGACAGGCCCATCCAGGCCGCTCGCAACTCTGCCCCTGGAACCGAAATATCAAAAATCTGACGGCCCCCTGCTGCCATCACATCAAAACTCGGGCCCCTAACAACGAATCCGGGCCCTTCCCTCCTGCCACCATCCAAGACAGAGCCATCAAAATTGACCTTGAGGAAACTCGGGGGTGGAGGCTCCCAGCTAAAGAATACCCTATGTGGAGCTGCCGAAGCAATGTGGGAGCCCCAGATGTCCCGAGCTGTCAAAGGTCTATGAGCTGGCTCTACCTGAATAATCTTTGTAGCCTGAGCGCAAGCCCACTCCATCACAAATCGTAGGGATAGCCGGCTCTCACCAAACACTCGGGTGTTCCTGGACAGCCATATCTGGTATGCTGTACACGACGCCCTGATAGCCAATCCCCGCATCTGAGGAGCACTAGCCCATAGTCGAACCTCCTCCAGGAAGAGATCCCTCCCACTCCAGGTGTCCCCCGAGATCCCAGTCAAACTCCAAACACCTCTCGCCCATACGCAGTGGAATAGAACATGATCCACCGACTCATCCACCCCGCAGTTCGGACATGAGGGGGAAAGGCTCATACCTCGTCTACACAGCACTGAGCATGTCGGCAACCGCTTCCAGGCCACCTTCCAGAGGAAGAGAGCAACCCTCTGGTGTAGCCCAAACCTCCACACCCAGCCACAATCTAGGCCCGGCTGTGAACCTGGCTGAAGGAGCCGGGCAACCTCGCCGATCCCAACGCTCGCTCGACAGGTAGTGCTCCAGATCCTGATATCTGGACCTGCTGCTCCCGGAAGGGGAATCGACCGAACCCGCTCTACTAGATGCTCTCCAAACAGCTGTCCCAGCCTGTCGCCATCCCACTCTGCCTCTCCCAGCCGGAGCAGATCAAAAACTCGAAGTCCCTCCCCCACCTCAGTACTGAGAGTCGTTGGCCATAGTCTCAAAGGAATTGCATCCACCCATGGGCTATAGTCTCATAAATGATCCCTCTCACTTTCCTAATTTGAATTGGAACCCACAGGAACTCTGTGTCAAAAATACCCCTGGTTGCGGACTAGGAGGTATATATAGGTAGGGGTAATTTCGGCATAGAAAGCACACGCCGGCCTGAGACGTCCATGTTGGGTGCTGAGTATAGAATATGGGCCGCTAAAAAACCAGCATCGCTCACACCTGTGATGTATAAGGCCCTGTTTGGGGGAGCTGTTGGCAGTAGAGCTGTTGGAAGTAGAGATGTTGGAAGTAGAGCTGTTATAAAAAGTTGTTTGTTGTTTGGTAACTATATTCGTAAAGTGTTGTGGTACTTTGTTTTGTGTTTGGTAAACAAACTGAGAAAGTACTTTTGCATGACAAAATTACTATAAAGGACATTGCATAGTATTATACAACAGAACATAATAAAATATAACATATATTAATACATAAATATACGATATA
>JAOXJJ010001100.1:11752378-11765476 GCA_025769935.1 Phoenix roebelenii
ATATGTTATGTTAAATAATTTAGTATTATGTTATATTATCTCCGAAAGGATAAAAAATTAATTTATGCTAATAATTATAATATTTTATACCTTTATTATTGTATTCTACTATAAATATAATATTATATTACATTATATCATAATACATTGATATATTATATTTAATTATTATGCTATAGTATATTATATTATATTACTAGATTATAATAATATTATATTACATTACATTAATATTATACTATATCATATAAGTATGTATTTATATATTATATATTTTATTATGCTCTATTGTATAATAACATATAATATCTTTTATGGTCATTTTATCATACCAAAAATACTTTCTCAGTTTGTTTACCAAATATATGTTAAAGTTCCACAGCACTTTAAAAATATAGTTACTAAACAGCAATCAATTTTTTATAAAAACTTTACTTTCAAAAATTTTACTGCCACCCGCTCTCCCAAACGCGGCCTTTATCCTTTTCTTTCTTCTATTTTTCATTGCCTGCAAAAGGCCTAAAAAGTAAAAACTTTAGGTGAATTCGCCTATCCAACTGACAATTTACTGTGCACAGAAATATAGATCTCACCGTAAGCATCTGCTCGCGAGGGAGAAAGAAGCTGCAAGCTGGAGCCAGAGACGGCAAATATATTCACCCTGCGGTGCCAGTGCAAAAAGGGACATGAACCCTTGGGTTGCCCCCACCATTGGATTCCCTCCACCACCTCCTCCTCCTCCTCCTCCAATACAGTCTTTTAGACCCTTACATGTTTGGGGGCACCCCACTGCAGACCCACCATTAGTGCACACGTGGCCGAGACATCTAGCCCTGCGGATGCCCACTCCGCCGTGGGCTCCTCAGCCACCTCTTCCTCCACCATCAAACCCTTCTTATTGGCACCACCATTACCATAAGGTACTTCCTCTTCTCACTCTCCCTCTCTCGCCCCCCCTCCCCCCCCCCCCCCCCCCCCCCCCCCCCCCCCCCTCTCTCTCTCTCTCTCTCTAAACTGTTTTTTTTCGTTGCAGGGCTCTAGAGAAGGTTGGGTACCACATACCCTAACACAAGGAACTCCTTGCTTCCCTCAGGCATTCCCAACGGTATATATTCACCTTCTCTTCGTGATCATCCTATGAAATGTATGTGAAGTGGTTGGTACCTTACTTTGTGGAACAAATTAAATGCAGAGGTTTCCAGTTCCACCGGTCTCGGGTGTTCTTCCCTACCCCTTCTATAGGGCACTTCCTCCTCCCGCCACAAAGCACTCTGTTCCGCAGCTTCAGCTCGATGCTTATCCTGTAAGTTTCTTATCGTTCGTCTCACTTTGAATCGGTGCTGCACAACTTATTCACTCATATATTAGTTCAAAGTTAAAACATTATGATTCAATTATTTTCTGACAACTTGTGTAGACTACCAGGTGAAATATAGAGTAATCTAGTCTTCTGGAGAAGAAAAAAAAATCTAGTAATTTATTGGAGTCAGATAAAGGTGGTTAAAACAAGTACAAGAAGATGCTACTTATGCATGGACAGTCCGCAAGACACGTTGTCTGAGTTTGTCCAATTCCATGTGGTTGATCAGGGTACGATAGATTCCACGCCCATCTCTGTGGAACATCAGAATGGTGGGGTTATTCTGCCTTGTCAACTTGCTACGTATCATGTAGGCCCCTCAGCTTGGGCTAGTTGATTTCGTGAACTAAAACCAAGGTAACAGAAATAAAAATTTATGATAAAAAGCCTAAAGATGGGCACTTGTTAAAGAAGGCTCAAGAGGCATTACCATAAAAAGATGTTCAAGAGGAAAAGAAAGGGGGGCTAAGCAAAAAGCACAACTGATTTATATGGGTGAATGTCATGCAGGACGGTCTTTGTGAGTTGTGTTTGGTTCATGCACCAAAGATGAATTTAAGTATTAAGAACGTAAAAATTGATAGAATGGAGAATGTAGAGTCACATATTAAGAAACACGATCAGAAATTCTAACATGTCTTAGCTGAAGTATTTGTAGATCCAACATAGAAGTAGTAAAATTGATGTCAAATATGATGAAGTACAAGTATTCAAAAATTGCAGGAAACTAGAATTGACTTATGAGTTCGCAAACAAAAAGAACCACGTTGAGTCTTCAATTAGATGGCATGTCTATTAGAACAAGAACAAGGAAAAGGCGTTAGCAGAAGCTACTAATGCTATCGATAGGGCATTGTGTTGTATGGAATAGATACATAAACGCACCCCTTGATATATTCATTTTGTAATGTTTTTTGAGGAAAATTTTCATTCTATAACGTTATCACCACAATGCAGATTTTTCAATATTCTAATATAGTGCAGCTCATGCATAGGTGATTTTTGATCCACTAATAATATTCATAAAACTATCTCTTTATTCCTCATCGTTTCTCCAGTCAAAGGAAAGTATAGATGCAGCTATTGGAGATGTTTTAGCGAAGCCATGGTCACCATTACCTCTTGGGTTGAAGCCTCCCTCATTGGAAAGCGTACTGGTGGAACTACAAAGGCAAGGTGTGTCAAAAGTACCACCAATGTGTGGTTGATATCGTGTCAACAACACCTTGGTTTCATGGCCAACCCATCAAGATTTCGTCGACATGTCTATCTTTAGATCTTAGAGTGAGTAGAAACTCCTTTCAATCTTTTCGTGAGTTGGCCCACTTTACTCATTTGTACTTGTGTGAGACTCTCAGGCTGCACGAAGATGGATGAAAGAACAAGCAGGCAACTCCTTCCTTTTTGTAAGCCTATGTGTGTTGTACTATAATGAGAGCAATTTTATTTGCATTTAATGATTGTAGTAGGACTGTTGTTATTATGCTTGCTTAAGAATATGACTACTAACTTGAAAGAGCAGAAATTGTCCTACATTGTTACACCATAAATGATACGATAAGGATTGGGTTGTAAAGTACTCTCGTCCTCTCTTTATTGTACTAGGAGAGAGTCGTATATATGCATGGTGATGACAATAACGAGCTCATGGCCGAGGCTACATGCATATAATGTACATTATATACAATACAAAATACTCTTTAACACACAAGACTCATAAAATCTCTCATCTCTCTCAAAAAAAAAAAAACTTGCAAGTACGTGCATGTTAAACAAAAGGTGCAGAGGAATAACCTCCCCCGTGTACTTCACAAGCGAAACATCAAGGAGGCCAAGACCTGTATCTTATAGGTTATCCGAGATCGTGTCTCCTTATTGGCCCAATCCCTTACGAAGCTCGACAAGCGCACTGTAAATCGATCCCACCAAACACCAGACCTCAACTGATTTGAGCCACCCGCAATTCTCATGCATAAGGACGAATTAAGGCGTCTCTGGTGTTTCTTCTGATTAAGGAGAAGCCAAGCAAGCAGAATTTTAGCTTCTTTCAAACTTTTTATCCTCATTGAAGCACTTTTTAAAATATTACCATCAAAACCCTTTTTTTAAAAAAAAAACACTTTTTCATTTCAGATGTCACGAAAGTACTTCCCTTGAGCAACACCAAACACACAGAGTCGCATCAGTAAAATGCCGGAATTAAAGCACAGAAGCAAACAACATCAGAAATATTAAGCTAGTGATATTGCTGTAGTTAGACCTCCCACAAGCTAGCTGGACACTCATACTTGTCAAAGCTTCTATTCTCAAGGTCATTGTAAGCCACCCTTCCACGAGAATCCTGCGTTACAATCTTCCCATCCCTCGGTGCTGTCGGCTCGACCTCAATCAACAACTTTAGAACCCATTTATGCATTCCCGGTTCTGACGGCTTCTCACGCAACTCAACCACCCTTTTCAACTCTATGGCTACAAAAGATACTTGGTCTTGAGAAATTGCTCCAAAAGTGTCAACTTTGATGCTGAAAGATAGTTGTCTGATGTATATATGAGTCCAACAATGATATGCGGTTGGGTGCTCTCGCTCTTTGGCCATCTCAAGATGAACATTGATGGCAACGTGGCGATAGATGGGAGGTCCGGAAGTGTTGGATTTGTGATTAAAGACTACTTCGGTAGGTTAGTCGCAGCATGAGGCCGTTGTACGTCAGGACTTACTGTAGTTGGGGTAGAGCTTCGAGCAGTCTAGGAGCGCATATCCTATGCGAGGTGGGTGCTCGGTGCTGAGCGGATGCACCTCGAGAGGATTCATCTATAGTACTCGATTGGATCCGGGGTGTGAATAGATATGGAGATGGTCATCCTCTTATTCGTAAGACTCACGGGTTGGCTATGGAGATGGACGAGTTCTAGGCAGCACATGTCTTCCGGAAGGCGAACAAGGTAGCAGTAAGTCGCCTCCTACGTTGCACGGCATTCGAAGTACTCTTTGGACATCCATAGTAGAACTTCCGTTCTTATTATACTTTTTATTTTTTTATAATTTGATAGGATGTGCTCACATTAGAACCATACGAACCAACGGACCAGAATAGGGGAATCTCCGGCATATCTCCAAGAATAGGAACCAAGAGTAAAGAGCAATTCACATCCGACCAAAAAGCTTAGACTACATGGGAACGTCCCTTTATTTGTAGACCCCACGTAGCAGCCTCCGTATCAGCCAACATGAGACCATAACAATCCCTCAACCTCGTGACATGCTTGTCACAACTTGGCGCCCACTTGAGAGGGAGCCCAACCATGCCCAAGTCTTATCTGTTCTCGTATTCCAAAATAATACTGACATGACTGATAAGCTCGTAATACGAGGCTTAGGTTTTGAAACCACCGGTCACGGACTTTGTCCAAAAATTTTAAACCATCCGGTGGAGACCAACCCATACCTGCAAACCCAATACTTTTTGCGACGGGGCAACCGTACCATCCGAAAGAGACTCAAAGATGAACCGAGCTCACGCCAACGTTCGTCGAAACTTCCTTGGTAAGCAAGTCGGGGAGCTCCAGGCGAGCCCGAAGGGAATAAAGAACTGAACTCAAATCTAGACACGTTTCTCTTCACCAATGGCTGAGTCAATTCCGTACGGGTTATGACTCCCATCGAGCTCGGCTTCCTCCGATGACGAAGAAACTTGGGCTTGAGATGGGTCTGCACCAAGTACAAGGGCTCTCAAGAGCGACCCCATCTCCTTGCTCGCAATAAAGCAAAAGAAGACAGAAGAAGAGCCCCTCCAAGCAACCAAAAAGGGGCGAAAGCATCTACCTAGAGATCTAACCGGAGAAAACGAGAAGAGGAAGGTCACCAAGAGGAATGCCCAAAAGCTCTGAAATGCTCCAAAGGCTTCCCAGAAAATTTAAATGGGACGGCGGCGAACAAAGAGAAGATGGGAAATAGAGACCCCGGAGGTCTCTCCCAGGGCTTTATATAGTCCGCATCAATGGCTCCGATCGACTTCCTCAAACGACGGGGCAGCCAAACTTCGCCACGCAGCAAACCCCGAAGCCGTCTTAGCAAATCTCTTCAAATTGCAGCACTAAAGGCTGCTCATTATGGCAGACACTCAAAAAATGGGGCATTGATGAGGCCCCTCACGTTTCGCCCAGCAACGCTTCAAAGGGAAGTGCACATGCAATGTATTAAAGGAGCTTCCACAGCCGCTTCCTCTTCAGCTGATGTGGCGACCCAACTCATTCAAGCTCGTCTTACAAAGTGCTACCATAAGCAATGAGACCCTGATAAGACACCCATGTCCAACTCGGTGCGCGTATCTTCATGAGCGCCTGGTTGATGTGTAGGACGATCAATAGTCCAACTACTTCCTTCGCCCGAGCTGAAAAGCAACTCGACCTCGGAAGTTAAGAGGCAAATGATGGGCGGGTGAAATGGATCGTCCAGCCCACAACAAAAGGGCAACCCAATTTCGGCCCAACAGACACCAACACCGATCGGATGTGTCCTCGATCCGACCCATCAACCCGACCTCAGACTCCGCTGAAAGCTCCTCCGATCTCGGATATTCGCCGACCCACCTCGGCCAAGCTCAGGGCACCTTCCTCATTCGCCGACCTGCCTCACCAAGCTTGGGACACATTTTTTATTCGTCGATGCGCTCCGGCCAAGTTCGGATCGCCTTCTTCAATTATACGTCCCGACTTCCAAGCTCGGAGCGCTTCGCCGGGCACACCTCGGCATTCGTCAAGTCGACCTCACCAAAAGTACAATGCAACCTCTCAACGAGTTCGTCCTTACCGACGGCCGTACCCATGTGCATGCCCACGCCCTATTATGTGACCGTACATTGCGATACCACTATGACGTACTACTCTAACCATACCCTGCCAACGCCTTTCCGTTCCCAAGAACGAATTCCACCGCGCACTACAATCAAGTCATGGCTGTGCGCCACCCCCACTCACGATGGAAACGGGCCATGCCCTGCCACGGCTGTTAACACCTTACCGTTCTCAAGAACGTACTCCGCACGCCACAACCAAGCTCTGGCTGTGCGCTACTTCCACTCATGATAGGAGCGGGCCATACCTCTACTACCTAAGCACCCCTACCAGGACTATAAATGAAAACCAACAGGTAATACCTGGGGGGACTTTCTGGCTGGATATACTAAACTCCACTCTAACTTAATCATCAGAGGACCCTCACCGGAAACATCAGTGAGGCTTTGTGCAGGTACACCGTCAGTCGTAGGAGGTAGCTCTCCCCATCTTCTTCCGCACTCCGGCAGCTCCCCCGACTCCTCCGGCGTGGTCACCCTCGGGCCAGATTTGAACCACAACAGGTTGAATATATAAGTTTGGATGTAGCATTGAGGTAAAAGGGAATCAAAAATAGCTGAGTGAAACAGAATGTTGTTATGGAATCTATGGAAATCCAAATTAATAGGCGCCACATAATATCAGTAGCCAACTAATGCCCAAAGTTATTCTTTTTCTGGACTTGTATGGAAAAATAAAAGAAGACATGAAGAGAATAATTGAAATGAGTTTGGCGACATAATTACTTGAAGAGCAAATCAAATTGATGCCCCAAGATTGATTGCAAAGGCACATTCAGTATTTTTTTCCTCCTTAAGTGACTAGCATTGAGAGCTTCCTTTAGGCCTTTAGCTCAGAGGCTTGATTAAGATCTTCATCTTGGAAGGGATTTTGCTGCAATTTGGCAGGAACACCCACCAAGATCGCAACAGTGGCTATTTGTGGTGGTGTATCATGCTAGCCTATTATCTCTAGTACCCATGTCTGTCTTGCGTGATTGAATGTACGACTAATTCTTGATGAAAATATGATCTATCATTATCCTGTGTGGACTGTCATCATTTATGTTGAAATTCACTGGGATTTGCAATCAATTCCAAGAATAACACCCGTTGCTCCATTTGTGAGGCACACATCCATTTTCAGAATAATCAGTAAATTTCTTATTGTAAATGGAAATCTCTGCCTGCGTAGCACTTTTTCTGTTGAAATTATTTTTATACCATTTGCAGTTTAATTAGCGTTCTATCTGATTTCGAGGACAATAGGATAGCAACTTGTAGGTCGAGGATGCGATCGCCCTCCCACACCCACTGCCGCACACGCTTAAATCTTATACTTCATTCTTTGTTGGAGAAGAACCCCCGTTTCCGAGAGAGTGGTGATTCTGACGACGATGAGGATGATGATAGGAAACAACATTGTTAATATTTATAAAAGATATCTCTTCATTTTTCATTTTTACTTGTAATGATTTCCTAAGATTCTAAGGACAACAGAATTCTTTTTTTTATTTTTATTAGAACCTTCAATTTTCTTAATTTTATTTGAAAGTTAAACCTGGTTTTGCACCGTGGCAGTTAATAGTAAGCTAAGTTGGCTTCTAAATATGTCTCAATCAAATAAGTTGGTACCTGAGTAAAGGTAAATCATAGTTGAGATGTATGGTGGATTGCAAGGGGCATGCATATATCATGGTGAGGATGCTCCCACGAGATAATGAAAATGGGCTACTTAAACCGCAAAGAGGGCTTAGTAATGCTTATTTTCTGGTGTGCTAGTACATCATCAATCCGGCAAATTGAAGACTTGTCATGCATCATCAGAAAGTTGCACCATCCATGTCTTCTTTCCTCCTTGCATTATAAATATCCACAAGAGTCATGATCGCTGTTTGAAGAGCTCTCTTTCTGACAGGTTCCCCTAGAACTTGCCTTCTCAAACATCTATCCTACGGTATTCCGATGATGAGCATTCGTGAAGCTCTCAGATTTTGGTGTTTCCCTATTGCGAATACCATGCCCGTTACCTCAGTCTTCTGTAATCTGAAATTTCTTTGCTTGTGTTAGGTGATCTGTGGTACCGGTATCGGCACATCTCTCATTCCTAATGAATCTGGTCTCTTCGTAATAGTTCTATAGTTTTGCTGATTATTTAAGAATGAAGACCCCTGGGGATGGTCTAGGGGAATCCATCCATGTGAGCTTTGAAGTCTCTGGAAAGCCTCTCGTGTAAACCATAGCAAATTTGCAATGTTTTGGCCAAAAACTCCACTGTCGGACCAAAGAAGAACAACATATTTGCCTGCCAAAAGATGTCACAGAACGAGTCATGGGATCACAAGCCACCTGAATTTCTCATGGCAATGTCTTTTGATGCAAGGCAATAACCAGAGCACCTCAGCTACTCAAAATGGTGACGACCTTTTCTTAAAAAGATCAACCTCCTGACAGCCTGACATAGATAGCAACCTCATGCCATCAGCCCCTTGTTCCTCAAAAGTTCTGATGGGTTGAGATTGCAAGACAGCCCGTTCAGACTCAACCGTGGACATCTTCTCCATCCGTCTTAATCAATGTTGTTACTCCGACTAGACCTCTGAAATAAAATTTTTAATACCATGGCAGGTCTCCGACCACGAATTGCATATATGCACCTATCCTTGAATCGAAAGCAACACACCTTGCATCTGATGAATTTTATACATAAAAAATTGCATGGTTTCGTGCAAAGGTTAAAATGCTTGTTTACCAAATTCATCTAAGAATCACAATCAAGGATGACCCTCTTTATAACTTCTCAAATACATGTTGGTAACAAGTAGAAATCAGACTTGAGGAAGATGACAAGCCGAAATTGCGATGGAGAATGCAGATGAGCCAATTTCCCAACCAAACTAGGTCTACCCGGACAACATTGGGGTTTATTCACCCACAGCTGCAGGAGCTATGCTCCACTTGCATCAGAATGGTTCAGTGAAACCATCAGTATCTCCTTAATCTGATCATTTATCTTCTTCAAGAAACCATGATATTTGATAATTGATTCTCACAACTTCGCTACCTTCTTGTTGGCAATTGCACTACTGGAGAAGCACAGAGCAGGTCACTCGTGACTGAATTTCAGTAATCGGTGGCCATGGTGCAGTTTCATTTCAATAGTCTAAATTTTTATACATTCTCATATAAATTATGTAGCTCGAGGACCTTTTTTCTTTATTTACCAGACACTATAGTTGATGTATATGATAAACAGCATACCTATAACTAGCTTCTCTGACTCGCTCCAATAGGAACCGTAACTAAATCTCATGACTCTTTTGTGCAGAGCAGTTGAGCAGCACGTAGATCAACTTGAAGCTTGATGATATAGTTGAGTTGTGCTATAGTACACCAAGTTTGCATGTACAATCACGAAAAGGATTTGTAGATAGGAAAAAACGCAAACACAATAATATGCAAAATGAGAACCTTTTCATATTGTTTAACCAAAACTTGAATGCTCTCCCCAAATAAACCACATATCGAAATGGATACACACAGAAATCGCTTGCGTAAAGGTTTTTATTTTTTTACAGCATAACAGGCAATACTCATCCACAAATTACGTGTGGCAAGAAATCTCCTGAAACCTATCAGTAATTCCCGAATGTTTCAGAAGATTTCGAAAGCTGGTATAAATTTCAAACGATGGTTTTGGAAATTGATTAGTCAATTGACGTGACACGTGGTTTCATTATATAGCATGCACAAAGCAACCTGGGTGTTTAAGTGACATCAAATCAATGCAATCTTGGTAAGCTCATCATGAATTTTGCTAGTACAATACTTGGCGTCATTTATATGCCTGAGTGAAAGATGCATCAAAATGCAGCGAAGGAATTTCAGCCTTCCAAACTGCACCAAACAAATAGATTCTAAATACGACATGGTCCTGGTTAAAGCACATAGCAAAATTCTTATATTCAGTGATAAACCAATTCCCATGGACCAACAGTCCACAACAACCGTGATTAAGAAATACCAACATCAGTAGTTTGGAGCCTGGGGAGATTCCTTCATGCAAGGACCATCATTACGCTCTCTTGCTTTTATAAAATACAATATAATCTAACTATATCAGACAGCATTCATGGAAATTATAAAACACTGGGTGTTTTCATATGAGGAGTGCATTAAACTTGAACTGGTGAACCTAGAACTTTGGCCAAGAACGATAGAACAACATTTAGATGCAAAATTAACTAAGTTAATGTAATAGCATATTCTAAGCATTTAAATGAACAACTCAATAAAATAAAAGTTAGGATTCAAGCAAATAGAGAATAGACTATGGACACAATTATTGTTACATTGAGAAGTCACCGGAAAATGGTAAGGTGGCGCATCTAGAACGTAGCAATCAAGTGTAATTAGGTTTTCCATTAAAGCAAGTAAAACTATCATTAAAGCCAGCATGGATATCCAGATTTCACTCCAAATAAAAAATTAGACTGAATCTAAATTATTATCAACTTCCAAGTGTCACTAGAAACATCAAGACCACTTAATGTATTTACAAGAGTTATACTGCATATGGCAACTCATGCCAACGGTAGAGCAGACTGAATAATAGAGATTGATGGTAACATTGTTTAACCTCAATAATCAAAAAGATCTAAAGAAGAACCAGATAAGAAACCAACTGTTATTAAAACTAGATTCTTTACTCAAGTTTGGTAGATATCTGTCCCCATACTAAAAGACAGCATCTGCTGATCCATTTACAGCCCCGTCCATAATCCATACTGAAACTACTAGGAATGATAAACTATGACAACATGTTAACAAAAGGCAAAAGCATCATAACCTCCAGTGAGATTTTGTATGACTTCAACTGTTCCTAATGAGACTTTATACCTTGATATCTATGACCATAGAGACCAAATGAAACTAGCTAGAAAAAAAACAGAGCTTTGAAAGCTCAAAGCCTTCTGCATCAGAAAAATTACCTGGCAAAAGATCAAACTCACTCTTCCACCACATTCACCAGTTCATACTCTACTAAAGATAAATTATTGTCCTCCTTTACTGTAAAAGTTGCTGGTTCGCTAACCTCAACACGACCCCACTTGTCGACTGCCAGCCTCATTGACCCCTTGAACATATCAATTTTTGCATTCCGCAGGATCACCGTCGTGCCAGCTTTCATCAGATCAACTGTCAATTAATATAAGCAAAGATTATTCCAGTGACAAAAGAAGATTGCATGCTTTCAAGAACTAAATCTTACGTAAATGCATGAATTGATGTTGCATTCTAGATTTTTAGATGTTCTTGTTTCACCATATTATGAGTACCATAAGATAGTAATTGTAACATTATGAACTGCCAGCACCAAACCAAAGAACAATGAAACCAACCTAAACACATCTCTAATGATTCAAACAGGAAAAATAACTCTGAATGATGCCTCATGACTTTATGGTTCTCGTAAGCAAAATTGCAGGTGGAGATTGGTCAAGTCAGGTTACACTGCCTCATTATACATGTGCCCATATACAAGCACACAGGTACATATATCTACATTCATATGGAGGTGCAGTTATAATATAAAAATAGTGTAAAGAGAGGAATGTAAACCTAGCACCAAATTTAGTACTGGTGATCAAAATTGAAAATCTAAACTATTGGGTATGATCTATAAGACCTACTTCCCAAAAAAAATTAAAAAATGTTTTGGAGACACATAAAGTATGCATCAAATTGCCCAAAAAATAAACACAGTGTGTCACCCTATTGTAACCATACATTCAGGGCAACCTGAAACCCAGGCTAAAGTATCCAAAAAGCGTTATCTTTTGAACAGACATTTTAGGCTTTCTCAATCACCAATATTGAATGTGTCAATGGCTGCAAAATGTGAAATCCTCATTTTAAAACTTTATATTAAAACCGCAACTTGAAGCCAACCCACTTATAATCAAGTTGAGAAGGCAGACATAAACCTGACTAGCATATTTCATAAGAAACCCATCAATGCAGCGATAATTAAATTTAAAAGAAAAGGAACATGAATGGGCCAAGCCATTGTTGAGGTGTTCGCTTATAAGAGAGGCTTGCAGAGGCCTTTGTCATAGCCTTGCAGCGTTTACAGAATTACAGTGGCCCATGCATAAATGCAGTAGCATCAAGCCATAAAAGCTGGTCAGGAGGATTAGGAAGGGCAGAGACGGGTTGTGTGGGTGTGTGGAAGGGGGAGCAGTGGGCTTCAACCCTGTTGGAAGAGAGAAGTGTGACGTATGCTTCCCAGACTACTGACTCTTGAACTATTTAATGCCTCAGCTGCCCACTCTAACCATATAAATTCAGTTGGCAAAACCAACATGATAATGAAAACCTTTATCTAAACCTGATTATTTTAGGCTAGTTTGTGTAAGTTGTTAGGTCCAGTTTAAAAAATTGCCATTCCTAGAAAAGTGCTTTCATTGACAAAGAAGTACAAGTTTTAGCAACAATTTAAATTGACAAACAACTAGCTTCAAAATTCACCTGCTCAAACAATTTGTTTTTCATATCAATGAATTGAAACTAGCTGCTTAAACTCAATTAAACATTTATTCAGAGGCTTGAGCATATCAAAACCAAAATTGTTCGCGCGGCCATGTGCATATGTGCCTCCTGTATGTATGCAAGTGTATATATATATATATATAACATTAGAATATTCGGGATGTGAAAAAATGGGAGGTAACGTAATTTGTATAGATAATTAATATCTTAAGCATTAACAGAGTCTTTATGCAGAATAAAAAAGATTTTCATGATTGACCTTAATGAACTACGATATATTAGGGCTCGTTTGGTTCGCGGGAAGCATTTTTCCTCCTAGGAATATGATTCCTGGGAAACAAATTCCTAGGAAGA
>JAOXJJ010001100.1:11770287-11790505 GCA_025769935.1 Phoenix roebelenii
TACTTTCTCAGTTTGTTTACCAAATACAAAACAAAGTACCACAGCACTTTACGAATGTAGTTACCAAACAGCAAACAACTTTTTCTAATAGCCCTATTTCAGACCGCTTTATTTTCAATAGTTCTACTGTCAACCGCTTTCCCAAACAGGATCTGAAAAGGACAAATGACCCTTAAATTATACTAGTCAGCAAAGGCGGACCAGTTCTTGACTCTTCTTCGCACGAACGGCTCAAGTCTTCCGGCCGGTAGGAGGTTCTCGCACCGAAAGGCACGTGCCTCACAAACGGACAGAGTTGCACAGCCTGGCGCGCAATTGCAGGCGCACCTTTATCTCGAATATTATATCATAAAAAAGTCATTTCATATCCTTTAAAATATGATTTCTTTAGTTATTCAGATTCCCTGACTTGCACCCACCAGTGGGCTCCACGTCTTTGTTATTCTGGTCTCACTTTGGGTCCGACAGGAATGTTGCCTTTTCCGTTACAGAGTATGTTTTTTACAACAAAACCTTGTCTTATTTCTACCGTCGATGCCACGTCAGCTTGCGGACACGATAAGCGGAAAACCAATGGAAACCCTGTTGTTTTACCCTCGACATCTTCGACGCTGGATTGGAAGAAAAAATCCAGAAAAAAGGTTGAAGAACTACCAGAAAAAAAGAAAACAAAATTGGAGAGGGGGAGGCGAGAAGAAGGAGAAACGGGGAAGGATCCCTTCTTTTGGTGAGGATTTGAGGAATAGAAATCTCTGCAATCCGATCCTTCTCCGCCTTTGTCCTTTGATATCCGGTCAATGGATTCGGATCTCTGGATTTCTCGCCTCGCCGCCGCCAAGAGGCACTACTCGCGCCAGCACCACCGGAACTCCCAATCAGGTCTCCAATTTTGCTCCCTTTCCTTCGATTTTACCTTTTGGTTTGGGAGTTCTCGTAAAAATCGCTCCTTTGGTACGGTTTCTTGTTCATGTTTCGAAAAAATCTCTTTTCTACGAGTGCTTTTGTTTTAAATAATGTAGATCGTTTCTTGCTCGATGATTTTGAGATGGAAGAGGAGGTCCGGCCGGATTTCCCGTGCCCGTACTGCTACGAGGATCACGACATCACGTCTCTGTGTGCCCATTTGGAAGACGAGCATCTTTTTGAGTCCAAAATCGCCGTGAGCATCCAATTCCTGTTCCTGTGTCATCAGATTTCCATTTTGTTCCATACTTTTTAGCTGAAAGATACCCAAATTTGGATTGATTTGATATTTGGATCAAATGATTTGATATTAATTGTAAAAATGCAATCTTTTGGCAGGCTTATAATTAACATTTACAGGTTTTAAAATGGATGAAGGAATTCATGCTACAGCAATAACTCTTATAGTGGTTAAAAAGAACTTTATAAATAAGGTGACAGAAAGGTCTAATTATGATAAAATGATAAGCGTCACAGAGCTGAAATCATGCTATTGAATGATGTGTATGTTGCGCACCTTCATGCCTTATTTTCCTTTTGTTCTCTTTATATTTTCTGTGCTGTGTGGGAGTCTAAGGTTTTGATGGTTTCGTTTCATCAAAAAGGTAGGGATAGTTAATGAGTAAAGTTGATGGTATTCTAGTTCAACTACTTCTTCCTTAATTTTTCCTATAATATCTTTGTATTTGCTTCATCGATTTGTTGGAATGGTGATTCAGTCAATGCTCCATGAATGCAGATACAAGAGTTGCGAAAATTCTATTAAAATGTTCCATTAAAGTTAGTCCTGAACTCCACTAGCCTTAGACAACCTAGATTTCATTTGTATTAAAATTTTTGCAGAAAGGTTAGGTTTAGATATTCGATCAATTTTTGTCATAAACAAAATAAAACTTATGATTGAGCATCACTTCTTCTTAGTTGTTACGCTATACAAGAATGGACAGGATCATCTCACACGAGCAATGCATACGCCAAGTTAGGTGCATGTTAAAGATTTCACATAGGTTTTGGAGAGAGTCAAGATATCCTCGACTTCCGAAGGTCTTTGAACTTTCCAAATTATTAGCAAAGGTTTGCATCAAGTTTGCAGCATCACAGCACTCTACCAATTGGGTTTTCTGGAAGAATGGAATATCTTTCATTAGTTCTTGAACGATATGTCACCATTTCCAGTTTTATACGTGATCCTTCATTCAGTTAACACCCTGACTTCCTTATCATGCTTGATTCTCACTGTATCTCCGTTGGCCTGTATGAAGGACTGCTATTTTACACTTTCTCTAATTTACTTCTTCTCTGCTATTTTTCTGCTCTGCCGACTGAACTGGTTCTCTGCAAATGTTCAAAGGTCTCAACATAATATATGATGATGGTTTAGGACCATGTCTGTATTTATCTGATACCACGGCAGCATTACTTACTGAAGGAGTGTCCTGCATCTAGAAACATTATTTTGCAGCCTGTGTGTTCACTCTTGTTCGTATGTATCACATCCATAAAGAATATAAGCAAAGAAGAAACCAAAAGAGAATAAAGACAATACTCAATGTCTTGTTAAAATCATTCACAATATAGTAATTAACGAGGATTAAACTAAATGGACAGTGCTTTTGTAGAAGTATTAATGAACTGAAAGTTTTTGAACTGTTTCTGGCAAAATTACTAGTGATGCTAATGCCTTGTGAGTATTACCTACTCTACCTGGTGAATGTATGAACTTGAAAACAGGATAATAGGGCAGACAGGATGGTTTCTGATTGCGCCATATATAGTCCACCAACTGTTTCACTCCAATAAAGCATAAGATCGAACTATATGGATTAACATAAGCTAGTACTTCATCAAGAACTTTCAATGATCTCTCGGAGTTTTGCCATGCTATCCTTGTACTTTTGTCTGCCAGGTTTTGCTTACTCCAGTCACTTTGTATATGAGGATCCAACTAAACTGTAACCAAATCAGTTGGGCAACCTGATAGAGGAATTTGCAAATCATTATTTTTATTTAATCTTTGTACCTTTTTATACATGGTCAATGAGACTGATTGTTTAGGTAGCCCTGTAATGCCAAACAGCAATATTAATCAGAACTTTTATTTTTTCAGCCCTGCCCCATTTGCTTTGCTAAGGTTTCAAGGGACATGCTGAATCATATCACCCTGCAACATGGTCATCTGTTCAAGATATCCTTTTCCATTCGCAAATTCTACTATCAATTGTCATGATCCTCCAATGCGCATATAGTGTTTTATTAAACAGTAAGTCCAATAAACATTTTCTTTAATGAAGAATTACTTGCAGAGACGTCGAAGATTACGTAGAGTTGCTATTCCTAACAGCCAGGCACTTTCTTTGCTGGGGAGAGATCTACGAGAGGCTCACTTACAGGTGCTTTTTGGAACTGGGGGCCACTGTTCTGGCAGCACGAATGCATCGACCGCAGTTACTGATTCACTTATTTCCTCGCTTGTTTTGAATTTCCCTACTACTGAAGTAGAGGAAGCTGCAAAATCTTCTGTTCCCACTGCAGAGGATACTTATATCAAAAAAGTTACACCTTCACAAACATGGAAATCAAGGTAAAATGAGAAGTTTTTTTTTTTTTTTTCTCTTACAATTGGAAGTGCTGCTCACAAAACTTCCTGATATGTCCATTTCAAAGCTTTTAACATTCTGCAGCTTGATATGTTGCCTACTTGTTAAGGACATGAGCTTTTCGAAGGAGGTGTATCTTTTATCGATCTGTGTGTGAAAGGGGAAAATTCTTCTGCAATCTTATTTACATAGGACTTGGTAGACAGAAAAATTAGTGTTGCTTACACTCTATTTTTGTGCCTATCAGCACTGTGAGAGTGCTTATAGCCATACAATAGCTGTTTGATAGTCTTGACCTGAATCCTTTGTATAAGTACTTTTTCTTGCATGCTCTCTGGGAATTTCTTGCTTTCTGGTGATCAACAAAATTTACTCCAGCAAGTACTCTTATCTTGAAGAATGTGTTTTTATTTTGTTCTTTTGCATATACTGAACCACTCCTTTGTTACCTATTTGTCTAGCTAGAATTTTTCCAAGTTTAGAGGTACTTGGGGTGTTGCTTCTCAGTTGAATGAGCTCCAATTGTTTGACTAGTAAGGATGGCCCCCCTAGTCCGCAATTGGTCTTTTTGGTACTGTGGCAAGATCCTCTCTTGCCAAAGTTACTTTTACCCTAGAATTCTTATACCAATTCATATAGGGCTAACGCGAGACTGAAAGCAGACCTAGCATGTTCTTAAACTTAAGTGGAGCATACCTTGACTGATGCAGCCAGCCCAATATAGATGAGATAGGGCTTCTTAGCTAATACCAAGATTATTATGAATCTTTCTGGTTGAAAAGGATAGATGCTCTGATTACTTGGTTTTCTTAGGATAATATTCATATTGTCTGTTCAAGTACTAGATCAGCGAATCACTCTTTTACATTGAAAATTTTGAATGTTGATATCTATTCAGTAATCAGCATGTCTTTTTGATGTAAAGAATAAGTAACATTGCTTGATATGCTTTTTCCTTTTTCTTTTTTCTTTTTTCTTTTTTTTGAGTTATGCTGGTGACAAGAGTCAAATAGGCATATCGAAGTTGATGTTCCATTTTACATGTAGATTTCATTATTTTGGTATAGGCTTTTGAGCTTTAGTTAAAGGGTTTTATTACTAATCGTGAGCTAAAATAGCATCTTCAAACCGATGTATTAAAAAAACATGGGACCTGTATGGCTAGCTTTTTCTCTTATCATAATATCAAAAATAAATTGATATATCATGCTATAAACCAGCCAAACACATTAAAAGGTACAATCACTGATGTGAACAGGCTACAATTATTCTTTTTTAGACTGTGTTGTGTCCTGATATACATGTGATGCTATTAAAGATATAGCATATTCCGTAATTTGGATCTAGGGAAATGCTGCCTAGGGTGACAATAATTTTTGCAATTTATATCATTTGCTTGCAAGTGTATCCTGTGCATGTCATGCAAATGCTAATTGTATTGAACTCTTAATCATCTTTCTGATGTTACAAGATGTAGAAAGCAGAATACTCAGGGAAATAATTATCAAATGGTGCAGTTATAACCTGTTCTGCTTATTATTTGTTCCGGTGCATATTCTTCCTTTAGTTGGAAAAGCAATTCATTCCTCAAATCACTCAATAAAAAAATCTTTCTTTTTTTTTTGTCATGCATGTGTTGAACATAAAAATAAGATTATTTTTATACATAAATACACTTGGTCTGGACTTTGACCATGTCCCTTAAACCTCCTCACAGCTCATGTTTTTGTCATAATATTAATCTTAAACCCTAGTTCTCTAATTCACGATTTTTCTTTTGGCAGTTTCGATTCTTCTCTGAGTTATGAGGAGAGGGAAAGAAGGCGGAAACAGGCAAATGCTAGGGCATTTTTTGTGCAGGACCTGCTTCTTTCAACACTTTTTGGTGATTAATTGAAGCAGGGATGGATCGACTGTTGGCAAATGGATCATCGGTGATTCCAATTGCCTTCAAATGCATAAACTATGGACAAATGTTTCTTGGTAAATCTATTTTTATCATAGGCAGTTCTGGGGTCCCAACGGCTTAGGAGTTTCTATTGATGTTTAAGGGACAGCCCAGTTCAGCCCTTTCCTATGTTTATCTTGAGGCAGTTCCCTTTTTTTTTTTTCTGAGGTTGTCATCTTAAGGCAGTGTTGGTGGAGTCTTCCATGGATGCTGCCTCTTGAGATGTACCAAAGTGGATGCTCAGCGAGTAATCTGGCCATCATAAATATTGTTGGTTTTAACTTTCTGAGAGGAATCCCTTTTTTTTATTGTTGGTGTCCACTTTTCTCTTCTTTTCTTTTCGTTTTTTTCTCTTTATGTTGTGGTTTGGTGGGTGGGGGTTGGGGGCTGCTGTTGGGTGGTGGTGGTGGTGGTTTCCTTTAGCATCGTTTCAAGCATTCTCTGCATTCTTCCTCATTTGGACCACAATTTTCTTATAGAAGTTAAGAAGAAACGATTGGGTGAGTCATCAGATGAGAAAAGCTAGATAGAAATTACGTACGGAAATAGATATCCTGTGACTCTGTCTATTTCGAAGGATTTTCACTATAACATTCTTCTATCTTGGGTGCCCGGATTGGAGAATTTATTTTATCTTAGGCTCTCCAGACAGGATAATATACTCCAAAAATTTATTATTATGATTATTGTTGTTGCTATTTTTAGTATTATTACTATAATTATTGTTATTACTACTATTATTATTATTAGTACTATTACTTCTTGCTGCTATTATTATTATTTAAATATTTAAAATATTTAAATTATTATAAATAAAGGGTTTTGATATTTTAACTTATCTACTCTCTTTCTACTAATGTACAATTGGAAGAGGGGTTGAGACTGACCTCCAAAGTTGAGGCTCCGGCTACAATGGATGGTGGTTTACCTAAGACATCGGTGTAACAGTAAAGCAATCTCATCTTTGCACCAAGATCTGCTCTTTATAGGCATCACAATGGAGTGGCTTTATCTCTGCATCAAGACCCTCCCTCTATATGCATAAAATTAAAAAGAGAGAGAGAGAGAGAGAGAGAATAAGAAAGCAATTAAATGATAGGTTAGCTGGTCGGTTATCTCATGTTCTCCAAATGAAAACTCTACAAACGACGAATGCTAATCACTGACATTGCGCTGAAGTCGCTATTGCGCACTCTTTATGCATGCACGTCTCTAGTTTCAAAGAGAGAGACAATCTCCTTTCCTTAATTATCCACTTCAAAGGAAGGCTAATGTTGCCAAAAGCTATATCCAAGTATAAGGTTTATCTTGTAACAAGAAACTATTTAAATTCTCAAAATCCAAACATTTTTAGCTTTTCAAAAACCTAAGCAACTCATGGAAACATGGAGTGCTAGGATGCACTCTTTAACTGCTGCAACATGGCACCACACCCTCTTCAAAATTTAGCTTCTGCCAAGTCTCAAACCTTCAACTTATGGCCAAACTTAACGTCCATCACAATTTTTTTTCCCCCTGGAGGCTGGAAACGTGCATAAGATCACTAACATTTCTCTGATCTCTGAAAAACTGAAATGATGCAAGGGAGGGAAAAAAGAATGTTGTGAGTTGAAATCTGGGTACCCTTCACAGTGTGGATCTTTTTAAGTTTCGCCCTTAAAACACCTAGATGGACCATCTTATTCGTGCAAATTAACTTTACAGTGTCCACCTCAACAAATTACAGTTTACATTAGGAGCCTCTGTAGTTTCCAGAGGTAGATAAATGTCATTATGCCTTTAAAAATCTCTTTCCTTCTATTTTACTTCATCCAGTATATAGGTTCAGAGTCCAAAACTATGAAATGAAGAGTCTTCTATGACAGCATATCTGTCCATAACCTGGCTAAGAGAGTGGAGGAGCCCTTCCCTGCTTCCATTGTTCTCTAATATCCGAACAGAGGAGATGTGCTCTGTTTCAGAGGAAGGCCGCTGACCTGAGAATGGGATGATTACTTTATCCTTCATCTTCTCTTCCTTGGTTCCTTGTACATAGCTATCTGTACTCTACTCTCTGTCAATCTTAATAAACTTATGGGAGGAAGTGCTTTACCTCCTCTTCCACTCAAAACAAAAAAAAGAAGAAGAGAGTATTACGCAGATTCACTGGCCTTGAAACGTGCACTGACAGCAAAAACAAATGAAATAAAATAGGCACATTTGGCTTCCAAGTAGATATACGTAAAAGGCTTACTGGATCAACAAATATACGAGTCACACATTAGAATCACCTCCCTCCACACTACATGAACAAACAGAAGCATAAAGTGACCAAAAGAAATAAGACAGACTGCTTAAGTAACCCAACTTTCGGTCATTCCAGATGCCTTGAAGCAGGAGAGCTGAGAACAACACATGAGAGGGCACAAAGCCTTCTGAAAAAGAGCAAGACATGCTGATCAAATTCTTTAAGCTGCACAGACTTGCTCATATGGAACGCGCACCCTTTCTGGACCCGCGATCATATCCTCCCATAGCAGATCAGAGAGCGCAAGCGTTAGTTCTCCAACTTGTCCTGCCAAAAACAAGGAAACATTAGATCATTGAAACAGCAAGTTAGTATATTTATTAATTTCATTATATTTTGGTGACGAGCAATTCAATATGTCAGAATAATACTCATTACCATCTCCAATGGGGTGATCATCCCATTCAGTGATAGGTAATATGGGAAGCCCACTTCCCACATACATCATTTCAGCTGAATCTTTCGCTTCACTAATTGTTATTTCTCCGGTATTCACACTTTTAAGAAGTCCCTTCTCCACCAATTTGGGTGCCAGTGCGAGAAGCCTCTTGGCAGTGCACCCACTAAGGATCTTATCAAATGAGGGAAGAAGCAGCTCTTTGCACTTGCTTATAAATGCAACATTAACATTAGGGCCCTCTGCAATATACCCTCGCTCATCGACCCATATCGAGGCAAAGGCACCCTTGTCTTCTGCTTCCATTTTGGAGAGAACATTGGGAAGATAGTTCACATTCTTCATGGTAGCAAACAAAGGAGGTTTCATTGGTACAGTGGATGTAATAACTTTCACGCCTTCCTTGCACTGAGAGTAGTCGTCATCAATGACTACAGCATAGAATGCAGGTCCTGGACAGCCTTCTGATGATAGCAAGAAATCTCCAGGACCTGCTGTCAACCAGTATCTGATCGAGCCCTTTTGACACTTTGATGCTGCTGTCATCTGAATAAGTATGCTCCGCAAAGTTTCACGAGGGAAAGGAGAAGTAATCTTTGCTTCCGATGCAGACCTCAAGAATCGGTCCAAATGGGTATCTAGTTCATATAAGTATCTGCAAAGGGTAAGCAAATTTAATATTCAGAAAGAAGAACATCTTTAAAACATTCTTGACCATTAGAATTTGCAAAAAAGGCTTGTATATTATTTATCAATAAAAGCCATGGGCTATTTCACCTGTCCATGAAATCCTGCTGCTTCTGTATCTTCTATAGATGATAAACCTAAATTGAATCCATGACGTTATTGAGCAACAACTAAATGACCTAAGGGAAGAAATCCATGAACGTGAATATTTATCTCCACCAGCTATCAAGAAAGAAAGTAGTAACATTGTTTAATCCTTGACTTTATGAAAGGACCTACATTCATCATGTCCTATTTCAATACATCTCGTTGAGAAGTTATATTGACCACTTATTTGTGATTTTTACTAATTTAATGACAGGAAGATTAAATAATAATGAGAATCTGTAGGAAAGGTGTGAGGATCCCTGTGAGCATATATTTTTGTCTTATATTGGTTGAAAACTAGAAAGATTTTGGGTACTTATACAGACTGATCATAATATTTATGACTAGATTTAGACTCTTAGAACGAATAAACCGAATTATACACAAGTATAACTTTGTTATCATATTATCAAATGTTGTGCCCACCCATGCATCCATAAGCATAGTAGTATGCTGGGTAGATCTTGGGTATTGTAGAGAACCAAGAAATCCTGTTAAAATATTTGCAAAAGAAGAGAAAAACAAAAGAAAAAGAGAGATAGAAAAGTAATTTTACTTTTCTATTCTATTACATTTGGTATATCTCAGGAGTTATATATACCCACGTACAGACTCCATATAAGAAAATACAAGTTGTTATGTAATCCCTAAAATCACTAGCAAGATCATGCTAACAAAGAAAAATAGTACAAGTCCATACAGGAACATGCTAACAAAAAAAAATAATATTATGGGCCGATACAAATTGTTACGTGATTCCTAAAATTACACCAACAAATTCCAATAAGACCTTCCAGGTAGCCTTTTTGTAAGATCCTCAGTTGTTATAAAAGGCATACCTAAAAAAAGTTTAATTGTTGTAACTATTAGAAGTAATAAACCTGATTATACACTAGCTTAGTTATCATATTATCAAATGTTGTGCCTACCCATCCATAAGCATAGCAGTATCGAAGACTCCATGTCCTCTATGAACCATGTGATCATCAATCGGAATAACCATCGTGGCCGGATCAAGAGTAATTCCACCAAAAATGCTAGAATACATTGCAGGGTATGGTTGCTTTTCCACAGACTTCCATTTCTCTTGCAGCTTCGCCAACACCTAGCAAACAGACAACCAAGAACAACAAAGAAACAGTAACTTCTTATGGAAGATGTGATCTGCGAAAGAACAAAGAAAATCTCTGCTGTAAATCCTGGAAAATCAAAATGCAATAAGAAAAGGTTCGCACATAAACTAGCATGCCCTCCCATTTTATGCAACCAAAGGCCTCAAGGCTGAATTCCTTGGAAATGAACCCGAATTGGGTTTGTTACCACCCTACAAGTTACATCAAGAATGTAATTTTACACTCTGCGCTTAACTAAAACCATGATTTTCTTTTTTCTTTTTTGATGAGGCAACTCGATCTAACTATCAAAGTCATCAAACAAAACTAGATTCTAATGTTTTTTTTTCCCCACCACAATCACTTCAAACTTGAGGAATATGGTGTCACGCCCCCGCCTGCGCGGAGCACGTGAGGCACCCAGTGCCCACGTGGGGGCCATATGAGGAGGGACCGCAGGGCTCCCCTGCCTGGAACGGGTCTTTCCGATGGGGGACTATTGGGCCTCACACCCTTCCCACCATCGGACAAGAGCCGTCTTCGGCTAGGTATTATTTGGGTTTCTTGATTCTGTATAAGTACCCAAGATCTATCCAATAAATAACCGATGTGGGACTAAACACACGCCCGCACGGGTCCTCACATATGGACAGAAGAAAAGTGATAGACGATTACACCGAAACAAGTTAAACGAAATCAACTCAATTTTCAGAAATTTGGAGATTTCGGTTTGACCCAAGGCAGCGTGGAATTATAACAGTGTAAAAAGATTCAATTAGTTGACAAGTAGTGGGATCAAGAAGCAATCAAATGACATTCCGCAACCATGAAAACCTCACACACAAACGAACCACATATATATGAAAGCTATAGAATGTAAAAGATTGTATTTTATCAACCTCGGAACCCGACGAGTAAACCGGAAGGCGGAAATCGGCTCCCCCCTCGTCTTCCGCTGCTGCATGAAAAGACGCATAATAATTAACAACAGCTCAGCTCGTGTTCGAAGGAATGAGTCAAAGAAGAGGAGAGACAGCATGCCTGGTTTCTGGTCGGAAGAGGAGTTGGAGGAGCTGACCATGGCGAAGACGGTAGTCGGGAGTGATGGAGAAGAAGAGACTTTGGGGCGGAGGAAAGGGGATCGGTTTTCAGGAAAGGGAGATGGCGTTGCGTTTCTCTCTCCCTCTGTTTTTTTAAATTTATTTTTAAAGGAAAAGTTGGCGTCGCGTTTCGCTAGTCCGGTAGTAGATGAAAGAGAATTTGACGTCAAACGTAGCACACCGTTTGTTTTGTTTGCCTGTTTGTTAGGTTCCGTTCGCTTTCGCTCTTTTTATATTTTTCTGTTCTCAAGTAATCTTTCAAAACCAACGTACGTTAGCATAAACGACGGGAAACGAGACAACCAAGCCGGCCATACACTCAAACGAATGCTCTCTCGATATTCTGTGGGACAAAAGGCCAATAATGCATTACACGGGCATGATTGGCCCATTGATCCGATAGTGATATCCTGTTAAGGAGGCCAGAAGAGATTAAGATTCGGGATCCTCTGTGATGCATGTTTTGCACCGCAATTGACAACCATCTTGCATATCTCGGAAATAGAGAGCATGGTTGGCATCCCAACCCTCCGAAGATGGATGATGTGGCATCGATCCAAACATCCAGAAATCCCTGCATTGTTGCAAAAGATGCACTATAGAGTATTTGGATTTGGAAGGGTTAGACCGCATCGAATAACAAATGAACAGACGACAAGATTCATCTGAGGTTTTTCATATCCAATCACTCTGAGTTGATTCACGAGAATCATCTTGAGTGGGGTGTGAAAAACTGAAGCGCTTACCAATAAGTATATGGAAAGGAGAAAATTCAAAGCTCCCATATATACATATATATGAAGTGGTAGACGTTTCAAGCTAGGCTTAGCTACTTGGCGCCTTGCTTCACTTGAAAGAGATGGAAGATTTTAATGCTGGTGGTGGCACCCTTGTCATATTTCCCAAAAATAACATATAAGGATCTTGTATTGTTTTAGAGCGTATTTCGAATTAATGAAATGACAAAAAATAACATATTTCTCAAAAAAATGAAACAAAGTACTAATCCTGAAGCAAAAAAAAAGTGGGTGTGTGGGGGTTGGGTGGGGGGGTGGATGGTGATGTGGAATTCTAACATCAATGAGAGCCCTTCAAGCTATAAGCATGGCACCTTGTTTTAAATCTCTACATCGCAACCATTTGCTCATAAGGAACAAGCACTCTCCTTGTTTCTGGGCCTGAAATTATGTCCTCCCAGAGTAGAGAAGAAATGGCTAGCGTCAGTTCTCCCACCAGTCCTGCCACAAACAGCAAAGATTTCAACTCAGTTGGCTCGATCTAACAATAATTTAATATACAGAAACAATAATTAAATTACCATCTCCAATAGGCTGCTCATCCCATTCAACAATGGGCAGTATAGGAAGCAAACTGCTCACAAACATCATTTCAGCTGAATCCTTGGCTTCTGCTACTGTGACATCTCTAGTGCTCACACTCTTCAACAGACCCTTTTCAACCAATTTGCTCGCCAGCACTAGAAGCCTCTTAGCAGTGCAACCGATAAGGATTTTATGAGACAAGGGAAGTAGGAGCTCCTTTCTCTTGCTTATAAATGCAACATTTGCATTAGGACCCTCGGCAATGTAGCCCTGGTCATCAACCCAGATGGAGGCAAAGGCACCCTTCTTTTCTGCTTCCATTTTCGAGTGAACGTTGGGGAGATAGTTCACATTTTTCATTGCAGCAAACAGAGGAGGTTTCATGGGAACGGTTGATGTTATAACTTTCACACCTTTGGTGCACTCGGAGAAGTTTTGGCTGATGACTACTGCATAGAATTGAGAATTTCGACAGCCTGATGGTGATAACAAGAAGTCCCCAGGACCAGCACTCAGCCAGTACCTTAGTGAGCCTGCCGTGCACTTTGATGCTCCTGCAAGCTGGATAAGAATGCTTCGGAGTGTTTTGCGAGGGAAAGGGGAAGAGATCTTTGCTTTTGAGGCAGAATCCAAGAACCGGACCAGATGGGAGTCCAAATCATACAAGTATCTGGAAAGCATTTGCAGAAGATACATGCAATCATAATATTTTAAGGAACAGTCTCTCTCTCTCTCTCTCTCTCTGTGTGTGTGTGTGTGTGTGTGTGTGTGGTGTGAGAGAGAGAGAGAGGGAGAGAGGGAGAGAGGGAATTTGGACTGTGAGATCAACTCTTGCTAACTATTCATTTTGAAGTTTTCATGGCCATATGCTAGAATTTTTTTGGGTTTTTGAACGGGATGTGATATTTCGTGACTTGCAATACAACTCTAGTTCACATCATCTTAACAGATATGCAGAAGCTAATAGTAAATTTTGTTTACTATTTGATCGTTTACACAGGTGAGCGATTGAGGTTTGACTACAGTGATTCAGCCTTCAGTTGAAGAAAAGCAGTTCAGCTTAACAAGAAACATGGAATGAACTGTACATCGTGATATCCTATGGAAGGAGGATTGGATGAATCATGAGATAATCGATATTGAGTCACTAAGGAAAAATTCAGTCAGAGGAATATAATCTGGATAGTCAGATGGTTGGGACATTAAACTAACAAGTATAGTGAAAGAAAGCAGGTTCATATTTACATTTTGACAAAAGAATGGTAACAAATTGATTTAACAAAAAGAAGCAGCAGCAGGCTGAACCCTCCCTAATTGTTTAGCATTATTCTTCCTTTAGGGTCTGTTTGGATATTCCTACATGATTGGGCTGAAAAATCTATAGGAATCAGCCTGTTGGCCCATCTAGCTTGTATTTTTTAAGAGCCTATTCCAACACGGCCTAGATCCTAGCCTTTAGGTTGCAGAAAGGTAAAAAGACCTATGGAGGTCTTGTTTTTTTTCCCACAGGACTTGGAGTGAGTAGAGTTTGGTTGATACATGACCATACTTAAATGGATAGCCAATCCATGAGTCCTACAGGATTTTCAGTTTTATCTCATAGGAATATCCAAATAAACCCTTATGCGGTTGGCATAAGAAATCATAGCATGAGTGTTGAATTGGAAGAACCATTTATGACACTCTAAACTTGATGTCAAACCCCCTGTACTGGAGCAAACATTTTGGAAAACTGAGATGATATTAGCCAAGATAAGGACTTGCCATGAAATCTGGAAGAACAGTTTGCAGGAAGGTTGAATGACCTAACTGACTACACAACTTCCTATGATTAAGTAGTCTGCACAATCTCATCTCATCAAGGAAAAAACCAAACATTTGGAAAGAGTCTAAGAGGGAGGAGATGGCTCTAAATATACAGATTACATGATGAATAAAAATGCCCAAATGTAGAGGCATAGGATTCTTCTGATAACATTTTCCATAACTATCTTTAGATCTATTGTACAGTGCCTAATGATTCTCTTGATCATGCTTCACACACTCTCAAAAGAAAACATGTTTCATGCTTGTCAGTACATTAACAGAGCAGTTTATCATTTGGAGCATTCACATCCTGTGGTCTCATATTATGCACATTCTGTTAAGCTAGTGATAAACAACCAGGACATATTCCAAGAACATGGGTTCAGAAATTATTATAGCAGAATTAACTTTGGAGAATATGCTAGACTAATAGAATATTGGTAAAGTTTTTTATATTAGCCGTTACACTTACCCATTAAAAAGCATAGTAGTATCAAAAACGCCATGCCCTCTGTGAACCATGTGATCATCAATTGGAATCATCATGAGTGCAGGATCAAGAGTGATTCCATCGAAAAAACTAGAATACATTGCTCGATATGGATGCCCTTTCTCTGGTCTTATTTTTCCTTGCAATTTCTCGACCACCTGAAAAACCAAGAAAAGAACAAATAGCTGAAATAACACAGAAGGTATACGTGCTCACCAAGAACATGACAACTACGTATCTCTCTTTCAAAGTAGCATGCATCCCTCTTTTATCCAATTTGAATGTGATGCTACAAAAAACAGCAGGATCTAGAGCCTTGGATGCTCCCTTCTCAAACGTGATGAACTAAGTGATTTTTCAATCAAATGGAATAAAAAAAGAATTTGTATTCAAAAGATGCTTTTTTAGCACACAACAGTCAATTTTTGGAGAGCTCCATATAAAAGATTGAACATGAAGGAAAACAACTAAACATCTTTGAATTTGAGGGACCCTGTGTAATCAAGAAGTTAGTGTTCAGCAACAAGTTGAGGTATATAATGAAAGCATAGGAATCCAACAAGAAAGAAAAAAAAAAGTTTCCAAGCGCATGGCAATTATAACTACTGAATGTGAGATCCAACATTGCCGGCCTCTAAGTTCATAGTTCTTCTAAAACATGCCAATCATTGCGATTTTTATGTCACTGCTGATTTTTGCATATCTATCTACCTATCTATCAATATGTAGAACTATGATTGGCATGCATACATACATGCATACATACATATGTATGTATGTGTGTATAGATTGATTGATTGATAGATAGAGTGAGCGAGTGAGAGACTGAGAGAGAAGACATTTTCCTAGTAATTTTTGTGCCAGGGAAATGCTACCAGTGGGTTGCTTTCATGTTGAAGTTCTCTTACACAGTGTACAGAAAAATGTGGCGTGGTAGACCATAAAATAGAGTCACTAGATGAAAAAAAATTATTAGGATGAGCAATAGGGTCATGTCAACCTCAGATGAGGAGTAGACCGGAACGCAGAGATCAACTGTCCCTTTGTCTTCCCCTGCTCCAGAATAACAGAATGTAAGATGCTTCACTTGAGAGCCACGAGCTAGATTAACAGCATCAGAAGCAAAGTAAGAGACACAGAGGTGAGGGGAGCTTGCCTGGTTGCTGGTGAGAAATGAAGTTGGAGAAGCCATTCATAGTGGCGGCAGCGGCAGAAGCTGTAAGTGGGAGACAGGAAGAAGAGGAGGAGGAGATCCTTAGCCAAGGAGGAGGTGGTGGTTGTGAAGCAAGTTTGCTGCATTGGAGGAAAGGTGGGGAAAAGAAGGGTTTGTTTACTAGGGAAAGAGACATCGCGGTGGGCTTTGGCTGGAGAGCTCTCCCCATCCACAGAGCTCTGAAGGCGACGGACGGAGTCCATGCTCGGCTGAGGATTTATTATTAACAGCATTCGCTTACACTCGGCGTGAAACTCATTTCCCCGGGCAGAAACGTGGTGGCCTTCTGCCAATTATTTTTATGCCCCCGCCCTAAGACCAGCACACACAGGTACATATCCCATGAATTGATGTATCTCATGACTAAACTGTTAATACACTCAAATAAAGAGATGAAGCATATTTGCAAGTAATCATGTATGAAAAAATATAGTGGTGCATAAAATTTGGGATGATATTTGCTGAGAGTCAGACTAAGATTCAATAAGCATCAGAATGAATTTCCGCAGCTCTCAACTAGAACTCAAGTCACCCTCCATGGGTTTGCATTCTTACCAGTCTAAGCCTAATCCGATTTAATACATGTTTGCCAACGATAACCAGGGCTATTATTAGGATTGGGGAGGTCAAGCCAGGCCATGCTGAAAGAAGCTTGTCATGTTTTAGGGCTCTGTGTTTACCTTAAGCAATGATCATGTGCGAAAGCTGTATCACATTGCCTTTCACTATATTTTAGGGCTTTCTGTTTACCTTAAGTGCTGATTGCAATGGAGCCTCCATCACAACGTAGGCGACCGTTAATGGCCGGTAACAACATTTGAGGTTGTCATGTGAGTCCTCTAAGAAGGAAGAAACAAAATGAATAGCATGGATGAAGACTGCCTGCCCTAGTGCACAAGGCAGGGATTTCTTTTATTTGTGAACATACCAAATCCGAAGTACATATAGATTACCTAGAATGTCTCATATAGCAACATGCACAACTACATTAAATTTGTGAATGATTTATAGAGAGATCCAACGCAGAGTTGTGGATCACCACTTTATTAGCCTGCTGAACAATTTTACTGAGAAAGATCCAAAGAGGAGTTGCTGATCACCACCTTATTAGCCTGCTGAATCACCCCTGCTTCACTTGATCTGCTTTGCATGCCTCTGGCAGAAGGATTTCAGCCTATCAAGACCATCTTCGAGAGAAGATGGGTCTATGGCAAAAGTAATGCGGAGCCAATTTTTCATCCCTAGGGCGCTACCTGTAAGGAAACTTATGCTAGTCACTGTCAAGTAGCAACCATGGTAGCAACATTTATTAATTCATAGTAGCCAATTCTTTCAGAAATCAACAAATCCAAGTGCAATAGGTACAGATTGATAAATTCTGTTGAGCAAATCAATTTTGTAATGGATAATGCAAAAGCTTTCTATATTCCTGAAAGAAAGGACAATGAGGAAAACAAATTTTAAAACAATGAATATGGATAAAAAGTTTGCTGTTGCTCTAACATCAACACAAGAGCACTAGCATCAGTCAGAAAAATGAGTGAGTTACTTTCTTTAGTTGCATAACCTAAATGAAATCTTAATCACCAACAAAGATCTTTGGCCTAATTGGATGTCTTAGTTTGCAGATCAAATTCAAGTGATATTTATGGGTATGCACATCAATCGGCAGTTTTATAGCCTGCTGACTTTACCCCTGGGTAGATTTCAAGATGCCAATCCCATGCCAAGTTCATGCCAATCTGGCTGACAGTTGCAGAAGCCCTATGTATTGCCGATGTGGCAAATCAAAGCAGATAGGATGTTCAAGAAGTTGGTTGATATCATATATTTGTAAAAACATTTCCCCGATTATTATTTTTTTTTGAAAAGGATAGGATGGATAAAAGCCCTGACAAAGGGCGGGATAGAAGTTTAGAACCCAAGTTGCGAATTGAAAAGAATCAGAGGTCACATGCTAAACCAGCAATGCTTTGAATGACTTGACATCTACAACCACTTCTTTTACCACTGAATTATGCAATGAAATAACACAAAATGATAGCTATCACATGACAAAATGACGACTACCACATGCTACTTATCCATATAAATCATGTCATAGGAGCTCCAACTGTTGATCAACAATAAGGTGGCCACTAACAAAAGCAGCATAGCTCACCTGGTGCTATTATCACCGATTCCTCTTTGGCCAGCTTATTGCAGAGGTCAACATCATCATTGATGTCCTCCAAATGAGACAAATTCAGCTTTACCTGCAAGGAATATCATCAGCCTGCAAAACTATCTTTTTGAAGGAAATCAGCCTACAAAACTTTCAAGTACAATAACAGTGTCCTAGAATTTGCCTCACCATCACAAACATGGAGCCCTCTGGTTTATGGGGACAAGTAATGCACCCAATCTCCTTTATTTTCTCGTAGCATATGTCAGCTGTTTGCCTTAATATATCAATGATGTTATTAAAGAAATCATCCTTTGTGAACTCAAGGATATGAGGAATCGCCCCCTGATAGAGTCAAATGGTAACCCAGGTCAAATCACATAACACCAAAATCAAAGAACAAAGAAACCAAAGGAGTGGAATCATTTTCAGCAAACAGTAATCATCCTGGAACATTTTTTTTGAAGGAAAACCATCCTGGGACTTGATGAATTCATATTGTAACTTGAACATATTGCGTATGGAGTATCATATATGATGTCAGCAGGAGAAAAATATTTGCACAGTTGATAAGAATCTTAATCATTTAACATCCAATACACCCATTATGAGAGTATATAATTGGAGTTCCTCTTACCTTATATTGACAGGAAAAATTAGCTAAGAAAAGCATGTTTTGTGGGTATTGTGAAGCTGACTCAACTAGTTCACTGTCAAACTAAATCACACGAAGATGCAAAATAAATCGATACAAAATTAACCTTATTACAGCTACATACTGCATGAATGAGTAAGAAAAAATAAAACTTTTTTCTTGCCTTGCAACAGCTGCGACCTCTGGAATACCAAAACAGGAACAAGATTTTCAAACAGGTAGTGCATGTAATTGATCATTTTTTTCTCAAGTAGTGCACCAAGTCGTTGATTAGAATCGGATATGCTCAAGCATTTGCATCTATTAAGAAGATGTCTGGTACTGACCTGGATAAAGGTTGCAGGATCTGATGAAATATTCAGAAAGTTCAAAATACCATCGACAATCTGTCAGAAGAAAGAAGCATGTAAGCCTTGAAAATACTAGATAGTAAAAGAGGACAACAGAGCCTGTCAAAATTGTTAATTGTTAGAGCAACTTATTGAGCTTGTCTAGAAAACAAGGCCTTTTTTTCCTTTGGTAGGGGGAGGGAGGCGGGTGTCGAGATGCTCTGCTAGTGAGTTTAAGTATAGGTTACATTATTTCCAACATCTTTGGGTACATTGAAATGATAGATCTTACTTAGAATGAATCCATAGAGATGTCTAAAAAGCACATACATGTAATAAATACATGTGAAAAATACAAAAAGCTTGAATTTGGGTGTTATAGGTATAACTCAAGTTTATAGCCATCTAATATGAGCAATTAGTTTCCATTCCATTATTGCGTTATATAATGATTGCCATCATAGGCATAACTCAAGTTTACAGCCATCTGATATGAGCAATTTGACTTTCTGTCCTCTTAAAGCACATGTAACATCCCTTTCTTATCTCCATCTTCAATACAGCACACATGCAGACATAGCAACCTTCCCAAGAACACACCATTCAATCTAGGGAAACTGGCTGGATCCTCAATAGATATCGTTAAATCTTCCCCTTAAAAAGGTGTGAAATCTGGCCATACGGACTGCTGTAGATGGCATTTGATGTTTCCTGTTTTCAGCATTTCAGCAGAATTAATTAAAGCAGATTGCAATATTTTAGTCCACAATTCCTACATCTCCATTTCAACTCGGTTTTAAACCATGCATATATATGAGTGTTTATCAATATGGATATATCACAGTTCTTAGAAACCTTATTGTTGGGGGAGAAATGGACCACCCCACAAGCACAAGCAAAGCACCCAAATCTAACGGCAAGGCTGAGCTCATGAAGGCTGCCGAGCACAGAAGGCTGCCGAGCTCATGCAGAAGGCCGAGCACAGAAGGCTGCCGAGCTCT
>JAOXJJ010001100.1:11797341-11852531 GCA_025769935.1 Phoenix roebelenii
TATATAAGGGAGGGGGGTGGTTTACGGGTATGAACCCGAATTCGAACTCGGGGTGCTAGGCACTTCTGCAGGGTCAACCATGGGAGGATGTTAAAAATTAAGTTATATATATATCTGTGTGTGTGTTGTGATGACTTTTAAAAGAAGAATATGATTTTGGATATTAGGTTCGACGAGAAATTTGCATAATTAATTGGATATATTGTGGATCGTGTTCGCGAGGTAAGTAATGTAATCTTTTTCTAGATTTATCGTCAAGTTATAAATATTTTCCTGCATCGAATTATTCTTGATTTTCAAATTCGATGCATGGTGTTATATGTCTATTTTTAGAATATTGTATAATTTCGATTGAATGTATTTGCTTTCGATTTGAAATATGTTTGATTGATTCGATATCATATTTTCGGTCTAGAACATTGAACATAATGCAAGAAAAAATAATAATAACTTGAAATAGATTCAGACTCGCAGTCGGGCTACATTGAGGATCCTGCCAATGGGAGCTAATACATTGGTATTGTAAGAAAATTAGTCGGTGATATGATCCTACCACAAGAAAAATGTGGTCATAGTTCCTGGTTTTTGAGTTGGATCCGATAAATTGAAAAAAAATCAAGTTATGAACGATCTTTGGTTTTAACGCTGCCTGATTTTCTAACTAAAATATCAAATAAAGAACTAATTGAATTTCAACTTGGCTACGTTGAGAACCCCGCCAATGGGGACAGATACGTTGGAAATTGACCATCCTGAAGGATGCATCGTAAGAAGATTAGTCGGTGTTATGACCCTGCCACAGAAAACATATGGTCATAGTTCAGGATCGACAAGATGAATTGAATATTGGAAAGAATTCGAATTCATGAAAAGGATTCTAAGAACTTAAGAAAAATGTGGATTTCTATTTTAGTACTGCATATGCACTTATTTTCTGCATATTATTGCTTGATTTATCTAGCTAGAGTGTTCATTACTTACTAGGCTGTTTAGCTCATTACACAATTTCTTGATGTTTAATAGATTCTGAAAACTAGCCTTTCAGGGTTTCAAAAGGGGAGAGCGACTAGAAGGATAGTGGCACAAGCTGACTTACTTTAGGATTTATTTAACTTCAATTGTTGTCTTAGATAATTAATATGATTATTAGACATTGCAAGGTTTTGTTATTTAAAGAACCAAGTTTTACATGTTAGTAATTTATTGTTCCGCTGCGTATTTAGAATTATGAGACTTTATAAAATGCGTTAGTTAATAAAATAAGAATGCATTTTAATAGTTGAATGGTTTTAGTTAAATATTTGAGATATTTTGCTATGGTGCCTTGCATGCTTGTGGGGAGAGTTTCTTACGGGTGTGCGGCAGTTGGCGCATGACCCCCGCTTGCAATCTTGAGTCGGAGGCATGACAACTTTTACGGTATCAGAACATAATTGGATAAAATCTAAGACAAAGAATTTGACATAGGATGAGGGTCGGTGGGTAGACACTAGGGACATTGGATGTGAATCTATGTCAATTGCATTGTAAGTGATGCGGGGCGGACCCCGACACCAGCCCACACACCGGCCGAGCAGGGAAAGCGTCCGCGTCCCCCCCCCCCCGAGGTATTGTCCGCTTTGGGGCCCTGCGGGCGCGGGGCTCACACAGGCCCTGCGGGCGCGAAGCTCACACAGGGTGCTCCTGCTTGGAGGCTTTTGCAACCTCTCACGATTTTGTCCCAAAAGGCGCCTCGGTGAGGAAGGTTCTTCACCTCCTCTTGATAAGGCACGGACCTTTCCGCTGATTAGCCGATGTGGGACTATCTGGGACACCCATTAGGGGACCTTGAATTTAGTTCCACATCGGCTAGTAGCGGAAAGGTTCTGTGCCTTAAATGGAGGATGAAAATTCTTTCCTATCGAGGCGCCTTTTGAAGGGCAAAACCGTGAGGGCAGTGGTCTCCCCCCGTCTGCGCTGGATGCGCGGACCGGAGCGCCCAAAGGGCAGTGGTCTCCCCCCATCTGCTCTAGACGCGCGGGCCGGAGCGCCCAAAGCGGACAATACCTCGGGAGGAACGCAGTCCTCTTTCTCTGCTAGCTTAATGTGGGCTATGCT
Source organism: Phoenix roebelenii (assembly GCA_025769935.1). Taxonomy (NCBI): domain Eukaryota; kingdom Viridiplantae; phylum Streptophyta; class Magnoliopsida; order Arecales; family Arecaceae; genus Phoenix; species Phoenix roebelenii. The sequence goes on from JAOXJJ010001100.1 coordinate 11,799,439, forward strand.
GTTGCGCGAGGCTCCGGCCAAAGCGTCCGTCCCCGCAACAGATGGCGCGCCAGGTAGGGGCGCCTCCTCCCACCGTTGACTACCCCTCAGGACTGCGGAGGCTCAAGAACCTTCCCGCTGGGGGGCTATGTTGCGGGGGGAGGAGGGGGCCTTGAATTTAGTCCCACATCGGCTAGTAGCGGAAAGGTTCTGTACCTTAAATATGGGATGGAAATCCTTTCCTCTCGAGGCGCCTTTTGAAGGACAAAACCGTGAAGACAGTGGTCTCCCCCCGTCTGCGCTGGACGCGTGGGCCGGAGCGCCTAAAGTACAGTGGTCTCCCCCGTCTGCGCTGGACGCGCGGGCCGGAGCGCCCAAAGCGGACAATACCTTGGGAGGAACGCAATCCTCTTTCTCTTTTTCTGCTAGCTTAATGTGTGCTATGCTGTTGCGCGAGGCTCCGGCCAAAGCGTCCGTCCCCGCAACACCATGATTTGTTTTGAGGGGCGGAATTTTTTTTATATAGACAATGCTATTCTAAGGATGATGCAATATGCCTCCCCGGTGCTCTCTCCTCCTGACTGCCACAAATGCCATTGAACCTTTGATGAGCTTGAACAACAGGATCGAACTTTTTGCAATCTAGCACCCATTTATGAAATAGAATTCAGGTCTTGAGCATCATGCATCTAAGTACTTAGTCATGTTCCGCTACAGAACAAAGAAAAGGGAGAAAAATCTGCACTCTCACCTGGCAAAATTATCACAAATTCCTCTTTGGCCAGCTTGGAGCAAAAGTCGACATCATCATATATGTCCCCTAAATAAGACATTTAGATAACATCTAATAAGAGCCAAAATATGCCTCACCATTACCAGCATGGAACCCTCAGGTTTACTTGGAGGAGTGATGCATTCAATTTCCTTCTGTTTATCATAACATAAATCTGCTGCTTGCCTCAGGATAACAATGGTTTTGTTAAAGAAGTCTTCCTTTGTGTTCTCAATGATTTGTGGTATTGCTCCCTTAGACATCATACACAGAGAATAAAGATAAAATCTATTATGTTGAAAAAATTGAAAAGATAAAAGTAGCAAATAACAAGTTCCACGAACAAATTCTTACATCCTAATGTGCAGAGAGCTTAAACTTAACCCTCAATAGATTAACATAGAAAAAATTTATTGGCGTATCCATGATATAGGCAAATCAATCTTAGAAAAAAGGGATTGTTCTGCTGACTGAAAACAACATTTCCAAAACTAAAGAACCAGACCATGATAACTATAATGTTTCTAATTGAAGTTTTAGTAAATAATCCAGCAACACCACTAATGAGACAGGCCCCAAGTAAACCAATACAAATTGTTGATCAATATATTTGTCAACAAAAAACAAAAGCTTATATTGATCAACAAAAAACAAAAGCCATGTACTACGTGTTAGGCTGCATCATCACGAGGCTTTCTTTTAAGCAACAGATCATTTTTATTCCCCAAAGAAAGAGCACAGTACTCGACAGAAAAGGGCATACAAACTGATTTTTTATCGACTAATCAAAGAATAGAAAGCATGCCATTTTTTAACTTCCAGTACTATCATTTTAACTCGAAATATTAACTTCACACACACAAAAAAAAAAAAGATCCATGTGTTGATCTGTGTTTGCAGAAGTCAATGTCTTAATTAGTTAATTACCACCTAGACATATTGTGTTCTCCACATAATAAAATTCCTCTGTTATGAAAGAGAAATGATCGAGTACTTGGTTATAACAGAATAAAGAGCAAAAAGGGAGATAAAAAGCATGCCAAGCCCAAAAACTAAAAGACACAAACAGTAGCTCGTTTGCACCATAAAGAAGACTGTTGACCGAAAAATTATGTCATGTAGATAAACACATGATAGAAAGCCATTCACCAAAGAGACTGGATACTGAATCACAAATAGAATAGGATGATGACTTATTTTTGAACAGACTATCCTATCCTCCTAATGAGAGCAGAAGTTAGATTTCTTGCAACTCTGACAGTGCCTTCTCTTGAGACACTTGGGGATCTTTGGTTGAAAGATCATAAAATATGATGGCATAGCAAGACACATTCAATATTGCCTTCCTTAACATTTTGGATACTGGTTTTCATCATGACCTTAGAACATAATTACAATTTACCCCAGATAAGGCAACAAGTTGATACCATCTGAGAATCCATTAACCAGTGAAGGGAAATTGAGACAGCTTTTCTATGTAATCTCATCTCTCTTAATACATAAATTAGATCACAGAGAGATAATTGACTGTTGTCGGTGATTTTCCATACAACGTACTAACCACAACCACATCAAGATGCAATTTCCAGTTGAAGCTCTGGCCTCAATACAAGCATATAGGCTGTCAGAAACACAGAAAACAGTAAACAGATATTTTTCTCCTCTATCTCAAGTCAGTTGATGAATGCCACAAAATCAACTAATGGGCTAAATCACCACTCAGAGTAAGTTTACTCAAAACTTGATAAATCCGATTTAGGTTTGCTATGTCTTTGCTACTTTCATCAGCAATCCTTCTTCCAATTCTGCCACACATAGACACACCCATCTATGTCCCCTTGATTTTCATTTCTTGCACGAATAAAGACATGAATATGGTTCAATCCAAGTGATCTACAGACAAATGTTGATATAGTATGGACTGAAAGTATGCATTGAGGCAGAAAAAGTCAACAAGGATTGAAGATGAGGCAAGATCTGAAATATAGAATATCTCCAAGTTATCTTGGAAGCACCAAAAAAAGATATTCCAAATTGTAAAAGTCACAAGTCAAACAACTCATAGAAACATTGTTGCAATAATACAACAGGTAATTCTAAACTGAACAAAGATTGTTGTATCTGGCGAGATATCAAAATAAGTCTTAAGGCACTCCACAATCTACAGTTGGAATATTCAGGACTAACAAGAATCAAACATGAAAAGCACTTGAAATGTATATGGATCTTTTCATTCTATCCCAGAACATATGGAAACAACAAGAGACTAGTGAAGGAACGAGAGGCAGTAGATGATGCAGGATAACTAGAGGGATGATATCTACAACAGAGCAAAAAAGTGCATATATGTCTTTTTTGCAAAAGTAACTAAAATATAAAATGGATGACTAGAGCATTATACATGTTTACCATTATTTGAGTCCTTTATTATACATGTCCTTAGCTCACTTATGGGAAACCTTTTTCTGCTAAGAGGCTTTTGACCTCATGATTTCTCCAACATTATTTGAATCAAGTGCTCATATGGAATCACAAAATGAGAAGAACATAAAAGCACCCTAGTCTGTCTATCATTTGCCGGTATCCAGCCAACTCGCCAGCCAGGCGCAACCCATTTCTTTGATATGGGCCCTAGGGTAATGACTGCAACAATTGGGGCCAAATACTCCCATTGGCATAAAAGAATTAGACCCAAAAGTGAAATGTGCATAAACCTCATCAATAATGACCATTATGCCAAGCTTCATTGCAGTATTAGCAACCTGGAGAGATGTGATACAGTCTATCCCTGAAAAATAATTCTGATAGAAGTGAAAGAATGCACCACTATGTGTTCATTTGGCATTAGGCTCATCTGGGATGACTTGCCTTAGCCAGATTTTGATAGGTGAAGACATTTCCACATGGATTCCCTTGGTTGACAATAACCATAGCAATGGTATGTTTATCAGATTTGGAGGGGTCTGTGCTAGCAAGTTTGGAGATTTTAGTGGCATGATTTTAGTTTATTAGTTGCTGAGACGTGATCTTCAAGTGAGACGCGCTGTTACTGAAATGGCTAGCGCATGTACTTAGTTTGCTCGACGATGGGTGCTAGCCCTCATATGTATGAACCACACCTAGAGGATCCTCCAAATTAGTTTTGGAAGCTACTCTAAATCCTCTAAGCTCTCTCTCTCTCTCTCTCTTGACCCCATTACATTCCCTTTTTGTCGCTCTTATAATACTTCTTATAATACTTTTATTGTTTCCTAAGAGTTGAGTTTGATTTAGCCATCGGAGGATCCTTTATTTGTATTGTTTCAAGTCGGATTCGATATCGGAGCCACCATCCGAGCACAACCTTCTCCATCCCTTTCGTCTTGTAGATGCGCAATGATCTTCAAGCCGACTCCTCCGACCGGGACAACAGGCAAGCTGACCTCTCCAGCGGCCATGTTAACTGGGCATCTGAGTTGGGCCAGATCTCGTCGGCAACATTCTCTATGTAGTCTCACTATCAAATGCTTATGCAAAGATAATGGTACATTCCAATTGTTCTTGGCTAGAAGGGTGGCTAATCAAGTGGCTGGAGTTTTCAAATTTTCGGGTTAGAAAATATTGTGCATATGTGCATTCTAAACTAAATTATATATATATATAATTAAGTAAATTTTATAAATTTATTTTTATTTGTTATCTTTTTATTTATAATACAATATATTTTACGTTATCTCGATTTGTTTCTGATCTTTATTTTCATATTAATTTGCAAATTGCCCCTCCCGAGTCACCAATCCTCCTGTCTAATTAGCTTCAGGACATGACATTGGATTAACCAGATTCAGTAGAATAACTGTGGCAAAAGCACGGAAGAAATTTATCACATTCTTTTGATTGAATAATTTTAACAGAACCTGAGAAAACCTTTAGAAGGAGGATTCTGGCTTTCTGAAAATTACTCTAAAATGCCCAATTCATTCCTTTATTCCATGAACCAAATGAAGCTTCCATCTGATCCGGTTCTTGATCCAATATCTAAGCCTCAGTTGACACAAATACAGGGATCCGTCGGTGCGTGTGCACGAGCACGTGTGAATGTAAAATACAGGATATATACCTCCACTTAATTTGTAACAATTAATATCGATCTGTTGTTATAATGTCATTTTGAACCTTGCCTCGACGCATGCGAATCGGCAAACTTCAAAAGAGTTCCCTCCAGAAAGCCGCTCACATGACGGCTCCGGACTCGCGTGGGAGACGGCTGGCACGAGTTCATTGGAATTGGAAGGTGACGAGAACCGGCTTCTTGGATGGATAAGCCACCGGCGTCGTGCATGGTTTCTCCTCCTACGTCCTCTCGAACAAGACTGGACGAATTCCACAATCATTAAGTAGAACAAACGATAATACGTGTCAAGTGGCAATTAATCCATGATCTCAAAATAAAAGATGGAAGCAGGAGATGAGACAAGAGAAGAAGGTGAGCGATGGGATGTTGGCTGTTGGATATGAGGGACAGGGACAAGACAAGACATTGTGGGCGGTTCAAATCAGATCGAATCAGGAGACTATTAAGAACAGATAATAATCCAGAGCAGCGAGAGTCGGCATCATCACCCGCCGTCCGCCGCTGTTCTCGTCAAATGATTTCATCATCACAGCCAATCCCACCTTCAGCTTTTATGGTTGCTCCTTGTGTTGTTTTGTCTCCTATTGACTGCTGCTTGTTACTGCAGCTGAAAGCCAGCAACCACATCTTCTCTTGCATTTTTTCAAAAAAAAAATAAAAAAAAAAAATAAAAAAAAAAAATGCAGCCTTTTTTTTTTAGTTGGTAGAGGATTAATATTTCACCGTTGTTCAAAATGGCAGCCTAATACCATGTCAAAAGCAGCACAAATATTACTATTCAAAGGTACCTTTTGATGGTAGCCGATCCTATGAAGTGGAGAGAAGAAGTTGTTTATGATATTTTATAATTTACTATTTTTTAATTTTATTAGAGGCATGGTATGAATCGTGCTGTTAAAAAAAAAAACAAACAAACACGTAAACGTACGTGTCTTTAGGTTTCCTCAAAAGATTAAAAAAATTATACGTTGCCTTTCTTGTTTTTTAGGTTGCCGTTGTCCTAATAGGCGATGGGAGTGGCAGTAATATCACAACTTCCAAATCACGATGCGGGCATTAATTAATTCAAGTCCTGCTCTCTTATCAAATGGTCCGTTTCATCTGGAGACAACCAAGTTAACGTGTGAGGGGCCGATCGAGATGGTGTTTTGATAAAGCGTGCATTGCACCGCAAAACGAGGAGAAGCGTTCGTTAGTGTGAAGTCGGCGGATGACGTTCCTCCGTGCTCATGCCAGATCTCTTCTCTCGGAGCTCTCGCTTCTCCCACCCCGCCTCTTTCTTTTATTGATGGCACTACCAGGTCAACTCGTAGTGCCATCATAGAAGAAGCCGGTTTAATTAAATCACCCAGGTTTGGCTCAAAGAACCCGGTTTAGATCTTGAAATACCGGGATGAGCACCATGGCAACAATGCTGTCCACGGATCGACAGGCACAACAAAAGATTTCATGAATCGCAATCGGAAACAAGTGACAGTCACAACAAATGTTTGATCCAATTCTCTAGTCTCATGCCGCTCATCTATCTAAAGAAAACATCCTTCTTATCATTTAAACCTTTTCTTTCAGTCAACCTTTAGACCACCCACCTTTTCCTGTGTCAGAATAAACCAATGTTTCTTCTTAAGCAGTCCCTAATTGATGCATGCTTAACCTAAGCAATCCCTAGGAAGTATCTGTTTCTAGTCTCAAAATAATCTAGCAAATAGTTTGAGTTTAAGCTGGAGACAAGTTTGGCTTATGAATGGCTTGCCTATTCAACAGCTCCACATGAAACATGGCTGCAATTACCTGCATGCATGCACTGTAACACCAGTAAGATCGCGTTTTGCAACCGTGCATGCCCAGCGGCGTAGGGAAATTTTTTGCTCGGCAAAGCAATCGGATTCACATTCTTTTGTCATCATTCAACAAAAGCGAGGGAAGACGAAGTTGAAAGAGGAAGATGGAGACAAAAAAAATGCATGCAGACGAGGTGTGGAAAGGGGAAGGGAGGGGGGCTGCTGCTGATTTGATGTTAAAGCTGGCCAATCCCCATCATACATCTCACAGTCTGAGCATGACATGTCAAGATCTCATCACCATCAATGCCATGATGGTGATGGACGGATAGATGCATGCAAATGCAACGGAAACAAATCATACCGTGACAGCAAAAGCAGAGGAAATCTTAACTAATCCTGGTGGGTGCTTACCTCTAACATCAAATCAATCTCCACCCGATCTTTATCCATCGGAGAGATGGACGGAAGTGAACGGCTATATCTTCATTTGCAGGCATAGTTGCTTTTAAGATGCTTTTTAGGTCCCTTATTTTGAGATTTAGCCGTCGCAGATGGCAACGAGAAGGACCGTGGGCAATAATTCTTCTGGTTTTGTTCCCAAATAAACGTAAAAAGAATAAAAGACTCGGAAAATTTATAGGGGAGATGAGCCACGTAACTTCTTCCACTCAAAGTGAGATTACGATTATTATATGGGAACCATAACAAATATACTTCCTCTCATATAACTATTACTTCATGCTTTCCTCATTGGAGGCACATATGGATGTGATGACTCCATCATCCCGGCAAAGATAATTTTATTAATTCCATTGCTTGTAGATGAACTCTTACTTTAAACTGATTCATTTCTGTTGTTCCTCTTCGCTAGAGTAAATATTGAACAAAATAAATTAAGTGCTTATTATTTTGACAGTAAGCGCAGATATAGCGTTGTGGAGAGTGAAGACATGAAGATACATGCATCGACATGCATTGTACGTATGAAGGCTTTCACATCTTATAATGTCAAAGAAAGATACAGGAATAGTACAGTGTACATGCATCCATTTCATTTTGCACTCCTAATGCTTCGTCTCCTCGGTGCCTTGATACATGCCTAATATTATTGCACTAAATGCAAGTTTATCAACACCTATCTTCTGCAATATATGGCCGTGTGGTCATACAATGAATTCTAGTTTTCATGTTACTTTCACTGCCTCCCTTAAGTCCATGCATGAAGTTTTGCTAATTCTCCATTTGTTTTTAAGAGAAAAGAGCGGATTATGTGCAATCGAAGTCATCAAGAAGATGATTTGAGAACCAAGTATACCAGCTCCTAAAATCAGAAAACAGGATACAAGAACATGGTTACAAGGCTACCGACAACACCTTAACCCAAGTTAGATGAACTATAGACGTTCCCCTTCTTAATACTTCATAACTTTTTCTAGTTGGCACCAATAAATATTAGATACTACACTGGACGTCCCTCTAAAGATTCTATTATTTCTTTCCTACCAGATACTAGACTGCGGTCTCACTGCCTCCCTTAGCCCAGCTATTTGTTTAAAACCTGATACGTAGAAATTTTTGTTCTACAAGCTATCTCATGGTTTGGTCGAGTACAACTTTTTGTTGGTCATGCAGTACATGTCATGCGACAGTAAACTTTTCTTCTTCTTCCTTTTTCTTTTTGAATTCTATAGGCACTAGGTGCCTATTGGAATTTTATCGAAAAAAAAGGGATAGAGTTAGAAATGAGAAAGATATTAGAATAGCTAGCAAAGTCGAGCATTTATATGATTAGATATTGTAGAGTTGTTCATGGAATTGTATAAAATATGCAGTCCTTATCAAAGGCGCCCAATACATTTGGGGGCCTAATTTTTCTTTAAATAAAAAAATTAATAAGTGTAAAATATTTTAAATATTTATTTAAAATAATGAAACCAAACAGTTTATTCTAGGAATCATGAAACGTGAGTTTAAGTTCCAAGAAATCCAAATCTCTTCTTTTTTAATATAAAATTTCAAAAAAAATACAGCATTGATTTCTAATATAAAAAAAAAGAACTAAAAATCACAAGAGCATGAAATCCAAACCATATCTCTTGAATTCGTAAATAGAATTAATAAAAAATGAAAAAAAAAACATAGGTATCAAATCGAAACTATAATAACAGAATGAGTGGAGAGCTATACCTCATGGCCAGGATGGAAAGGGACCTCCGGCCGACCAGTGATCTCCACGGCCACAAGCCCACAACTCCAGCCAGCTGAAATTAATCACTCCTTCAGCCAAGAAAAGTCCCAAATACAAAGAAACCAAACAAATCGAATCAAAAGACTCAAAGAAATGAAACCAAAATTGCCATCAAAAGTACAAGATAAAACTCACCTGATAGAAATCCCCATAGGAGAGTGGGGAATTGCTCCTTGATGCCTTGATGGGCTCCAGCAATCGGACGGCGATCTCAAGCCCATTGTTTTCCTCATGCCCCCAGCTCCTCCTTGTATCTCACGATCCCGAACGAGAAAGGACCACCCGTCTTCGTGCTCACATCGTACATTCAGGTCCCCGCCAAGTGCCACCTGAAATCACAGCCATCCATTATTATCTAACAACATTTCTGAATAAACTCGATGAATATAACAAAGATTGAATGGACGGAGATCGAACGCCAGGCGGAGCATCAGAGGCGTGCAGTTCTTCTTCGCGATGAACCCACAAAGCTTCCGGTGCACTTCTCCACCGCCTTCCGTCACTCCTCGCTAACGGTCGGGTACGACTTTCCCATCTCTATGAGTCTATCGACCGTCCAATCTCGGTCACCTGCATGACGATCAAATGGCAACCATCAGATCGGCGGGCGACGCGCACGGCGCACCCACGAGAGGAGGAAAATGAGGGCCAGAAGGAACAGAAGGTGAAGGCAGAAGGTCTTCACTCTTCTACGGGCGGGACGGTGTGTTCTTGCCTTCTTGGAGCCAGAGGACGGTGTCGGTGGCCGAGGAGAGGGGGATTAGAGCGGATGAGTGACGAGATCGAGAGGAGGATTAGAGTGAAGGAGCCGACTGCCGAGGAGAGGAGGACTTGATCTGTTGATCAATCGGCTTCTCTCTGAAGGGGCGAAGGCTGGATTCGATCGCCGCCGCTCGGGATGAGAAGGAACTTCCTTCAAGGAGTCGGAGTGAAGAAGCCGAGAAGGGAAGGGCCGAAGGGGGTTTGGGGAGTGGGGAGTGGGGACTGGCCGACTGGGGTGGGGGGAGAGAAGAAGCCGAGAAGGGTTCAGAAGAAAAAGAAAAAAAAAGCACTGGGGCTTGTCTTGTCGTAGCCTTTACCTCACCAAGCTCACCTGTAGGCCGTAGCCTGTCAAGAAGCCGAGAAGGCATCGCAGCGGCGTCTATTCGTTGTCGTAGGCACCAGACGATAGGCCGCCTAAGACCGATAGCTGCTGCCATGAAAACTGCAGTGCATCGGTGTCTTCTTTGGGCAGCGACACAGCATGGCAGCGGGGGCCTTCTTTGGGCCGGGGGCCTTAGGCGACCGCCTCAGTCGCCTAAGGCTCGAGCCGGCCCTGGTCTTTATAATGCATGAATTGTTGTAACGGTTTCAAATTTGATATGCATTTAAGATATAAAAATCTGCATACCAAGCAAGGAATTTACAGCAAGAAAACTAGTAACTTAAGGGTTCGGCAGATTAAACAAGGAATATAAACTACTTATAGTCAAATACTACAAAAACTTTGGAGCAGTGCCAGTGATGCTTGAAATCTAGGTTAGGCGGTAAGAACTTTAGCTAAGACAAAGCAATGCAAATCACATATAGTTCAGATGGATTTGGATGCTGATTTGATTAAAGCACCATTGTTCTTCTTTTCTCATGTTGATGCAGCAATCTACTAGCCCAATATTAGACACTTCCAACCAAAATGTCAATTACTCGCAATGCCATCGACTTCAATTCAGAAGCTGAAATATTTGTGTGGACCTACACGAATATGTATCTAATCCCACATCGGTTATATATTGGTACATTTTATGTTATCTTTCACCTCATCTTTTTAGCTAAGATCTTGATTTATCACAAATGGTATCAGAGCAAATCTAGCCTTTAGTCTATATAGATTATGGGACACTATAGCGAATCCATTTAAGTCGACCATACGTTGACCATAATGTTTTCGATCTAATTATGGTATTTCTAATTTTATTTGAATAGATTTAGATCTTCAGTCTACGAGGACACAAAGCTTATATGGAGTGTGTGTTTAGTCCCTTAATTCTCTCCGGCCATCTTCAATACTTAGTTCTCACTAGGAAAATCCCTCTTAATAGTTATTACACTTTTGTTTTTTTGTGACTGAGGCCCTAAAAAATTTAGCATGCTTAGATGGTTGTAAATGACCTCGCCAACATGAACCATTCACAATAGTTTACACTCATAGAGTTTGTATTGACAACAATCTAAATAAGATTGATCTCAAAATCAGATTTTTTTTTTTTTGTCTTGAAACAAGTGAAATCCAGGTGTAACAATCCGATTCTTTAGATATTTTCATATTTATAGGAGATCCTTATAGCTGATGCAGAGCTATGGACTTATCCAATTTAATCAATGTAATTATGGTGGCAAATGAGAAAAAGTTGGTGGGAGATCAGAACACGGAGGAAAGTACCACCCAAATAGGTATTTTTTTTGGTCGAGCAAGCTGCAACAATAAAACCTAGTTAAAGTTTTCATCCCCATGGCAAAAAAGCAAAAAACCCATAGGAGAGACAGGTGATTGCCAATTTTAACCATGGCAGTCATCGGACAGCCATAAATACACTGGGAGATAGAAAAAAGAATAAAGAGATATATAATATCCCTCCAGTCTGTTTTATTTATTTTTTTAACCCCTAGCAAGAAAACAAACAGAAGAGCAAAAAAGAACCCCAGAAAAAGAGAGAAGTGAAAGGAGTGATGTGATGGAATCTGTCGCATGATTTATTTAATCTTGTACTGTTTGTATCTGACAGATTGAGATATGAAGCAGCTTTTCCCTGACGGAAGATCACCTCAAATCCCTTCTCTCTCTCTCTTTCTCTCTCACACACCTCTTTCCTCTTAAAACTACTTTCTGCTCCCCTCCCTCTCGCTTTCTTCACTGACAGGGAAAATACCTGCACAATTTCTCACGCACGCACGCATTCGCTCTCACATCTCTCGGCCAGCCCAGCGAGCCGGCCAGCCCAACGAGCCGGCCAGCCCAGCCATGGCTATCATAAGAACCACTGCAGCAGAGCAGAACAGAGCAGAGCATGGCAGAGGAGAGAGAAGACGGAGAGTGAGAGAGGGCTCTTTGGTTTTCTTTGGAGGGAGAGCTATCCAGGATATCATACACGGCTACCTCACCCCGGCCTCCCCCTCGCCTGACACCCCCTGATTCGTCGAATCCCAATTAATTCACAACGTCCCCAATATAAACAGGCCCCAGAGGCCACCCAAGGGGACAGAACCCCAGCTCCTCTTTTGCTCCCCGTTTCCCCGTTCCTCTCTTTCTCTTGACTCACTCCAGTGGTTAGGAAGGGGGCCTCTTATTTTGTTTGCTACTGCGAAGCGTTTGGTCCCCTGCTCTGGTACTGCTGATGCTTCTATTCTTTGTTCTTGCTGTGTGGTTTGCATTAAAACTTGACAAGCCTCTTCTGTTGTCATCTGTTGCGTAGCGTTGTTCTTTCTGGCTCTATAGTAATTTATCCTTTGCTTCTGCTTCTGGGTTTCTAGTAGGTTGTTTAAGTTTTACGCTCGGTAACTTACTGTTTGGCTTTCGGTTTCCCCCCCGGGCTTCGAGAAAATCTTATAAGGGTCTTGCTTCTCAGTTGTTTACATAGCTGCCTTTTTTTTTCTGCGGAGGTGTTTTTCTTCCTACTCTCTCAGCATGCTTGCGAGGACTGCTTTTAAAATATTGCATATAGATTTTAAACACTACATGGAGGTAGAAGGAGAAATGGCTGCATGGTATAATATGTAATCTTTTCTGTCGCTTCTGTTTCAGCTTTCGGACTTTCTTTTTCGCCGGGGTGTCGATGGAGAGCTACGGCCACCACTTCGACAGCAGCGAAGCCCAGCTGCCCCCTGGTTTCCGGTTCCACCCCACCGATGAGGAGCTCATAACTTACTATCTCCTTAAGAAGGTCCTTGATGGCAGTTTCACCGGCCGAGCTATCGCTGAGATTGACCTGAACAAGTGCGAGCCTTGGGAGCTTCCAGGTCCCCCTCCCAACTCCCCCGTCTCCGCCGTTCTAACATCTAATCTCTTTTCTTTTTCTCAAGTTTTCGTTCTTAAACTGGTCTGCAGAGAAGGCTAAGATGGGAGAGAAAGAGTGGTACTTCTTTAGTCTACGGGACCGCAAGTACCCGACGGGGCTTCGAACTAATAGGGCCACTGATGCTGGGTACTGGAAAGCTACTGGGAAGGATAGAGAGATCTACAGCTCAAGGACTGGTTCTCTGGTGGGGATGAAGAAGACTCTGGTGTTTTACAAGGGGAGGGCTCCCAAGGGGGAGAAGAGTAACTGGGTGATGCATGAATACAGGTTGGAGGGCAAGTTTGCCTATCACTTCCTCTCCAGATCCTCCAAGGTATGTGTCTGCAAGTCTGAAACAATGTAGCCTTTAGACTGTAATCTCTTCTTTCCATGGAATTGTTCTTCTACCCATCTTTTTTGTCGGTAATCAAATGTCTTGGAGCCATGATTCCTTTCTTTTCTCTTTGATACGATTTTCCTTTCTGGCACAGGATTTTCTTTTGCTTAAAAAGCAGCTTTTCTTTTGCGTGGAATTGGAATATGTGTTTGCATCCCCCCCTCCCTCTCTCCCCCCCCCCCCCCCCCCCAATCAACATGATAGCTGCTGCGATAAATTGTTATTTCATATTTATATTATTACTCTCAACATCTGTCTTCTATGTGTCATCTACAATGAGTCTACGACTCCTTGTGTTGATGTAATTTCTGTAAAAACCCGCCTTATCTTTCTTCTCTTATTCGCCCTCATGTCCGCCGCCTCCATGTATGGCGAGACTCTAACGATAGACTACGTAGCTCGAATATTGAAGACCATTCTATTATTAATATCAGTAATTATCGAATGAACTTGCTAAACTACAAGGCCATGTATCGTTCGATTTCATTTTATTACTCCTTGGACTGTCTTTTTGTGAGAGCTGCGCTTCTTAAGTTGTCACGTATCTGAACACCGAACGAAAGCAGGACCCATATTGCACCTTCCTAGTTCACCAAATTCAGTCCCATCCCCAAAAAAGAAGACAGGCATCGTCACTTGTCAACTTGTTTGATTCGATCAGAATATTCATTCTATACGAAGACACTTTCATGATTGCTATGTTCTTCCATAACAAAACACTTCTGCCATAAACATTCATCTCTAATTTCCAATTTCCGTTCTTAACATCTGAAGTTCTAGGTTTAATATATTTAATCTCCAAATTCCTTTCATGGCTCTTACTCTTGCTTCATGTCATTGCGACAAAAACACAAATTGGTATTTTTGGTAGAGTCAAAAGCTTGTTTTGGTCATTTAGATTGCACTGGACTGTGAAACTTATTGCCGTCTCTGAATGCATGCACGTAGGACGAGTGGGTGGTCTCGAGGGTTTTCCAGAAGAGCGGCGGCGGCAAGAAGGCACGCGTCGGACTCACCGGACTCCACTACTCTGAATCCGCCGGCGTGTCCCCGTCCGCCTCCGTCCTCCCTCCCCTCTTCGACTCCTCGCCGTACGGCGCCGCAGCTGCCGCAGCGGGTGACCGGGAGAGCTGCTCCTACGAGAACACCGAGAGGGAGCCCGTGCCCTGCTTCTCCACCGTTGTTGCCACCACCGCCGCCTCCAGCCTCGGCCACCACCTCCCGTCACCTCAGCCGCCGAACATGTACGGCCGGAGCGCAGCCGGCTGCGTTGCGGGGTCAGTGTTCCCGAGCCTCCGCTCGCTCCAAGATAACCTCCAGCTGCCGTTCTTCCTCTCGACGCCCGGCGGCGCTGCGGCTGCGGCTGCGGCTACGGCTGCGGCGATGGTCTGCGACGGCGGGGTACACCACCGGGTGGAGGAGATGGTTGGCAACGGCTGGCCGTCGGATCTGGATCGGAAGGTTGAGTTGGCCGGGAGGGCGCATCAGATGACGCTGGGCTCCACCGAGTTGGACTGCCTGTGGACCTTCTAAACTCTCTTCATATGCTTTCTTTTTTTCTGAATGACCGAAATGTCTCCTTAAGGTTTTGTCGTGATGACTTATTATATATGCATCAGTATTCGGTAGTTTAGCAACTACAAGATATTAAAATTCTCTTGTGTTTCGTTTCCGTCGCTTGATTTGATGGGATGAATCGGGCCACGGATGGAAGTATATAGGGGTACGTGTAGTTATTCGACACGTACCCTAAAATAGGAGTGGGCCCCGGGGTTTGCACGGCTGGGGGCAGAGGCTGGTCTTGTCCTCACGCCTCGGCCGGTGGTGCTGAGGGAAGTGCTCGTAACGTCCTATCCTATCATATCAAGGGGGCTAATCGGAGCAGGGGCTCGGCTGCTGCTCGACAGCTGTGGCACTCAACCGCGTTACAGTCCCGGACTCCAAATCTACCGTTTGCTTCTTCCTCCGGTTTAGTTTTGGAATTCTTCTCACGTCCGCCTCTGAAACGGCTTTGTGGGGCCCAGTCCAGCCTGGCTCTGGTTGGGAATGGGGTCTTCGGTCCGAGTCCATGATTGGAGTGTGGAAACTTTACCCGTGCTGGGACTTTTCTCCCATGGGGAGAGGAAGTGCGGTGCTTGCTTCGGAGTACCGGTCCGTGAGAATATGCATTTATTATTATTGATACTATTATTGCTATACCGGATGTCTCATACTAATTTAGTATAAAATTATGAATATATTAAAAAAATATAAGTCAGCGCACTAGGCAGCCCTTGTTGACCTGTTCAATAAAATATTTTGCAACAAAGGAGGCAATCTAGTCCTTAGTTTCATTAACCTTCCTTAAAAACATACTTTGCTTTGAAGAAAATGTCATAATTAGTCATGCCCTAGATGTCTCGCAACACACGCCGAGCGCCCAAACTGCCACCATTTTAGAATTCGAGCATTTGATCATGATGCCCAAACCATCCCTCTTGCCACCATTTAAAACACATTAATCAAAGTTGAGCTCTCAGGTGATATACACCAGCATGAGTGATCTCCCTGTACTCATGCCATTTTAGAATTCGAGCATTTGATCATGATGCCCAAACCATCCCTCTTGCCACCATTTAAAACATCAGGTGATATACACCAGCATGAGTGATCTCCCTGTACTCATGCCCTCTCCATAACGGTGTCTAAGTGCTCCCTCCAAAAATTCAAGTATTCTTAGCCAGCCTATTAGGGTAAGCAACATAAATCATTCTGATGGCTACGTACTGAGTCTGAGGCGTATCAGACAACCTCCTGAGTGCCTAAGTAGTAAAGAAACTGAACGAGCATTGTGCCTTCGGTGGGATGTCAGGTTTAGTCTGGAGAAAAAATATATATATTTTTATGGTTGTGGTTTTATGGCTTACTATACATGTTTTTCCTTCCTCGAAGGTTTTAGAAAAGGATCAACAGGAAGCCTAATGTCCGAAAAGCTTTGAAGCCTATCCGCGCGCGAGAAAAAAAGGCTTCCTCAAAAATAAAAGAAGGAATGCAACTAGGGCGGTTACAATATACTTAGAATAGAGTTAAAAATACAAAGAGGGGTGGACGGAAGGTGTAATAACCCCGTACTACTACATCCAAAAAATACTAGCTACCCGCTAGTACGGATATTTATTTGCTCCTGCTGTCTCATCAAAGAACCTAAATCCATACAATTTATCCATAATTATCATAATTTTAATAATAAATATTACGATTAACTTGTAGTATCTTTTTAGTTGCAAACACGATCTTATCTTGATGTTATTCGAATTTTTTATGCTATAATCAAAGATTATACCGTACATACTTGATGCAGAATTAAATATATCAGTTTTATTCGTTTGCATGTACAATGTTACACCATCAAATACATATTTTATTTGTTTACTTTTTTTTGAGAGAAGGAAGGTGGGGTCTCATATAATGAAGCACAATCAAGGGCGCCAAAGTAGCGAAATCAAAATGGGCGAGCGACTTGTGAAGTCATCGATCCAACAACCTTTCACCTTGCTAATTAACTCGAGGAGCCGTGCAAATGGTCCGTCTCTAGCCGAGAACATATCCAGCGGATGATGGTATAAAAATGCATGCATTTTATTGGAAGCAAATCCTCTATGGTGTCAACAAGAAAGGCAGCTGGTGCGATGTTTGTCGTCGGAGACTAGAAGAAGGTTAGATTGGTGGCGGCTGGGAGTCAACAAATCTTCGAGCAAATTATACTTAGCGTTCAAGCTAGAGCTGCGTGGGAAGGCGTCTCCTATGCCAGACGAGTGCTGGAGGCAGACTGTATTGCTCTTGAGGAAATTCTGCCATGGTGATCCCATGAATACGGGATCCGAGTTGTGTTCTCAGTGGGTGCGACTGGTTCTCAATATTTGCCGACTTCGGAGCGAGTGCATTTTCTATTGGACTACTCATACTTACACAGAGACAAATAGTGCAGCAGACTGGGTAGCATTCTTTGCAGCTCAGCACTTCTGGACGACCATTTTTTAGTTTAGTCTTTATTGTACTTTTTTTTCTTTTTTTTTTTTGATCTTATGAGCCATATCTATACTCCGCTGGGTTTGGGTCGATGTTGTACCAAAAAAAAAAATCCTCTGGAAGCCTGTTCGGCTCTCAATGGCGGCCGATGAAGATGGAAAAAAAATGCTCGTGTCTCGCGGAATGGGTATGTTTGTCCGACATCCAACTTAACTATCCTTTTTGTCACATCTGATATTCTCCCTTCATAAATAGTTCTGGTCAAAAGTCTGCTTTCCAGATTGCTAGGTGTTGCTGGAATTTGGACCCGGGAGCGACCATCGGCTGAGGAGGGGGAGCTCCGGCGAGAACTGGCGGGCGGCGATCCGTCGGCAGGCGGCGTCCTCCGCTGGACCTGCAAGGAAGCCGGTGGCCGGGTCTTCCGGCGCCGGCCCTCCGATGCCTAAGTCAGAGAGGACAAGTGCAGATGAGGAAAAACAGTAGTATATGTCCAAAGTTTTTTTGCCCTCCAGCCCCTTCTAAAATGGAGTTGTTCTCCTTTTATAGAGGGGTATTGGGTTACCTGTGAGGTGATGGGACGAGGTCGCCGTACAGCTGTGCACGTCACATGAATTGGTGCACGAACAGGCAAATTAATGCTGTCGTGGGAGACGAGGTCGGAGTCAGAAAGTTGTCACGGCTGATTGGACGCGGCCGAGCTGAGTTGCCATGGGGGACTGGAGATCCGTAGATAGCAGGTGACGCGCATTAATTGCTGAGTGAGTCGGAGTTCTGGAGGGGCCATGCGTGATGATGGTCGAGTAAGCTGGAGACGTGTATTAATTGTGAAGTAAGTTGGAGACCTGCAGAGGCTGTGTGCATTAATTGTTAGCGACGGTGGTAGGGCATGGTCCCTGGTTGATATGTCGTGGCGTGGCCGGCAAATAAATCATGGTGCAGTGAGGCTGCTGCAGGGCATGGCCGCAGCATTTGGACGACGAGGTCGGCCTTCTGAGGTCAGCTCGACCTTTTGTGATTAGCCTTCTGAGGTCGGCCTTCTGCATGAGCTCGGCCTACATGAGCTCGACCTTGTTATCGGATTTGGGTGCTTTAATTATGCTTGTGGGGTGGTCCATTTTTAACCCCAACACTAGATATAGCTGGTTTTGCCGAGTTTAGTTTTACAGAGGCAATCAAACCTGGTTGGATAATCCGGATTCCTTGGACTTTTGGCTGCATATAATTAGCAATCTGCACTTGCGCTTAAATACAAGGGAATTGTAAGAATAAAAAACAACTGTTCGGATGCCCACAATTACAACTGGCGGCTACAGTTCGATGGCAAAAGAAATCACAAAATTTATAATCCATACTATACCTAAAGTTGGAATTGATTTCAACTATAAAGAATCTTGTAATTGAGAAATCCCTTCCAAAGAATTCTTCTTCTCTATGGTATCCTTATTGCATTATAATATCAAAATATTTTATATTATAATTAGTGTTACATCAATCATATGAAAAATCAATAACAATATTATTGTCTATTATGATTATAAAATTAATATAGTAAACGTTATAGAGTTATGGAGAAGGTGTGTAGTCCATTATTTCTCGGAGATAACCTTACTAATTTGATTATAAGACAACTACAATCTTTTCACGTCAAACAATCAAATAATTATGGTTATATTTGCAGTTTTTAATTACAAACAACCAAATAAGACTTTTTTTTTTTTACAATTGCAGGCAATTGAACTGTAGCCTGTAAATGAATTAAGAGCAGCTGAATCATGTGTAACCAAACAACTCCTAAGAACAAATCGATTCTAATTTGTTTATCCAATTTTCACCAAAGACCCGTTTGGAAAATTATTCCTATTAAATCTAGAAAGATAATGTGAAAGAGAGCACGACGATATTTTGCGTATAAGCAGTTTAGAAACTAGTAAATTATATCCAATAACTTGAATTATATCCATCGTCCAACCTAAATTTGACCGTATCTAAGTAGAGATTCATTCAAATATAGCTAAATATGTTTTTATATATATATATACATATATGTGTATATATAAAATATATACACATACGTGTGCATGTATATTTAAAAATAGATTAGGATCCGATCAAGTGGATCTTCACTTAGATCCGGCCTGGTCCGAAAATAATGTTTCAACATGTGTTTTGTATTTAAGATGTAGCTCTCCTTCTTGGATGGATTTTTTTGGCTTACGAATGTTGATGGACAAGACAAGAGTGACCACATTCAATCCAATTACATAAATTACACTAGATTAGGATATGTCTCGCAATATAGTCGGAGCTTTGAGAAATAGATTTCCGGCTTAAAAAGGAAATAAAATCTTATATTTCCGGTCGACAGCTCTTGGCGCTGCTGGTTTGCACCCGGTCCAAATGCAGGATAAATTGTTGCCTTGCTGGTCGCTCCCTTGGAGTATAAAGAAGAAAACCCTTGTAACAAAAGGAGATAAAGCTAAAAAAATAGAGAAGAAAACATAAGCCGAGATTGGATAAATGTAGACGGTCCTGAACAGAAGGGGTGGCCGCTGGCGTTCGGTTGAATGGGTAGCGCTTCCCTGGTCGTCGGCCCGCCGCCGGGCTCCCTCCGTCCTCGCAAGCCCCACCGTCGTCCCCGCCCTCGACCGCTCCTCTCCCTCTCCGGCTGCTCCTCTTCCCATCCCGACGCCTCCTCCCGCTCCAACGGTACCTCACCCCCCCCTTCACTACTTTCTCTTTTTACCGTAAAAGCCGTTGTGTTTTTTGGACATGAACCCCTAAAAGCTCGAAACAACCAAACCTCTTCAGTGCTTCCACTATTTTGTCGAAGATTCCTCAAGGATGAAAACAAGAGGGGAAATGGGACTTCTTTATCCAAATGAATCCCTCAACAGAATCCCCGGCAACTCAACATTTTTTTTGCAATTCCTCATCTGACATTCTTCATGACAGGCCAAACTGCAGTATCAGCAAGATTCTGCAGCCAGTTGGAAATCTTTTATGAAGGATGAAATCGATAGTTACACGATTTAATACTCGGTATCTTTCGTCCGAGGATTGTGGCAGCTAATTGTATGACTGAGGACGGCTGGGCTTGCATGCGTTCTTGTTCTTGTTCTGAGCAGTTAATTATCTTGAAATATTTTGCACCAAAGGATACCTGGGTGCTACTATTTTTTTTTCTTATTTTATCGATGTATCGGCTAACCACTTGTTTCTTGCTGGATTAATGTGTTATTATTCTTTCTTATGTTTCTAACGGACATTTTTTCACCCTTATTGTTTCTGAGAATGTGAATGGACAGCTACTCTGCTCACTCTGTTATACTTTGATTACTTTCTTCTATTCTTCGCCAGGCAAATTAGAAAACCTCACAACCCAAATCCAAAATGGTTCCAATGATGTGCCTGCGGAAGGTCAACTTGAAAGCCAGGTTTGGATGACTGGTGGTGCATATGATTTCCAAAGGGCAACAACGTCGCTCACTAACGAGCTCCTATCGTCTTCCAAAAAGGTGACTCTTGTAAGGCATGGTTTAAGCTCTTGGAATGAAGAAAGTCGGGTCCAGGTTTGTTTGCTTCTCAGCAACTTTGATTCTTGCTTGTTAAATTACTCGGCCATGGTTTTTCTTCAAGCACTTGCGGGCTGTTTGCGTTCTCATCTGTTCTATCTTGGTAGCTGCTATTTAGTCATCAAGCAGGCATAACTTCAAATACCTAGAATTTTTTGAGTTTTCATCATGAAAGCGAAAGGTATAAGAAAGTATCTGCAGAACAAAGATTAAGATGGAAGATGCAACATGTTTTGATATATAACCCATGGAGGTCTGATGAAGTTGAACCCTAAAGCATGAATCTTTCTTGCATGATATATAATTGCTAAAAAACCTAGCACCATTTGTTCAATATATGCAAATTACTTTTGACATCAATTGATGTTCGAGTCATGGCTTTGAATTCTCCGTAATTCACTTCTTGTATGTAATGTTATTGTGTCATGAAATTTGATGTTTTCATTATCTTTGCAAAGCCAACTATTGATTTTATTTTTCTTAGCAACAACATTAGTAACAATATTTTAAATTAGTTCAAGGTAGATGGAGGGAACTTTCTAATAGCATGAGACAAACTGATAAACAATGACCAAAGTAGGATTCACCATTAAGAGGTTCCTAATTCTCCTACATGGTACATATTTATAAATCACGAAAATTCGATGTACCTCAGTTATTGAGTTGCCTTGACTTCTAGTGTTAGTTGAGACTTATTTTCAAGTTTCAGTCACCAACCTACTCATTTCTTTTTCATTTAGGGAAGCTCAAACTTATCTATATTAACAGACACTGGAGCTAAGCAAGCTGAGAAGTGCCAGAATGCTTTGGTCAGCATAAGCTTTGACGTCTGCTTCTCTAGTCCTATCTCGCGTGCAAAGGTTTAATTGAATCCCCTATCTGGAAGCTAGTAGCTAATAGTTTATTTATGCTCATATTTTCCAATCATACAATCCATTCATTTCAGAAGTATGGGTTGGCAATATTCTTCCTTTCTCAGTCATAGGTGTTTGATACAGACAACTGCTGAAATAATATGGCATGGAAGGGAACAACCACTGGTTTTTCTTGATTCATTGAAGGAGGCACACCTGTTCTTTCTAGAAGGAATGACAAATGGTATGCATGCTGGCTATCTGCATGTTCTGTCTTTGGATCATACATGCATGACACTATGTAATCATGTTTGATATTTGGAGGCAGCGGATGCTAAAAGGAAGTATGCGAAGTTATATACCACATGGAGAGAAGATCCGGCTAACTTTCATGTGGATGGCATTTATCCTATTCGAAGATTATGGGTAACAGCAAGAGAGGCTTGGAAGGAAATTTTGTCCACACCAGTAAGCACATATACTCTATGCGGGTCTTCAAGGTCCTGAATTTATTAAAGAATATTTGGGTGTCAGTATTAATGATTGCCATTTTCTTTTGTCTTCAGGGGGAGAATGTTTTGGTAGTCACCCACAAATCCATTTTGCGGGCGCTCATTTGCACAGCTCTAGGACTTGGGCCCGAGAGGTTAGTTTCTTGATAGTTTTTTATGGTGAAACAGGATCTTTTGTAGAGACAGGTAAATAAATAAGTTATAGTAAAGATTTTCATTAATCCAAGGCACATTACAACCTCATTTCGTGGTACTAAAAATCTGTGGTAATAGCTTGTTGCATATTGATGCTTTAATGAATTTCTTATGTTATTTCATCATTTCTTACCGTGCAAATTGTTTTGATGATGTAGGTTTCGTGCAATTGATGTGAATAATGGTGGGATTTCTATTTTTACGTTTAACAGAAGAGGGGAGGCGATGCTTCAGTGCTTGAATATGACAGCCCACATGTATAGCGATCATATGTATCAATACTGAAGAGTCTGCATATCAACGAACCGTCTTGTTTAATAAAGTTGAGTCCTTTCCATGTTGAGCAAATTTGATGAAGGGAAGATCCCATTACAAATTTGAGAGTGCACAAAACCTGAAGTAAGATGGAAAATTTGAGTGGCTACAAGCTGTATAACTTACGAGGTTTTGGTAGCAATATCTGTTGTCGGTTGATGCGGTCGAAGTAGGGTAATCGCAGTCTAGACTTGGAAAAAAAAGGCCAGCATCAAAGAAAACCAAGTGACATCTTTATGTTGCCTGTAACATGAAATTCACCTGGAAGCATCTAATTTGCTGTTGTAGAGGTTTGTAGCCCTATGGCATTCAGTTGATCTGCTCATAATTTTCTTCTGAATATTACTGCCGATAGCTCAAATTAAGCATGCTTATATTCAAGATCAAATTATACCCTTTTCACCTTGAGTTGTCATAAATGAAATTTGGAAGGCGTGACCTAGTTCTAGTAATTTAAACCACCAGTCCTGTCATGTGCCATTGAGATTATCTTAGCACCAGGTTCAGTTTGATGTTTTCCGTGACATCTGGCTTGGAACCTTCACCTAAATAGGCAATGCCTCAGAAGGTACACTAACAGCCATGTGGACATGTCAATGATGTCATATATTTCAGTTTTTGCTGCAAGAAAAATCAGATACATAAAAGAGCTGTGCCTTCGAACCACTGTGCCCCACGGGGATCTTGACAAGCTCACTTATTAGGCTAACGAGATACTACAGGTCCTCAACAACTTACTGCTTCTTTGACATTCTTTCTGCATTTGGAGTGGATAATCCAGCAGAACATCATTATTCAAACACTTCCAGAGACCAATAATCTCTCATCAATTATGCACCTCAACTTCCAATACGTCGCACAGGTTCAGGCCCCGCACATATGGGTTGTAAATCCTGTAGCCACGGGATGCAGGTTCTGCTTGCATGAATCTTAGAATATGATTAATTTTTGATGATTAATTTATTTTCGGTCACAGTTAAAAAAATTTGATTTTAGTAAATTCTAAAATATTTTTTCTTTTTGTGAATTTTGATGTTATTAAAAAAGTGTCGTAATTGAGTTTCTATTTCGCTACAATAGGATATATCGATATATTCTAGTTCGAGTTTTCTGCCCAAGTTCAACTCTTCAAATTAGCTAGTTGATCTAGTTCAGCCAGGCCTTCGTAGAAACTTGTCTAATGGATAACATCTTCGGAGAAACAAGATACTAACTTGAGCTCCAATATTAGCATCTCAAACAATGAAATACAAATCTATCAATTTGTAAAAGACAGATGTACTTCCATGGCAAGAAATTCAACTTTGATCTACTATTACTTCTGTATCCCAGTCACATATCTAAAACAACTCTGACGTTTCTTTTTATTTTTTCTGTATATCTTTTATCAGTTTTATGATTGGTCTCCTTTAAAAATCAACTCGATCCTCATTTGCATGGAAACTGAATCGGCAAAACTGGAAAAGGATGAATTACTGTTAAATCAGGAAGACCAATGGATATAAGTATGCCAACCAACATGGGGAAACCGATTGGAAGTCATTTCCCGTGGACGCAGCGCACAGATT
Organism: Phoenix roebelenii; assembly: GCA_025769935.1. NCBI lineage: Eukaryota > Viridiplantae > Streptophyta > Magnoliopsida > Arecales > Arecaceae > Phoenix > Phoenix roebelenii. Next base: position 11,823,788 of record JAOXJJ010001100.1, read on the forward strand.
TTATTGCAATGTTTTTTGGCTTTCTACGGAATATTTCTTCTCTCGCATCAAAGTTTCCATCTTTTCAACATCTTCAGTTGAGTGCCTAAACACCATGAGCATCATGAGGAACCTCGATATATCAAATATATTCTAGAATACAAAATCATTTTTCCCGCAATGCAACATCTCTATGAAAGTAATGGACATGATGGAAAAAGGTTTCAAAAGTTCAGGGTACGGTTGCACACCAGTCACTAGCTGGTTTGGTAGGTATGGCTGGATGTACCCTACTACAAAGAGTAGTAGTAATAGTCATCATGGCTTTAAGTAGAGGCTGAAAAAAAAAAAAGGTCCATGAACACCTTTAAACTCGGTACTAAGTGGTACAAGGTTGATCTGGGGCAAATTTGCCAATCAGTCAATCCCAAAGGGATGTCAAGTACTTATTTCTAGCAGATATGTAGCCTAATATTTAAATCCTTGGCTGGCACTTATTAATATATCTTTATGCAACTGAATTTGCAAAAATCACTTTTTTAAATGTCTTTGAACTTTGACTAAAAGCTGCATGGTCTTTTGATGCAAGAATGGATGAAAAGGCCCTTGAGTTAACAGAAATGTGTCATGTCTCGAGCCACCATGTAACTAAGAAATTAAAATGCCTCACTCGGTGTCCCACCATCCTAACTCCCTAATTTGGTAGCAATGCGATCGCAACAAACTATAGGCATAGGATCAATTATACTCATCAAATAGCATATTTTATTTTTTGAGTTAATAACTATTATGTATACAGTTAATAGGTTGGACAAAGGAAAGCAAATTGTAAATAAATTTCCAGCGGGCCCTAAAGTTTTCCTCTGAGCAGTGCTACTATGATGCAGATTGATATTTATGATGAAAGTACTCTAATCATATGCCTGTTATTTGCTTAAAATAGCCATCGTGATCCAAAAGTAAGGGTTAGAAATGGGATGAGTCCATTGGCTTTGGGTTGGACTGCAAAAACCCTCAACCAATTTCAGGTTCGAAATAACAGAGTTGTGCTCAATCCATTTATTTCTATGTACAGAATCCACCAATCCAATTATGGCTCCACTCTTTTCGTCTACCTTGAAAAGAAGAAATTCAGATAGGATTAAAAAGAAAAGAGGAGTGGGGAGATAAGGTGGAAAAGTCCTTGCTCAAACCTGTTTAATTCAAGCACTTTGTGAGGCTTGGAAGTAATCCAAAAAAAGTTTACATCATAACACAAATAAGTTGAAATCTCGAATTTTCATAGCAAATACAAGCTGACAAGTAGATGGAAATGCTCATAGGTCCAGATAACAAAAAGAGGTCTGAAAAATAAGCACTGACGGATGTCATTTGTTCTATATGGTTCCAATGAGTCATAAATAGTTTGAAATTACCTTCATCTTGTATCCATGCGCAAGAACTATCAGTTGCTCTAGGTCTTCTAGTTGCAATGCAGAGGGTGCAAGTTGCGGATATGTCCTAAGAAACTTTGAATCATAATCTGGTTAGAAACAAGAACACCAGTACATACATTAAAAAGATATCCTAGAATACAGCCAGAATACCATCCTAAAAAGGCTATGACAAGACATTACATAACACAAAACCCAAGAGAGCAGTAAGTCACAAATCTGAATGCCCAGATGAAGTCGATATGGAAACTGTGGATTAACTTGTCCTGACCTATATAATATATGAGCATGTTAGAAAATATCAATTCATGGATTAGGATAAACCAAAATTACAATTCTACAAACTGGCATGTACCACAGAACTCACTTAATATAAGGAATCAATCCTCTAGAGAAATAAATCGCATAACCATGTGTCCATGATATACTTCACCTGGTTGGGGTCTGGTCCATCTTCAGCTTTTAAAGATGTGACAGCAGGACCGAACACTGCATCAGCAGCTCTCTACAGTTCGTATTGTAATTAAATAAGCACAAGACTGCATAGAGTAACCACATTGTTTGTTGAACCAAACAGTAGAAAAAGCTGAATTCTGCAAGCAAATAATTAGTAAATACTATAACTACCCTGCAAAGCTGAATTCTGCAAGCAAATAATTAGTAAATACTATAATCAGTTCCTGCAAATTGAACAAGGAATATTATATTTATTCAGAAAACCAGGCTTGAAACGATGACAAATCACACAAAAACCTCTACCATTTTGGCAAGATCTGGATGTCATTATCACATTTGCTCCAAATCCTTTCCAGCATTCTGCAATCTTTTCATCTTCTCCAGCCACAACTGGTGCAAAAAGAGAGTGAACCTAGAAATGCTAGGATTACACGAACCACAAAACTACCTGTAAAAGTTGCCACTAAACAAACCAAAGAACCAAAATGAATGAGCGGTTAGTTATCTGTTCTTCTGCAGCCAAGCAAATATAACTATAAAAGATAAATTGCCATGGTGACAACACAGAGCAGACTCAACACACTGTTTAGGAACTCTTAAGTATTTGATGAATCATATTGTATAAACTAAGCTCCAGACTGCTACATGACCCAGAACATCATTTCAAATAGATATTCTCTGAGATACCATAACAGTTTGAAAAATCATGTCCCACCAACACGTCCAAGTGTAGCAAGCTGTTTCATTATGCTATTAATTTACCTATTATCCCCAAACGAGAGGGGGGAAAATCATTACGACATCATTGCCAGTGAAAGTCTAGAAATTTTCAAAATGGGGAAAGAGAATATTCTCTCACCATGAATATGGAGAGGGCTTATACAAATGTGCATAGGAAGTTGGTTTTCAAACAAAAGTGTATTGCGATAACTCTTGCATTACATTTATTTAGCAACTGATCACAGACGCTGGATACAACGGCTTCAGGCCCACCACTGACACATGGCTCTATAACTAAAATCACATTAGCTTCAAGATTCAGTACCCAAGATCCCCTCCAAATGGATCAGCATGCCAAGTATCTGTGATGACACTAGTTGGTAGTTCTTGCAGTAGATACCATCATTTCTCCCCAGGAAAAGATTAATGTGGAGCATATTTTTGACCTACTTATAAAAAACTGCAAAGGGGGCATTTCCTGCGGCCTACATGGAAGATAAACAATTACAGATTGACTCAGATCTGGATTGACATTCACCTCATTGTTTATCTGGAAGATAAACAATTTCCTTTTCTAGATCTTTTCTAGTATTTTCTGGGTCCAAACAAAGCTCGCTTGTGGTATAAACAGATATATTACCATCTAAGATAGATCTAAAACTGTAAAAAGATGCGTGGAAAGCAGATATGGAAGAATGGGTGCATAATAGATATTTTTATAAGGTATAAGAAGAGGAAAAGAAAGAGAAATAGAAGAAAAGAGAAATAAAGGGAAAAGAAAGCACCAGGTGGCCGTTTGAGAACTATCTTCATTTCCAGTTGTTTGAGAGAAAAAAATGCATTACATAGACCCAAAACCCTAATAATGAAAAAGAACCCTAACATAACACTAAAAATCCCTGAACTATCCCTGTGAAACTGTTCATGAGTACAATAAAACAGCACTGCTACATTGCATATCAGATATTCTGATCCCAGCCTTTTATTAAATAAAACCTATTATGACTTGAAACATCTGGAACCACTAAATAATTAAAAGGAAACCAGTGTTGCATGCACATATATACGAGAATCAGATTTGAACACATATCCAAGTATCTAACTCAACAAGAGGAAAAAAAAGATGTATGGGGATATACATAGGATAACACACAACTTTAACTAAATTATATATTTATATATTTAAATATTATCTGTTTAAATATCTAAAGCAAATGTTAAAAATAAACTGCTTGTTAGTATTTTTCATTATACACATTTCTCATTTGAACTTCCCAATTAACTTAAGAATATTAGAAAACTATTATTTTGCAAAGTTGTTTCAATACCTACAATCTCCACAAATCTCAAAAAAGAACAACTAGTCATTTCTAATATCAAATAAGCGGATCAAACTCATTGTGGGAAGAGTTCAACTCTCTTCCAATCTTTGAAAGTGGGCACCAAACAATTTGATAAATATCCAAGTATCTGAAACATTACCTATCCAACTTGAATATGTATCCAACATGGACTTTTTGAGTTGGACACTAGTGTCCAGGTAACACCGAAGGAAAGAAAATAATAAATGCCAAAACTGAATATACTAGCTATCCCAGTGCTTAGCGGCCCTTTGATGCGTCATATTTGGTTGGTTGATAACAAGGTAGGCGTTCTTAGTTTGACAAGATGCACACTATCTGGTCTTGGTACTCCTAGCATGTCTTCTCTTGCCTACATTATTTTACATGAGACATCTATTTATTTTCCACATGTAAACAGGTTACTAGAGTAATAGAAAACACTATCTAAAATGCAACTCAACAGTTAGCAAATTTTAGACAGATTATATGTCGCTAGTAAATTTTAACTACATGGTATCGAATGAGTTAGTTATGAATCAAATTTAATTTTCAGTTCTCTCCATGTTCATTCCTTCAATCTTATTCTCTAAATAACAAATGGAACAACCCCCCCTGCAGCTCCAACAAAAAAAATCAAAGAATCTCTCTCTCTCTCTCTCTCTCTCTCTCCAAAAAATATCCATTCATCCATTTATATATACCAATCTATCTCATGAAGACACCTAGTTTTCTTGCAATTCTTTTTCTTCTTCCTCCTCCTTTTCTCTTGTCAAATCTACCTATTACTTTTTTTGCTAGATGAAATATATCTGAGACAAAAATTTAGTACTTGAACCTTTAATTTGATCCATACATCAAGATTTAGATTTTAGAAATGCATTCTGATTCAATGGCTGCTGGTCTCTTCTGGCTGAATTACCTTTTCAATGGTCGTCTTGGAGGCATTAGTCATATCACAGGCTATGGGCTACTTCAAGTATTTTGCCTACCTTTGCAATGAAGAAAATCAGTTCTAAAAGATAGGTTAGACATAGACATAATATTCGGAATTAAGTATCTATGGTATGATATGAACCATGGAAATAAGTTAATCATGCATGCTACTTACCAATGTGATCCAAAGTAGATGCCAACTTCACTCTTTTCCATGTTCTCCATCAAAGTAACAAAAACACTGTAAGGGGAACACAACAGAGTATCATTTTAATAGATAATGCATCAAAATTCTCATAAATGTTAAGAAGCACCACTTTAGAAAATAAAATTCTTGGTTACTTTTGATTTAACAACTAAATTACTCCAAAAAAATTGAACACAGAAAAACACATCTTTTATGCAGAACCCAAGTATGATGTTATATTAACAGAATAACACCACCTGAAGATGAATTTGTATTCAAATGCAAATATCTTATGAATAATCCTTACTCATTTGCCAATAGGCAACCAGGAATAATCCTTACTCTTTTAATATTTACGAACAAACAAAATGGTAGTTTGTTAAAATTTAGAGTTTCAACCTCAAAACAACTTGGTAAAAGCAACAGCTTAGAGTTGAGCACATTGACATTAGAATCTCAAAACTAAATCCTCTTTTAATAGTTGGTATTCTAAATCACATAACTAATGCATGATTTACCCAAAAATTGGTGAAGTGCATTACGTATTGGTTGGTAGTCTGTATAATGCTTATAATCATTGCTCAGTCAACTTTCTCATGGTTTTCATATGATCCTTTCGCTCCAACAGTTTGCTAACAAGTTATAAGTATGAGCTTATAGGTTATTGTTATTGCTAATATTTTTGTTTTTTTTATTACTACTATGGGTATTAGACACAAACCGGAACAAACTGATACAACATATGAGCACTCTACTTCAAAGGACCAGTTAATACCCAAGGAGACTATATATCATAAACATGGTACCAGTAGCACTGTGTAGAGCCTCCATGTTTCGGAGTCACAATCTTGGCCTCTGTCAACCCATATCAGATTGGTCATTGGCACAGATACAGAGAGTGCTTATATATGTCTGAATCAAACCTATCCGAAACTCACTTATTGTCATCCCATAGGTTTAGAACACCCAATAACAGTGCTCGCAAGAATCTTGAACAAGGGCAAGAATTTGATCAAGATCCCAGAGCTAAACCCATAATCCAGATAGAAGTTTCGGATAATTAATCTACCGACATAGTTTATAATTTCCGGAACACTTCATCCACAGTTACTTAGGCTAACATCTTCTTTCTAAGAGGAAGCTTTTCCACACCTAATTCCAGGAATGACTCTAGGTCAAGAATGCTGACTTGAAAATATAAAATTTCATGATATTGTCACCAAGAAGGAAATCAAGATTTCGTGTATTCCAATCAAGAACTTACAAGACATTCTTACCAAGAAGCCAACCAGAATTCCGAAAACTTGAGAACTACAACAAAGGATAGAAGGAAAGGAGGAGGGGATACCTGGATCATAGGATTGCCGAGGAAGAGGCGAAGCGAACGGGGATGATCACCACCACCCGGCTCCGGAACTTCACCAACCGCTGCCGCGGCGACTGTGGAGCCGACCACCAGCCCTTGGCCTTGGACCATCCACGCCCTGGAGCCCGTCCCGGGTATTTCCGGCCACGACGAAGAGAATCGCCACGACGGCGGTGGGAGAGACCGAAACGAGAAGAATGGATGAAGGAAGGCATTTTATTTGAATCCTCGGGGAAGCCTGGTGCCTTCCATCGTCTCGCCTCGCTGGTTCGGAACTCGGACGCGGCCCGGTCTCCCTAGATGCCAATTGGGTCAAGTTCACCAAAGAATAGCGGCTAATTTAGGCGACCTGACTATTTTTGCGGTATTTTCAGACCGCCTAGCTAGCAAATGGAATTCTATGAGAATTCTATGCGGGCCATCATTTCAAAAATATTATTTGTAAACTTTGCACTATTTTTTTTCTGATTTTATGAGCTGTATTCATATCTGCTATATGTAAGTCGCCATTGTATCAAAAAAAATAAAATTCTATAAAAATTATTACTTAAGGGCATTATTTATTAGCTGTCTCTATTAATATTTTCCAAACTTTGGAAGTTTGACGGCGGAAATTTGATCGTGTGTAACCCACGGCCTATCTCAACCAGGTAAGATGGGTCGCATCAAAATAATAATTAGAGGAACAATGCCACATCTGAGATAAAAATTTGATTCCTAGTATACAACATGACTTATGTCTTGCATCTCTGTGGAAATGTAAACTACTCCCTTTGGGCGAATAGATCATGCACACCCAAGCATGACGTGGTTCTTAATGCCAGAACTGGATTCCCAATATGGGGAATAGTATATATGGTTCAATGTATGGTTATCTGCCAACTTTGATGTCGCAACATCATTAATATTATCACTCTTGGAATTCTGTTTCCTAAAAGAAAGTTCAGTAGCCAATCAATTTTATGTCTGCTGGTTTGCATTTCTTTGCACTTGGAGAGGCATTCCCAATTTCCCATTGTATTTCGCAAGAGAGTGGTGTTATTATTTCCATTGCATGCAATAGCTAAGGACGTATAGCTTATCATATTATAATTATCATTATATTATATCTATAGTTTTGAATAATGGTGATATGACTGCCGTAAAGTTGTTATAATGATTCCACCGCCTCCCATTATATTATATGATAAATAACATTAAAAATATCAGTCGTTATCTTCTGTTATTTTATGTTATAAAAGTTTGTTATAACATAAATAACAACCGTTATTTTCACTTGTGCCTTTTTCTTGAATAAAATAATAATTTTCAAAATTCAGAAGTTTTATCTCAAAATTTTCTCCAAACATTTTTGTACAATCCAAAAAATAATTTTACTTCATGAGACCAAAAAAATACAAAAAAGACAGCACCATTAACTTTTTCATTACTACAGTACTATCAATTATTTTCGGTTATAACAGCATTATAATAATTATTATTATAGTAATTATTTTAACATCAAATACTTAAAAATTATATTTCGAGATAAATAATGATCCTTATGAGTTTATAGCCAGCCATTATAAATTATTTGCCTTGGAGGCCAGCTGGTTAGGTGTTGCAAAGTAAAAGTTGGTTTACCAAACGGAAGCCATCCGCATGCACAAGAGCCACTTTCTACATAGAAGAGTCAAGCACGCGGTAGGCATGGAATTGCCTGTAGGCAAGAGTCGCAAGCAAGCACCAAGAAATTAATCAGCCAAAGAAGGCCAAAAGCAACTAGAAGAAGCATGACTTAGAGTTTGGATTTTAACCAGCAAATACACCACTCATCACAACACAATGGTAAGTAAAGCTCTGCAGTAATTGAGCACCAAAGACTTCGACATCACACATGACAGTAAAATATCCTATCCTATCAAAGCTTGCAAGGGTACGTTCATGGAAGAAGAGGACCGATCACAGTATGGATGGTATGGAGAAGGATGAGCAGGTAAATCACCACACCGCAGAAGGCACATATCAGAGCTCCCATGACATGGTCGCAGAACTTGGGGATCTGCCCGCAGATTGGGAGCCAGCCGGAGTGCGAATTCCCTCTCTTCCCCACCTCCGATATTGCTCCTGCCGCCGCGATGGCTGCAGTCAGCAGCATTGCAATGATCTGGAAATTCCCACCAAGTTGATGCACGTTAAGTAATCACACCCGGATCAGATTAGAGAGTTACTCGAAAGCCCAGGCTTACCACATCGAGCACGACGACGAATGTCGAGAGCGAGCTCGTCGGAGGTACCAGGAGAACGAGCAGGGTGTAGCCGCAACCGATGGCATTCGCAATCACGAAGAACCTGCATGCATGCAGAAAGCTACAGGTGAGACAGCGAAAGAGCTCCATATATTTTCACCAAAAAAAAGAGCTCCATATTCGTCTCTAATTGTGGTAATGAGTGAGTGAGTGGATACTTGAAGGAAGGCGTGTACTGGAACTTGGCATCCAAGGTTAAGCCGAATACGGTGGTGGACTCGTGGCTAGTCGCCATGACGACGGCGGCGGAGAGGGTGGCGGCCGCGGCCAGGAGCCTGAGCAGGAAGACGCAGGCCCTTGAAGCCTTGGCCATTGGTAGTTTTCTGGCGAACTTGTTGATGTAGTGCTAGGAGAATAGGAAGGAGGATTGGAGTTGGTGTGGGGATTTAATAAGAAGAGGTTGATGGCGGTAGCTTTGGGGGTTTAACAAGAACAAGGGACAGGTAGGAAAAGCAGATAGGTGAGGGGGGGAGAGCTAATGATACCGGTAAGAAGTTCTTTGTCTCGCCAAAAGATCTCAACGGTCCCCATCTCCACCTCTATAAGATGTTCAGCTCCCAAAGGACATTTAGAACTACCCTTGCTCTAGCTTAATTTGGAACAATATTTAATTAGGGAAACTTAACGCGTGGCTCTTCTGTGACTGTGGAGGTTCTAGAGGTCGTCAATCGGTTATTTGCGGACTTCTTGAGTCCAAATACGACTAGAAGATAAATGGAACTTGCGTAGCTGAACTTAAATCCAAAATGCAACCAGAGGAGGGGAAGGAAAGGAAAAATATGGCTCTAGAATTTCGAGGAGGTAGGGATGGTTGAACTTGTGGAGTCCAATATATACATAGAAAACCTACCAAGAGGGAAAAACCTCTCGGTGAGGAACGCTGCTTCTCCAAGTCATCTGGTTCCTACCTCTCCATGACCTCACTGATTAGAAAATCTAACTCTTTTCTTCCCCATGTTTCACCTCCCCTTTCTTGTCATAAAGTTCTGGGCAATGTCCGGTGACCCTGGCGGGTCGATAGGACGGACCGGATGTCGGAAAGTCCCGATTGAGGTGCTAACCTACTTGGTTCGACCATTTCATGCCATTCGACCAGGTCGGGTCCGTTAAAAAAATATTCTGATAGCTCGCTCTCCTATGATAAAATTCCTAATTTTCGATCTTAAAATTCGGGGCCAATGGCATGCCTCCATCGAATAACAAAGGAGTCCAAGCCATCGAAGTTCCTTATGGAAGCCGACAAAGTCCCTTGCCCATAGGGTGAGGGAAGAGATTGGCACCTATCACATTAGTGACGGTGACAGGAGGAACACACAGGATGATGCCGCCATTCTTGGTATCCCCTTATGGTTCCGAGATGTCAAGGCGATCGGTGGCCGGAGAGACCATCCGTCCGAGCTTATCCATCAAAGCTTCTTCGTGTCCTTCGTCCAATACTCCGGAGATGATAGAAGAGCCAATAGGAAAGTTACATGGAGACGAGAGCACGGAAGTGACAAGAGGTTCAGGATGAGAGGCGATGCAAGTAAATTACAATAAAATAAAATAAAATAAAATACACTTAGACTTAATAGATCGAAAATTTTATTTTTATTTTTCAAAAATTTAGTTTTATCCAACATTCTAATCCATAACTTAATAAAATATTAGTCAAACCGTTTACCTAAAATAAAATTCAAATATCATATTAAAAAATTTCAAAAATAGCCAAACAACCTTTAACTTAACTGACATAACAACCATATATACTCATAAAAAACATTTGTATCCTCTTTTCCAATCAAGAGTAATTCAACTTTTTTACATAAGATAAAACACAGCATTAATTTAACTAGGTATAAATATAGATTTTATAAATTATTGGATGTAAATATAATAAGCATCTAAAAATTTTTGTAATCTATTCAAAAGATATTAAATAAACACATCACGGTTGAGTCGCAGTTGAACCACGACCGAGCCACAGACTCATGATGCAGCTACCAGAACGGTTTGGTCTGGGTCGTCAGGTCCAGAATATTAGTCCTAAGGATAAACTAGAGCTATCCAACGTAAGCAAGGAACCTTCATGGGCCGAACCTGTGGCACAACTAGCACTCGGGCTTCCTAACGAAACTTTGACTTCTTAACTCATTGTCACTAGCTCAACTTGCTAATCCCATATGACTTATATAAAACATTGTAAAAAGAATCAAGTGATTAATCTATCAGCAGCACTCTCCAAGCACTCCATCACAACATAAGTTCCAGCAACTTTTTCACCGATCCTTCACTATGAGATACGGCACCTGAAAGCTGAAACGGATAACATATACAGGTCCCTTGCTGAAAATTTCTAAAATTAACCAAGCCTTCATTTACATATCTAATATTGGGATCCGGAGTTGCTTATTTTCCAAAAATTAATGAGGATATGGGATTATCAGATATCATTTGCAGCCCCAACATTACCATAGTGGAAATTGCTAAGTTAATAAGGAAAAACACAAGGGAAATTGCCTACCAGACTACACATTTGAGGTACCGGACTCCATCTAAACGTGCTATCTTCAGTATCCCAGATATCCAAGGTTTGCAGAATCATAGCCTCCTGCCAATCCCCCTTGCTACTTCCTCCTGCCTCAAGTTCACCACCCATGTAGAGATTTCACATTAATATGTGTGCATACATGTAACCAATCACGGCAATAGTGGATAGAAACACCTGCCATTGCTTTAAGGATCATGTAAGAGATACAGAACTCCAAAGAAGGGGTACAAGATTCCATTAATGATTTCCTGATGACAGCATCTCATGAAAACAAAGATTTAGTTCAAGTGGGTATCTGTTCTACAAGAAACAGAAACAAAAAATGTAGTATGACAAGAGAAGGGTTCCCACTTATTGCAACAAGTTTACTTAATGGGTGGGGAACCCTGGATATTTACCTGTTCATAAGAGGATTCTACCGTCAGCATGATGGCAGATCCCCCACAGGAAAGAATAAATATTTTACCTCATTCCAAAACTTATATAAATCAGAAATAGAACATTGCATGCGGCTCAAGTGGAGACTATCAAAATCCACTGTTAAAAAAACTGGCAACCTTATTATCCAGAAAAAAATGGCTCATTCTGTACCCTTGGTGGCCTTGTAGGTGTTCACAAGTTGCATCTGTACATCTTGAGAGACAGGTGAGTGCTCTAGGTATTCCATGGTGAATTCACCCTTGCCCTGTGGGATCAAAGAAGCAAGTAAACCAGAGTCATAAGCACGAGCACTCCAAATAACATTGATTGCAGTTTTGAGTGGGGATAGCATAAGAGGATACTATAAGTCCATATGTGTGAAAAAATTGGCACCTGCGTCATAGAGCGAAGAGTTGTTGAGTACCCAAACATATTGTTGAGTGGTACCTGAAACACAAAATTTACCCGTTAGCCAGTATTTACTGATGCTAGAAACAAACAACATTAAAAAAAAAACCCTTGAGACTAAGCATCAAGTGGATGCCAAAAAAAGTTAGTGATGATTTACATAAATGACAAATATACAAAAGCACAATTTGTAAGGAAAAGACAGGAATTCATAACTAAACAATTGCAACTTGTGTTATACATGATGGTTGCTAACATAAAAAAGTGAATATTATTTTATTCAAAAACAATATAGCATAAGTTCAGAACTTATACATTCTTTGATGCCTTGTTTGAGTGTTAAAGGATTATATTTTTTTTTTGTGCACTAAATATATGTATGTAGTGTGTACTAAATATGCCCTTTCTAGTATTGTGCTACAGAAGTTATCCAAATATTACAAGTTCTGGTTTATCCCTAATGAGAAACTGTGTTCTCTCAACAAATACCTGAAGTTTCTAGGTCAAAGCTTGGAATCCAGCTAATCATGAAAGATGTCCATCTTTAGATGCCTCAACAACCCCTACTTCTCATGTCATCATGGGCGATGGCATTGAACTCCTGTTTAGCCACTTTATGGTTGCGGACTGGTAGGAAACTGCAAGAACAAAGACATAGGCTACTCTTTTTAACATTCCATCATGAAGTCTTTCAGCACCTTCTATATCTTTCCCCAGATTCTAGCAAGCTAAAATTTCCCTGCTTCAAGCCAGTGCATTGTTCTCAAATCACTGCTTCTCCTTTGTAATCCAAGCTCTCAAGTATGTGATTGCACTTGTAAAAAAGTATTTATTCCTACTCACTAAGGGCCTATCTAGATTGTCAGGTTAGTGTCTTTTTCTCAACCACCAACAGGTGTCTGCTTCAGACTAGGAATCAGGCTCACTTAGGAAGAGAGTCCAAGTTAGACTCTTGCTTGGAAAAAGACGAGAGGCAATGCCCTCTATCTTATTTAAAGTGGATGTAAGGCATGCAGCAATTGGGGGATGTGACGGAGTTCCAATGAACAAGATAGTGGCATCGCAAGGCTGCAAGGGTGGGAAAAGGCATGTGGGACAGTGGGTGCAAGGACATGCAAGCACAATGGTGCACCATCGTGGTGCCCCCAGAGATTGGAAAAAGAAAAACCAAGGAGAGAGAAAGAGAGAGGAAAAGAAGATAGTGGGAGAAAGAAAAGGAGAAAAAAAATTGATGCTTCCTCTCACAGTACCGAGCTCTTCTTGGTCTCTCATTGACCTCGCGTAGATTTTCTAGGATCTTTCACAGTTCTCCTGCATCAGGCCTCTCTCTAAGGTCTCTATAGATTTTTCTTGCATGATTCTCTCAAGCAATGTGCCAAAGTTTAAAAGAGATTGAAGAAGGATCACATCCTAGTAAGATTAATCCTTTGTACAAGACCTTGTACTATTTTGTTATTTAATGGATCTTCCGTTGGCCCCATAGAGACATATGGGGCAAGGTGGGTGCAAGAATGTGCAAGCACGGTGGTGCACCATCATGGTGCCATGGGAGGCTGGAGAAAGAAAAGCCAAGGAAGAGAGAGAGAGAGAGGAGAGAGAGGGAGAGAAGAAAGTGGGAGAAAGAAAAGGAGATAAAATAATAATGCTTGCTCTTACAATACCGATCTCTTCTTGGTCTCTCATTGACTTCTCGTAGATTTTTTAGGATCTTCTTGCACAATTCTCCTTGATCAGGTCTCTCTGTAGATTTTTCTTGCATGGTTCTCTTAGGTAATGTGCCAAAGCTTAAAAGCATGGTTGGCAGAACTGTCCCGAACCGCCCGGCAACTAAAACAAGAAAACAAGACGGAGAGGAAGGAGAGAGAAAAAAAGAGAGCGGGGAAGGGAGAGGGAGAGGAAGGAAGAAAGAGGGAGGGTGATGAAGGGTCGGGGAGCCGCACGGAGGGGTGGAGGAGAGGCTTCGCCTCCGATTCCCTATTTTGTTCGAGATAGAGGTCCCGGAGGGGGCTCCTTTTTGTTTTCAAAATTTTTAAGTGAAGTCGGTAAGGGGTTTGCTGCCTTTGCTTAAAATTTTTCAAAATAAAAAATAGCCCCCTTCAAGACCCCTGTTTCGAACAAAACAGAAGAACCAGCGGCGGAGCCCCTCCTCCCCTCAACACGGCTTTCGGCCCTCCACTGGCCTTCGCCAACCTCCTCTCTCCCCCTTCTCTCTCTTTTCTTCTCTCCAGTTCTTCCTCTCCCTCGCCTCTTCTATTGTGTCAGTACAGGCTTGGCATGGAATAGCACGGGGGGTACCAACCCGTGTTGCCGAGCAACTGATCCAGGCCCCTGTTCCGACACAGCAATCCTTGCTTAAAAGAAATTAAAGAAGGATCATATCCCAGTAAGATTAATCCTTTGTATAAGACCTTATACTATTTTGTTATTTAATAGATCTTTCATTGCCCCCATAGGCATAGCTTACTTTTGTGTGAACCACATAAAAGTTATGTGCTCGATCACTTTATCATTGTTCTCCTATTAGAATGTGTATTGATCTGTGCTTGTCATTGAAGTCTGCAACAAAGGGATCCTGTGGCAGGATTTAGGGCTTACATAATCCGACAAGGATGACCGCAGAAGTCGTCGATTCGGAAAGCTGTTTAGGTAAGAAGGGGTCAATGGTGGAGGCAAAAGAATATTGCAAAATGGACCATCCAAAACAAAAACTAGCAAATGGAAAATAAAAACTGCATTTTTAGGGATCATAAAATTGAGGAACCCTCTGTCACAGCAATACCTTCTCTCCCTGCTGCTAACCCATCCTCACTTCAACCCTAACATGTGGTTAACTCAATATAAAGAATATGTGACCATCTAGGCAAACCCTAACCTGCACAAATGTTGGAACTGAATCCAATCTCTAGCTAGTGAAACCTAAATCTTCTTCTAGTTGACCCCAAAACTACCTCAACAATCCAACCTCGGTAGCTTGAACTTCATAGAACATATTTTTTGTCCCAGATCAATGGCTAGAATACTTTCTTCAAAGTAGGTTCCCATTTGATCCATTTTGGAACATCCCCAGGTCTCTTCAGATAAGTCATTTCTTGGTCATCTGAATCTATTGGAGGCAGGGTATATCATAGTGTTCAATAGTATAAGTCTTTCATTGATGCCTATCAGCTTCAGCAGGAACCCTTCCCCTTGTACTTAAGGTCTCCTAGGGCAATTAGGTTTTTTTTTCTTCTTTTTAATTAGTTTTTGCATTGAAAGCTGCTTCTCTTTTCCCTCTCCTTGATCATGTGCATCCAGCATGTTGTGTCTATATGCATCTTGTTGGCCTAGGTATTTATCTTCCTCTCTATTTCACCAAACTCATAGCTTGAAAATCCCATACTAGACTTCCTTGGTTTTTCAAATAGTTACGATCTTCTTTGACCTCTTTTGATAATTAGCTTGACCCCTCAGAATTTGAAATACAGCCAATAGGATATTCTATTGCTTTATGAGTTTGATTCAAGCTACCTATTGATGGCATCATTTAAAGTACCACCATCTACCTCAGAACTTTTATGGCAACCACGATTTCACGTGATGGATTTGCTACTTCATGCTAAATTCACAAACATTCCCTGACATCCACAGCCTTCTTGTGATTTCATCATTATTTGCCTCACTAGACTGTCAAAAGAAGTTAATGGGATATTGTTCTTATTGTTTGACATCTCTTACATAGTCAGAAAGCATATTGTTTGTTGATGTTTGAACTGCTCCAATAGCTGTTTAAAACATGATAATTTATCTAAGAAAAATTATTAGTAGTTTTCACTCTTGAGGGGCACTCAGCTATTTGTATGCTGATTATTCTCCATCTGGTCATGTGCATGAGTTAGAGATAATTGTTGGCTGCAGATGTGGAAATGCCTGTTAATAACTTTCTGCAAAAGCTAGCTACTACTCGTTCATACCTACCCTCCTTGTTCTTTGTGTATTTGCTTCTGACTTCTTCATTGGTTCCTCTTAAAGGCTACCACCTTTCTTACCACGTCATTATACTAAACAAGAGAACTGGATTTGATCCTGCATAATGAATTCCAATGCTATTCAACTAAACTTCAGTAAAACAAGCAACAAATCTGGAAACCAAAATCATTAAGACTCACAAACGTCCTCACGTGTAGATGGGTCCTTGTTCTCTAGTTAGCACAAAGGAAATTGATAAATGATGCAACACTTCAAAAATAACCCAAAGTACGGAGCCAGTATCTCATCGAGACAAAAAAATTCAAAGAACATGATAAGTTCCAGCAGATCTTAGGGTTAGTCGTCCAAATATATCAATCCTTGGAACGGTCAATCCTGAAAAATCAATCAGTCGATAGGGCAGCCAATCTCTCAAGTATGCAGAACACCACCAATTCATACCACTATAACTTGTGATCCGATCCAGGAAAGGCCAGATCACCTCGCAGCACTGGATTCCTTGCAGATTATTAGTACTAGCAAGGAGTCTCCCACGATCCAGAAAGGTTCGGTCAAACTGCTTAAGTTTATAGCTGTACAGTTAACTGCTAAGGGAATAAAGCACAACAAGCATTTTTTATCATATCTACAGTCAAATTGTCAATCCAACTCTGATTAGCACAACATAGGTACCTAACAATAAAGAAAAATTGCAACATGCAGTAGTATAAGAGATGCCAATGCAATATGGGAAGAATAGCGTCTCCTATACAAGTATACAAATCCAGAAACAGTTTTATTTGCAATAATTTTCCTAGCAACTTGCGATATACATTATAAGATATGAATGCAAACTTCGTTGTATGTAACATGTCTTTTGGAGAAAGAAAAATAGGAGGGTAATGTTCCATATCCAGCCAGCCACTATCAATCACCAACATCAAACTACCTAATCATATATTAAAAGAAGAGGGTAATGTTCCACATACATGAGCAACAACTATGGTATCGTCACCCTCCTGGTCATTTCCGACAATCATACCTTTCCTCCTGTAGTTCATATGTAAAATATTAAGTTCCTTGTACCATCCAGCAAATTCACAACTGAATTAAATAACGGAAAATATAAAAACCAACAATCACTCACTTATTAATGTCACCAGTAACTGTACCCTGGAACTCTGTTGGCGCTTTCAGTTCCACCTTCATCACGGGTTCCAGTATGACAGGCTTAGCAGCAGCATAACACTGTCAACAAATACATTTTAAACATGGATATGTCATAAAACCAATATTTGCCGGCTACACATCTCCAGAAATATAATGCAACTGTCACTCCAAGTTATCAAATGCAGTGCACCATAAAACTTAGTGATTACCATTGTTTAGACCACAGGAACAGGTACAACAGGTAATAACAGTTTACCTGTCTGAATGCATAAATTGCTGCTAGCTTGAAGGCAAGCTCACTGGAATCCACAGCATGTGATGCCCCATCTGTGAGGACTACTCTAACATATTCAACAGGATGCCCTATCAATGAGCCCCTGCACACAAATGATATAAACATTATATTTAGATTTAAGGAACAAAAAACTAAAAAGAAAAAAAAATAAAGAACACAAAAAGAAATCCCTCTTGTTACTTACGAGTTGCTAGCTTCTTTGAAACCTTTCTCGATTGCAGGGATAAAGTTTGAAGGGATTGCTTGCCCAATAAGCAAATTCTCAAATTCAAACTTTGTAGGTGAATCCATTGGAAGAGGTTCAATATATCTGCCAAGAAATGTAGACAAGAAAAAACTCAGAAACATATTAATTACAGTTCTTGTCAAAGCATCCTATGACAGACTTACAGAAAGCATGGAGAATAGATTTAAGTTTAGATAAACCAGAGGAGAAACTTAGACTGGACATGATATCCAAGTCAACAACATTCATTAAGCACAAATACATGGCATCATATCTGAATGTGCACACCAACAGTAGGCATGTCCACTCCCATGCACTTGCCTCTGTTAAATAATATTGGTTGCAAGGTTTTAAATACCATGCAAGGGGGTGTCCCAGTTTCCCAGTGGAAAACATACACCCCATACTAACACTCAGGACAGTAGGTGTCCCATCCCATCCCAATCGATTTCTTGCTCATCCCATCCTGACTGTCCCACCAGTATTTTAAAACCTTACTTGTTTCAGCCATACAAGATGAAACTGCGTAAGAGGCCACAGGAGAGAAGGGAAGAGGATCAAGGATGCAGCAATGTCAGTGAAATTTTAGAATGAGATTCTTATATATTGATTCCCAAACACTATTATGTTCACATTGTATCATAAACAAATTGGAATCAGCCATAGACAGATGCAGTTCATCCATGAATTAGAGCAATGGACGGTTGACAATCATTAACAGTACTACAAAAGAGTTTTAGAAGAAACAAGGGCAACAAGTTGTTAAAAATAATGGTTTCTACTTTTTTTGGACATTAGTTGCCAAATTGGTTTACACATTCAGAATTAGAACCAAAAGGCTTTAGTATAATGGCATGGTTCCCTGGATAAGCTTTCACATATAAACTCATTAAAATTGTCCTATAAAATGATTGTTTTCAAACTCTCAGTACCATATAACAGAATTTTGTTGTGCCCCTAACTTCTCTGCTCTCCAATTAAAATCCAAAAGCCCTTTCTTTACAGGTCTACCTTAGCCTAATTCCATGACTGAAATATCTCAAATGTAACTAATTTTTTATTTCGAAACTCCTAAATAGCTGTCCTCACATAGAAAAGAGGCAAGGAATTACATAAATTAACCAATAGTAGAGCCAAAGGTATATTAAAACCACTAATAGATGTCTCCAAGTCCTTTGGTCCAACATTGGCAAGGTAGGATAAAAACGAGATTCAAAGAAATTTGCTCATTAAAGAAGAATAAAGGTTGCACCAATGTCCTTCATGAAGAAGGCAAATTCAGCCTATGGTCCAGGTCAGATCTAGATTTAGCTAATTTGTTTTTAGGGTTTTTATTTTTAGTCATTTATTTGTTACATGTAAGTTTTAGACGTTACAATAGTCGAGAATCATCAGACATGCACAAAGAATCAAAATAATTTTACAAAATAACAACTCCTTAGTCTATGGTGCACCTATAAAAAAAATCAGAAGATAAGCATATGAAAGCCTTGTTCTCATGTCAACACAAAGGAATATTCCATCACCACTGCCAGTTAAGAGTGAAGCCTTAAAGCAAGCATTGCAAACTAGCAGATGTCATAGGTCTGCACTCAAGTGATGGGTCAATTAAAGTATGCCTTCAATTATTCACGTCATAACATTCTTTCACTCTGAAGGTAAAATGAATATAATAACAGGTTTACTTGAGGACAAGGGCTTTCAATTTCTTTGAAGAAGTACTAATCAGTACCATAAGTTTGGAGAAGCATTTTTTAGCCACCAGATTTTTTAAAATGCCAATCAACCCAAGAGTAAACCACTTTTCTAAAAGATATTGTTCATCCCAACTGATATACCTGCACTACATTTTACTATAGATGATATATTAAGGAAAAAAAAGTTATGCTACATGCTTTCTCTATTAAATCCAATAAAAGCGAGATATGTATCACAAGTGCAAAGTAACATTCCAAAACACAACATACCCTGATTTAGATACTTAAAAATCAGGGATTATAAGATTTAACAACGAATGGCAGATTGCCAATACTTGTATACACTTACCCACAAACCCGTCCATATTGACCTTGACCTCCTGATTGCTTTTTATGCAAATAATCAAACGCAGCACGCTGAGTGACAGTCTCCCTAAAGTTAACACGAGGCTTTCCAACTTTTGCTTCAACCTTGGCATCAATACAGAAGCAAATGTGTTACAACCACAAATTTAAAAACTTGTTAGTAGACAACTAGTGCCTATGAGAATGATAATTAATGTGCTATTTCTGGAGTGTATTTCCCAAGGATGTCAAGACATGTATGCTAGCAATACTTGGGTTGCACTAACACATGCAAAGCCAGTGCTAGGATATGCAGATGTATCATTTCTAACTTGACTGCTTGTTATATAAAAACTAATAGAATCTCATACCTTATACTCCCTTCGGATGCGTTCAACATAAATGTCCAAATGCAGCTCTCCCATCCCAGAAATAATTGTCTACAGGTGAGGTTGCAGTTTGTATTCAGTGTATTATACTTTCTAGAACACATGGTAAGGTTTTAAAAGAGAACAAAACACAGCTGACCTGCCCACTCTCAACATCCAAACCAACACGAAAAGTTGGATCCTCTCTCTGAAAACGATTTAAAGCTTTTGAAAACTGACAGAAGAAAAAATAGTGAAGTCATTTAGACAGACTAGTAAGCCAGTTAAAGCAAAAAATGACTATGAAATAATTACTTGTCCTCCAGAATCTTTGGATATGGGTGACACAGCCAGGGACATCACTGGCTCAGGAACATTCATAGAAGTCATAGTGTATCTGACTGACCCATCTGTGAAGGTGTCACCTGGAGAAATGTATGACAGGGTTTATGAGAGCAAGAAAAATAGACAGTAGCATTTGACGAAGGAAACTAGAGAAAGAAAACATCAGCTTGTTTACCCGAAGCACAATCTACACCAAAGACTGCAGCAATCTGCCCAGCATGAGCTTCTTGGATGTCCTGTAAATCGCAAAAAAAGAAAGAAGGAAAAATTACAACTTAACCTCAAGCTCTGATCCTAAGACGAGATGACCTTTTCAGCAAAAAAAAATCATAAACCTGAATAAAATAAACTAACCTCCATCTCATCAGCATGCATCCGAACTAAACGAGGAACCTGCATAGAGAAAATTTCAGATTAGAGTGAGTGCACATACAATTAAGAGTCTAAAAAGCACAAAAGAAATCTTAGCCTGAGAAAGAGAGAATCAGGCGCATAGAAGTTTCAAAAAGGATCCAAACCGCAAAGCCAATACAAGAAATTGCACTATTGCTTTGGTGCACTGCAGTGTAAGGCAGAGAATTCTAATTTAGCATACTCTGTACCATATGAGACAACAAATATTGCATCTACGCTTATTTGTTTATATGGACTACCATTACAGGCCCAAGAGAGTATAAGGAACCAAACCTGCTGCCTAAGTAGAACTTTCCGTGTTGAAAGAGCTCATAGAGCCCCTTGCCAACTAACACACCCCCTGCTTAATTAGGTTCTTCCAACAAAATTATAAGCTTACTCCAGTTAATGTTACTTAGTCAAAGATGTAAGAAGTTAAACATGAAAACAGTCAGTTACTTGCTAATATACATGATAAATAATTAGATCTGAACAATGCAGAAAAACAAAATTGACAACTAGATCTAGCCAGGATTGATGTGCATGTCCTCAATTAGGCAACATATCCATCATGAATAAAAATACAGGCTGGGAATTGTGGTGAATTTCCACATATGGAAAAAAGGGTCAGTGACTATATATACTATGCCAGGCTAGCTGATCTCCAAGCCTATCTTAGCTTCTTGAAAATGAACCTTATTAACACCATCTAAGAAGTGGAAGTTTAAGAAATATCACGTAATCATCAAGCCAGAAATTACAAAGTTTTCCCACATATATACGGAATAAAAGATGATTGAATCAAGTCTTACTTTAATCTTCTTTCCTGTGTTCACATTGATCATAAAGTCACCCTTCCGTATAACACCTTCATAGATTCTGCCAGATTAAAAGACTAAAATAATTCCATGGTTTATTTAATAAGTTGTGCTAATAAAGAAATATCAGCAACCAGAGTCAAAACTGAATCAATAAGAATGTTTTTTTAACCAATAAAGTGTACCTTAAATAAGTCAACTGACCAAAACGCCCTTCTTCCAATTTGAAAGCTAAAGCAACGAATGGCCCAACCGGAGTGCCAGGTAATAAAACCTATACAAGTGAATCCAACGACAAACTTCAAACCACTTTTAACACTATTTCGAAAGAACATGAAGGGAAACATATGAAAGTACAATTTTTGCATCAATGAAAACTGACAGTACCTTCTCTTCCGAGTTGTTTTGGTCTAGGGCATAGTTTTCAACTTCGGTGGGAAAGGGCAAATAGTTAAGTACTCCATCAAGAAGAGGTTGCACCCCCTACAGAGATCAAAATGCAACAGAAGATGTACATACTTAAACATTTTAACAGAAATAAATAATGCATAACTGATATCATTCTCCTCTGACCGCCAAAGAATTGGTATACTACAACATCACACAGGAATGCTGCAGGAAAACCAAAGGAGTGGTAATCTGGTTAAAAACATTTGTTTTTTTGATGAAAGGTTAAAAACTTTAATCGGCTACAAAAGATAGAAATCAATCACTTTGTTAATCTGTTTCAGGTATAACTTTCACAAAGAACTAGCATAACAATTTAAAACAAACTCAAGGGTCATAAGTAACTCATGAGCTCTACACTGAACTGCTCTAATTCCACATCAACCCACTTGGGTATTTATAATATATTGAAGCCATTAACAAAAAAAAAAAGCATCCCATCCAGCATCAAAATTCAATCCATACTACATTTCCTCTACCTGTTCTTTCTACAAATTTTATTAATCAAAATATAGCATCTTTATCAGGAGTTGCTGATAATATATGTTCATTAAAACACACAACAGGCGCACTAATGGTGGATGAATTATATTTCTGAAGCACACCAAATTCTTCCCAAACATGTCTGAATGAAATAGGTTTCAATAGAAAACAAATATTACTCTGACAAATGCAACAATTGTAATGACTATATTATTGGCTTATTTTGATTTATTAAAAGAACAAAACATATTTATTTAACTAACATCTTAGCAATGAGGAATTTACAGACAACATATTGCAGCAATAATAATAAAATATCAAAATCCAATCTACATCTCAAATTAATGAAACCATAAGTCCATCACACAAATGTTTGTCCCTTAGCTGCCAGAATTGGGAGCAGGTACACGTGCAGATGCAGGGAAACAGTTATGTTAGAAATACTTTTAGTAAGGAAGCACTTAGGAAGTGAGTATAGCTTTGAGATTCCATGAATATTCCGAAGAGGGTGCATTATCCTAGGTGGAAGATTCTAGCTGTTAAGGTTTATCCGCAACATAAAGCATCAGAACCAATATCTCCAACTCTGCATATTTATGGAACATCGCACTCTTTAGATTCGTTCGAAAGAAACCATAAGACAGATCATAACAAAATTTTGTATTGAACTTCTACTCTTATGCCAATCATGTGGAAATCAACATTTTAGACAACAATTTTCAAACTCTTCACGTTTTTTGTACATGAAATTACTGCATTGCTTCTACATGTTGAACTATATTCTGACAGGGAAACCAAGGTTAACTGTAATGTGACAGAATAATGCTGTAACCAAAGAGAAGCGAGAAGCCAACTAGGGATAATCATCTGAACCAAGCTTATAAAAGCACATAATTGTGCTGAAAATAAAAAAGACAAGTCCAGGTATTGTACCAAAAAAAATGAAATAACAGACTGTAAGTTAAAAGAAACAACTAAAAGTGTTCAAGCACCTTATTTTTGAATGCACTTCCCATAAAAACAGGCACGAATTTCCGTGCTATTGTGGCCCTGCGGATTGCCATCTGATAAGAGGAACATTTAAAAAATCAATACATAAAGAAGATAGTGACAGCCAAATATCAAGATCTTTCTGCTATTTAGAATGAAAAAAGCAGAAAAGCAAAAGACCTGATGATATTCAACCAAAACGATAATGGGACATCCACATAGGAGGATCATTTCAAAACATATCTATCGTACATCTACAAGGTGTGGAAAGCTTTTAACAGCCAATCACCTAAGATGCAGAACAAAGTAACAACTTTCTGTTAACATTGCACACAAATACACACACATCCATGTGCGCACATATGTATGCATGCCATGTCTGCATATATGTGTGTGCACACAAGCAAACACACAGACATATACATATCATGCACACCCACAAGTGCACATGCACTACATAATAGCAATTTCTTCCCAACACTGAGGTTGCAAATTGCAGAAAAGTAGGCTTGCCACTAAATTCTTGGGTCCTTTCAGTCTTCACGATTATCATGAAGCAACCAACTTACAGATCAGCAGCCAAGTGGTAGAGTTAATAGTAGATTAGATATTCATGGCAATGTACCTTTGTCAAATACCATATCGAGATGGCTGCGAAATGTGTGGTAGTTAACAATGCTAGTCATAAATAAACCCAAGAAAAAAGGAAACATCCTCAGAGCAATATCTAGACAAGACTCCAATATTGTATAAGGCTAATTAGAACATCAAATATAACAGCCTCAGTGAATAAGAACTAGACAAAGTCATATGAAGTCAAATGTCAAAAATAAGCGAACTGTCTAAAAAGCATATTTTTCAAGAGTACTTTGAGGTCACTGGATGATATTGGTTCATCATTAAGAAACGCTTCAGCAAGCTTATCATCCACTTCAGAAACAACTTCAATTAGTTCACGCCTCTTTTCAGTGACTAGTGCTTCCAACTTAGGAGGTATATCTTCCGTGACAACTTTCTCACTGCAAAAAATATAGCAAGAGAGAGGAAAGGAAGAGACAATTACATATGACAAAGAAATTCCATTTCACATAATTAATAATAAAAAAGTATAATGGGCGCACCCACTGGCACCGTGGAAGTAATAAGCTTTCAATTCAACAAGATCCACAAGGCCCTGAAATTCCTCTTCCAACCCGATAGGAACTTGTACAGCTGCACTGTGATGCCGAAGCTTAGATCTTGCCTGGAGAAGAAATTTCTAAATTGTAATATACTGCCTATAAACTTGCAGCTTGATAAGAAACAAGAAACTCAATGTAGCAGGAATAGTGAATGGTAACAAAATATCAAAAGATCTGTTGTGGTTCAGTTAGTGCATTAATTATTAACCATATACTTGACTCAAGCTGCCACAAAGGACTATCGTGTAGCTCAAAATCAGGGGATGCCATTTTGTGATGAAAAGAGGCACTTATCAAAACTACTCATATATATTTTAAGATAAAACATAACGGAAGAAGAAGAAGAACAGCAAGAGAGAATACAAGATGGGATAGAAGAAACCTAGATGAAAAATCTTGCTACCAACTATCATAATTAGTAAAAGAAAAAACTCTGCAGAGACCAGATGATCCATGCTGAAATATTTAAGATACTCTAGTATAAATTGCTTGATCATCATTAAGAGCTGCATGGTTGTAGAATTTTATGTAAGCACCACTTGTAAGTTCCTTATCCGTGGAGAACTTTCTAGCTGACATCTGATTAAAAACTTGAATGCTCGTGTAAGGTGATTGCTAAGGCAAAAGATCTTTCACACAACTTCTAGTAATATCCGCTTAATGCCAACTATGTTTCACATGATTCACAGCAAATAATCCAAAAGAAGGACCTCCAAAGAGAATCAAAGAAAAAACATTGAGTTAATAACATAAATCGAATGCTCCAATGGTGGATGCAATGGGCAAATTTACACAATCATAGTAGACCACCAGACACTCATGACAGGCAAAATAGTATATGCAAATCTAGCCGCATTCACAATGCATGTTGTCGACCTGTTATCCCTGAAAGCCCCTAAAAATTCTATGATATGCTTCCATGTTGACATATCCTGTCTCTCTTGAACTGTTATAAGAGCTAGTAACAGTAACCAAGTGCATATTCCATCTTTACAATGTACTTCTAAGGAAAACTGGTATTATAAAAATTGAGTATACAATCAGAAAGAATATTCAACATAAGCAGAAAGCAAGGAATGTCATTACCATGGAACCAACAAAGTTCCACTGAAAAATTAAAATGCTGTGAATTGTTCAAAATGCCATAAATTGATCCATCATAGACAAAATATTGTGTACAGAGTATTTTTCCTGCGAACATTAAAAAAAATACCTGATTAAGAACCTTCCATGGATCTGCTCCCATTCGATCTAACTTGTTAATGAATGCAAGTCTTGGAACTTCATATCTCCTCATCTGGCGATCAACAGTAATTGACTGGCTTTGTACGCCTCCAACACTACAAAGGACAAGAATAGCTCCATCAAGAACTCGAAGAGCTCTCTCAACTTCAATGGTGAAATCCACATGTCCTGGAGTGTCTATTATATTAATCTGCAATGAGATTTCAATGGCTTTGTCAATAATCTATATTATAAAATTAGTGTTGAAAGATTAATAATATTTACATAATCTCATAATTGATAGATGCATAAGCTTACAATATGGTAACTTATTTTAAAAGTAACTCTTTGCATTACCCACATGGGTTTATTGAGTATATATACAAAGACAGCATTTCAAGTCCGATTACTCTAGTGAGCATATAATTTTTGAATGATAAATAGTACAAATGAATCTGGTTCAATAAGTATATATATCCATTTACATTAACAAGTATTTTATTAAATGCATTATAGGAAAGTAATGAAAAATAATAACTTACAACATCAACCCCGAGTTGACACCAAGTTGATAAGTAAAGCTTGTTAGTTGTAATTATAATAGACACATGAATAAATAATTTAGCAGTGCCAAGCAGCATGAAAAAGAAATGGGATCTTTAAAGACACTGAGTTTCTTAGGGCAAAGAAAGAGGTTCAGTAAACCAAATTGCCCATGAAGAAAAGTTGTTCAATATCCAAGCTTATGTTATATATGACACTAAGCTTACAGATTAAAATATAAATCCAACTTCAGCATAAGTACAACATAAGGGCTCCACAGGAACCCCTCATCTACTGTCTTTGTTGTCACCAAGATATTATTATATTCCTCTTTAGAGCCTCTTAAAAATTTAAAAGTAATGCCAGATTGAATAACATTGACGTTAAACCTAATATCCAATTTGCGAAAAAAGTTCAAGATCTTTTGAGTTGCGCCAAACAAGTGGCACAACGATATGTGAAGAGCTTAGAATCCGAAATTGAAACCCTTGATAAGGAAGATGAAAATTTTCGGTAAATACCACCAACTCGAGAACTCTTTGCCATCAAAATTCACAAAACTTGTGCAGAAGGGCATATAGTTCAAGGCATTAGCAGACATAGAAAAACCACAAATAGATTCAAAAATATCAACAGATTGAAAGGTATAATTCATATCCAGAAATCCAAACCAATTTTCATATCTCAGCGCCAAGGATTTCCAAGAAAAGTTCCAATCTTTAATCCAAGAATCAATACCTGGTAATCGTTCCACTTGCAGTAGGTGGCGGCGGACTGGATGGTGATTCCCTTCTCCCTCTCGAGGTCCATGGAATCCATCTTGGCGCCGACTCCATCCTTCCCACGGACTTCGTGGATCTCGTGGATCCTCCCCGTGTAGTAGAGGATCCTCTCGGTGAGGGTCGTCTTCCCGGAGTCGATGTGGGCCGAGATCCCGATGTTCCTCATCCTCTCCATCGCCTCCTTCCACCATGCCTCCTTCTCCTCCTTGGCCCGCGCCGCGCTCGACGTCGCCAGCCCCCGCCGGCTGCCGAGAGGGGCGCTGTCGAGGATGAGGACTGCGAGGGGGCGGAGCGGGGAGAGAGAATTCTTGTACCCCCGGCGGAGGGAGGAGAGGAGGCCGGTGGCGGACGACCTCGCCATCCTCGTCTGTGATCTGAGGCTTTGGTCCGACTAAACCCTAATCGGCTCTAAAGTCTAAACCCCGCACATCCCTCCCCCTTGTTCTGATGGACCCGCATAGGGGTTGGTTCGAATAGGGTGTTGCATGCAAAAGTAATGCCCCGGCAAAACCATTGTTCAAAGTTCAAGCTCCAAAGTCCAGACGAACATTTTTACAGATGAACCGTTGTATAATGTTGGTATTAAAGATAAGTTCATCATGTAAAGCATATCCGCTCTAAATGCTCATTTTGTCATTATTTTCTCTCAAAAAAAAGATTATCACCCCACCAATATGTATAGACAAGGTACAGACCTAAATCATTGGTAACAACCTTCCATAACTTTGGCAAGTAAGCCAATTGACAACCATCTCATTTTGCTATTATTCAGCACAAAACAGCAATTTTAGATGACTCCTTTTATACAACTTATAAAACTCTCATATGTACACTTCTGAAAATTGAGAGTATTTACCAAGTTATATAAATAATGAAAAGTATTTCCAATAAAATAGGGTTCCCATCCTTCATGACTTTTTTAAGGCACATAATCTTGAATTTTAATGAGGGCAAAATAAAATAAAAAATCGCACGTTAGAAACGGTGTACATAGCATATTTTAATTAAGGCCCCTCCAATTAGGGCTGGAATTGGATCAAGTCGGGCCAAATCACACATTGGACCAAGACTACAAGCCTGAAAAATATTTTTGGGCTTTAGGATCAGTTTAGGCCAGCAATTTCTTTCCAAATCACATGCGAAGCCCAAGCCCAGCCGTAGCGTAATCGAGCCTTCCCCAAATATGCACTAAAACTTTAGTGCATAACTTTAGAGCAAAGATACGGGGAGTTAGTAGCATCTTGGCAGCATAGTCAGCAATATGGTAAAAATTAGAGTTGGTTGTATAATATCCTTCTAAATATTAGAATTTTTACGAACACTCTTCCAAAATTAATATTTGCATGTATATATGATGACCCAAAGATTGATTTAAAGATTAATTTTGATGATCACAAAACCTTGAAGTATAATTACTAATGCTTGTGTT
>JAOXJJ010001100.1:11854196-11864694 GCA_025769935.1 Phoenix roebelenii
CTTAAAAAGTAGAATTTTGCAACCCCCCCCCCCCCAACACACACACACACAAAAATATCATAGAGTTTATGTCCATACGACAATCAACTAATAGCCCTGCTACATTCTTGTTGGTCCAGTTCTTATCAAAAGTAAGCTTTTGATTAAATGCCTGCAGACAAGCAAAATTTTTAGTAAAATTATGTGATCCACAAATTGTGACTTAAATGACCAGCTATTCGTCCATCACCCACAAGTCAGCAGGAGACACTATCCATGAGGTGGTCATAGTTGGAAAAAAAGGGCTCTTCCCATTTACTAATTCAATAATTTGTCTACTGTTGAATACACAATCGCTAAACCAGATCAGTGATTGTCATAAAAAAGATTCCTAGAAGCACCACGAGCACCAGAAGTATGTGGGCATAAAATAGAATCCAATAGCAGAAGCAATAGCCTGGTATGGACAAAAATTGGCCACCCCACCCTACGAAAGAACAAAAGGGGAGAAACACTCCAACTGGATCAGTCATAAAAAAATTGTCCATTATAACTGAAAACAAAGTTCTAGGAAGTCCACGAGCCACTTGAGGAACTAGAATGAGGAAGTCAGAGAAATGGTAGGACGGAAGTATCAAAGTGGTGATTGATCTTAATATGCTTTGTCCCCTTGTAAATAATAAAACCATTAGCAATCTTAATCACAAATATGCTGTCATAAAAAATAAGAGTTATAAATGCAACATGTCTGGTAGGAGAAAAAGCAGTGGAACCAGAAAAAAATCTCTCTGGCACTAGTGGGCCTCAATGGTAGTGTCGAAATGAACTATATTTCTAACATTTCCAGACAGTATAATTTTCTAGGAAGACTCAAAAGCCAAATACTGAACCATTAATCAATAGAACCACCAGCCAGCCAATGTCAGGAGTAGCTTGAAGCTAAAGCATACAGGTAGAAGAGAAGAAAAATGAAGAAATAACACTCTTGTGGAGGTATCTAGAAATGTGAAAAATGAAGCCAAATCGAACAGAGCAAGTAGCGCTAACAACATGATCTAATCGACACAGGTTTAGAAGGCAAGACAGGAAAGAAGCTTTAGACAATCCTCAATTAGTAATATTAAAAATACAGGTAACAATCAAGTATTCACAACTGATCAGATTAAAAGGTGTGCATCTTTGTTGCAACAAGTCCATCGACAAGACAAGCACAAGAACTACAATGCAATGAAGAGGGCCAGGGTCTTTCATCACAAAATGATGCTATAGATGACAGAGGAAGATTGTGGAAGCACGATCATTAACTATGATCATATCATCAACATGAAGCACAAACTGTAAGGTGACAAGAAGAGCATTAATAGAGAATTGAAAGAGCTCAAAACATGCTAAAAGTGCCCGGTTGAGAGCATAGATAACGCAACAGAGGGAACAAAAATTACAAGGTTAACGCAGAAGAACAAGCTACAACTATATGTAGATCTCCTAAGAGAGGATACCGTCAAGGAATGCATTCATCATGTCCTCCTAATACAATGGCAAAACACAATGCTTTGGCAAAAGGTTTTACCATAATCAAGGCTTCAGGTGCCAATGCCGGTTGGTGCACCAGCACATGTTACACCTGCCCGAAATAAAAAGAAATTACAACAAGTCATTTGTTCCAGGCAATGAGGAGTGAAGGACTATCTAGGTGAGATAAGAAAGGTGTTTAAGGTGATGCAATAGATGAATGGCACAAGAAGCTCTCAGGAGGAAGATATAATATAGTCGAGATGCCTAAAGATAACAAGAGTAGATATGAATGATGGAGGTATACAAACTGAACAGACCTTAATAACAAGGCAGTATCAGAAGAAGGCTAAGGTTCTCAAGATAGGCCACAAAAGCAAGAGAGAGGAGTACAGGAAATATTTCTTAGAAAAATAAAACACCCTTTTACTACACATTGAACCAAGAACTGCTTCCAAGTAGCAAATATCTTTATGGAACAATGCCAAAGGCAACTATCTACAACCATGGAACCGGGAAAATATCTAGTCGTAGTGAATAGTGAGATATCACTTGACAAAAATTAATTCCTATAGACAAGTAGATCCTTCAATCATAGACAGGCCAATGAATTCTAGCTGAAAATCTGGTGAGGTTGCAGTAGCTGATAATGATTTGGGTGCTAATTGCAAAGAATTCCTGGTACCAGTTTGACCCAATGGAGTGTTGATAGCTTAGTCGATCGTCACAAAAGGTCTACAAAATCTCCTGTTGAGACCAATAAGCCAAGCCCAGTTTGCATAACACAAAATTTGAGGAGCAACAATTGGTCCATTGAATGGCTGCACCCATGCAAAAGAATCCACTAGCTGGTGGCAAGGTGACTAACATCAATAACAATGGGCTATGGCCCTCAAATGGATTATGCATACTACAAGAGAAAGTACATCCACATATGTACACAAGTATCACCAGCAAATTTCATAAGAACTAAAAGACTGATTTATGACTATTAAAATGAAACAATTCTGATTTCTGTTTGTCAAAGAAGATATTCAGCCAACATCTTGGAATGCTGTTCTACAAAAATGTGGGAATTTATATTAGCTGATCCAATCCACATAGATATTCTTGAGAATCCTACATGAGTGTACAAAAAAAAAAAGATCCTACTTGACTAAAAGTTGTGGCTACCAAGTACAATGTTAATGATTTTAATCAAAAAAAAATTCAAACTCGACAAATACTAACTGAACTGTTCATATAGAAAACCCACAGACCAGGACAGTTGAAAATTGCAAAGGAAAATGCAGAACAAGGCACTGCTTCAGAGTTGAAAGACAATGCACAGGTGTACAGAATCTGTGCCTGGATCTGAAGCCTATTTGTCAAACAGATAGGATTGAGTTTATGGATTCATAGTTAAGCATTAACATGCTTCACAGTTGATTTCTTGTAGAGAAATAATACTTCTCCAGGACTAAAACCTATTGCATCCAATAAGACTTCTGATTCAGTGTAACCACATGTTCTGTTCTCTAACACAACATTCAGCATTGTGTCCATTGTCATCCAACGGCTGCATCCTCAGATTCTATGTTCATGTGATTTCATGATGCATATTTCTATATATTGGCTACTGATAAAGAATAGTACAATATGCCAATGAGCATGATCTTGGCAACATGTGGACTTCACTAAATCATCCTGAATCAAACATGCTCAGTGCCCTTCCCTAAATAAAAGGTGATTAAAGGGTCTTCCCTCTTTCAGAATCCTGAAAAGAGCAAGTTCCATGCAAATAATATGGCACACTTAAGGATATACCCGACCACTTATTGGCAAGAATGGTAAAAAACCGAGTATGAACATTGGTCAGAGGCTGGCTAGCTAAGCATAATATTTATTTGACATATAGTGAGCTTTACTTTGAACTAATATTTTTAGAGACTTGATAGCAAAAAAACTATCTATACGGTGTCAATTAGATGCTCCATATACCTTTGTCCAGTAGCTTCTCTTCATTCCAAGTAACAGTCAAACAACTCTAACATCACAAAATTTAAAGCTTTCCAACATAAGCTATGCATAATTGTTTTTACGCATCTGAAAAACCTTTAAGAAAAATAATAATAAAGGTGATTTGGAAACAAAAATCTTGATCAGGATGTACCTTTAAACGTCTGTACATTGCAGCTGAATTGCTCCAGGTACCATCAATCAAAACAAAGTTTAAAGGCTTTTCCTCGAGAACCTGTAAAATGTGGTTAACAATTTATCACAGAATCAAAACTATATGGTTGAGCAGTATCCCTTATAAGAAGGCATGGAAAATTAACAACTCCAGGCATTCCGATGCTTGCACATAGCAAGCAAATTTCGATTAAAATGAATACCAACATGCAAGGCACATACATGGACAGTAGTCACTACAGAATATAGAGTAATGTGCAACCTTTCCTCTTCTGGAGTTTACACTTGTCCAGTTTATTAGCATACCAAAAAAATTGACTTCAGGCCTGTGACAAAATTAAGATCACTTTATCTATGTATGTCTCTTGCTTAATTTTAACAGTTCACAACAAAATTAGACCTTAAAATTCCTCACTGGGTACAAGTTTATCATGATATTTTTTTTGTATTGTATCATAAGAAGTTCTCTTAAAGAACAAACTGAAATCATATTCTTCAAAGCCACATGACACTTCTAATTAGAAAATAATACTTTGCCATTGTGTCATTTTTTTCCCTTGAAAAGGAATAGAATTTCAAGATTCTGAGTTTAGATGATTTGGGTTGTTAAAAATGAAAGTTTTTGTATCCCAGTTCACTAGAATCCACAATTTAGATAACTTTACTAAGAGAAAAAACCCTAAACAACTGATTGGAGAATATGTGCAACTCCCCTTTCATGGGCCCACAGCAGGGGAATCAGTTAATCTACTATGTCTTATTCTGCTTCATTTTGTTAGCAATGGCAGGAGATGAGAATATGTTGGGCAATGATTTTCCTAATCATGGATTGCCGAACCAACCCAAACTGGGTGGTTCAGCCCGTACCAAACTATAATGAAGCCGGCCTAGGATGGTTCGGTCTCTCGGGTTGGTTTGGCTCTAGTTTATAATAAAAACCCTCCTGATTGCACCTCTATTTGGTTCGACCCTGGTTTATAATAAAAACTCTCCCCGTCGCGCCTCTATTCGGCTTCGAAAGCCCTCCCGAATCTTGAGTTTCGTTCGTTCACTTGCTTACGAGGGTTCCATGCTCATCTCGCCCTCATCGGCCGCCGTTGTCACTCCCAAGTAAGTGTCACCGTCTCTTCCTCCCTCCCCCTCCCCTCCCTCCCTCTTGGTTAGGGTTTCTCTCTCTTCTCTCTCCTCTCTCTTCACTCTCTCCCTCCTCCACGGTGGCCCTCCTCCCCAGATTCCAGCACATCCCCTCTCTCTCCCCCCTCTCTCCCTCCTTCTTCTCTCTCCTCCCTCTCCCTCTCTCCCTCTCTCTTTTTTCTTCCTTTCTCTTTCTCCCTCTCCCCTTCCCTTTTCCTATTTTCGATACACCCATACAGTACCAAACCAATCGCCAGCCGATACAACCTCCGATACCAGCTCAACTAACCTTGTTCCTAATTCTTTCTAGAAACACATGGTTAAGTCATATCCAATAATTTTGTTGCAATAACAATGTGTCATCTATAAATATATAGATTAACTATTCATAGCTTTTCTGGCAAAAGAATATTTGTTAACACGGAGTTGCATGAAAGTAGAAGAATAGCGATGCCTATGCTCGTAAACAATTTTTACATATAAATTCACAAAATTGAACATATGATAGGACCTTCAACAAGGACAACATACGGAAAATACCACTTTTTGATCTTTGAGGCCTGTAGATGGCCCTTCAAAGAAGATATCCTGAGCTGACTTGGGAGATAAACTCTTATTGGGATAGAGAAACCACACCATGTTTTTTCCTGAAACAGAAGGAAATTTCATATCGGTCTGAGGCCATAACAGCTTTTAAAAAAGCATAAATAAACCACACAAGATTGGGAAACAACTGCAAATGATGAACTCATAGTCATTCTAATTATCATGATAATCGTTAGTTCATAAAGTTGCTACAATGGGCATTTGAACATGAATGTAAAATAAATAAACTTTATCCACTTAGATACTGATAAAACTTACATATATGGGTAACTTATAAAATGCACTAAGGAATGTAGCATTTCAAAAGGATAAAAAAAGAAAAGAAAAAAAAAGACATGTCTAATGCATTCAGATAGGTAGGTGCATTACTGAATGAAGCTTCCACAAAGTCATATTCATTGTTAGCTTGAATTATATAAACCACTCAAGTAACAATGCTATGAGAAATAATAGGTCTATAAGTCTATTATATCAAGCCACATATTTTCATAATGGTCCTCCAACTTATAAAAGGCATTTGACCTTTTATGCAATATTGAGAACTAGATACATAAAGGTCAGCATGAAGAGTTCTGAATGATCTGTTAAATGCAGCTTTTTGAAGTTGAACAAAATGAAGAAAAAAATGATTTCAACTATTCACACACTGCATCGTAAATACTGCTAAAAGATTGTATACATTAATTTTCTACACAGATTGTGTTAATAAAGAGTCTATGGACGGGAAGATCAACATGAAGAGTCAAGTTGCAGATATCACCAGAATGCAACTATTTAATTGTTAAATTGCTACTAGCCATGAAACACCTAACTAGCTCAGATTTCTACCACCTTCACAACTGGTTCTTGTCCATCAGGAATTCATACATTTCAAAATTGATAGAAGCAAATGCATGTGCAAACCTGAATACCTGAATGCCTGAATGCATCCCACATGATTTCTTCATGTTCATGGATGCCAAAAAGGCACAGAGTTGCAGCTTGACTTCCAAATGTTTGCCACAACAACTTTCCAGTGTTATTTTGGCGTAAAAAGTCCTGCAAGAATGAG
Source organism: Phoenix roebelenii (assembly GCA_025769935.1). Taxonomy (NCBI): domain Eukaryota; kingdom Viridiplantae; phylum Streptophyta; class Magnoliopsida; order Arecales; family Arecaceae; genus Phoenix; species Phoenix roebelenii. The sequence continues at coordinate 11,860,651 of JAOXJJ010001100.1, forward strand.
GGCATATATAGGATGATATTCCCATAAGGAAAATGAAAGGATATATTAGAAACCAATGCAGGTAACAGGTAATAAGAGACAGACCTTTGGATGCATATAGAGCCAAAACTTTATACCACACCACAAAGAGCACGGAACAAGTTTCGAACACATGCAATCTTCCATGGGAAGCCAACACTGCAATATGATGATTAGCAAGCAATAAAGCTTCAGAACCACAAAACACCATCTCAAACAATGCAAGCAGAAGAAAAAAAATCTTACCTAAAGACAAACACATGGCCAAATTGCAAAAGATGACAAAGAAGACAGAAAAATCTTATTATATCGTGCACAAGGCATAGTTAGATATAGTTGAAGTATATGAATTGAGACGATTCATTAACTAGGCCCTTCATAACTGGCAACTGCCCTCAGTTACAGATTTAAATTAGAATTCCCTAGCTGATATTAAGTTGAGATCCAGTAATAAATAATTTGCAAATAATGAAGTGAAACCCAAAGGGGAACAAAGTTCTCTTATAGAACATAAAAAAGGTACTACCTGATATTAGTAAAAAAAAAGGATTTTATTTCAATTAGTCAATAAAACTATATTCGCACATTAAGATGCAATGGATAACTTTTAGTACCTCATTAATACAGATTAAAAAAAATGACTGTCAAACTCATAAGACAGTTTTTTTAACACTACTTGCAAATACTCAGGATAATGTGATCCATATGTCCAGTTGGCTACAGAAAAAGTCCTATTAGAGAGGCTTGCCTAAGCTGCTCATGAACAGCTCGGTTCTTTTCCAGCCCTACCATCAGGGCCCAAACTGTAAGGCAATGTACTTATTAATGTCAAGCAGGAAAACATCAAAGTAAACATGGGTAAGCTGGTACATTAAATTTGTGAGGAAAGACAGACAAAAAAGTAAATTGTCAAGACTGTAACAAACTAACAATACAAATTCTGCAATGAAGAAAGAAAAAATTGCATGCAACCATACCTTCTGGCAAAGGTATCCTCTACTTCCAAGCAAACGACAGGCTATTTGTCTAGCAGAAAAGAATTGGAGCTTCTTTTCAGAATCACTAAGAGAGTTATAGAGTGCTCTATGTTTTATATCCTCCTGGACCTTGAAACTGCCCTACAAAAGCCAACACAAAAAAGAAATGCAACAATTTGTAGCTCTAAATCACACTAATTTGAACATGTGTGTAACATCAAATTGACTGTCAGTAATTAGCAGATAACATAATGATGTCTAAGCATAACTAATACATATTGCAAAGTAATCTAGTATCCGATAAATTTCCACTTAAAGTCATAAAGGATCGTTTTCTTCAAATATAACATGGAGTATGAGGTTCCGAACATGAATGGAATCATCCAATTTAAAAACAAAAGTAACCAATGTGCTGAACAGATTCAATGTAATTACAACAGATATTTAATCAAAACGTACACCACTAAATAGGTTGAAGAACCAATTTCCATTAATACAGATGTGCAGTAGGTGCCCCTATACCAATACTAAAAGAATTATATGTAAGTAGCACGAAGCAACCTAGATACCTAATAAGCAGGAACTTAAGCATCACAAAAGTTTTTGTCTATAACACATAAAACAACACCATCTACATTGATAACTGTAAACATAAACAACTGCTCATTAATGATGGCATGACTCCAAAAGCAACAGTTACCATTGCAAGAAAATGAAAAGATAGAAGCAGCCATCTCATAATTATAATCATAACATCCAGCCTTTTCCCAACTATTTAGGGTTGGCTTTATGTATCCTCATTTACCAGAAATTCCTATCTAGGGCCACCTCTGATATTTTTCAAGTTTCTTTACATCCTTCCTCGCAGCCTCCATCAATATTAATTTAGATCTTCCTCTACTTTTCTTCCAACCTTCAACACAAATTAAAGTACCTCTTCTTATGGGATCCTTCTTAGATCTTCGTTGTATATGTCCATGCCGTCTCCATTGTTTTTTCGTCATTTTATCCTTAGTTTATGCAAATCTCGCAGGTCCTTTAATATATTCATTTTTTAATCCATCCTTCCTAGTTTTACCATCCATCTTAGCATTCTCATTTCAGCCATACTTAACTTCTTTTCATGTATTCCTTTATTGCTCAGCACTTATGGCCATATAACATTGTAAGTTTTACTATCGTTCTATAAAATTTTTCCTTAAGTCTTCAAAGTATGTGCTTATCATAATATTCCAGATACACCTCTCCACTTCATCCAAGCAGCTCTAATTCTATTATATATATCTTCATCATCTTTCCATTATTTTATATAACAAGATCCTAAATAACGAAATCGATCACTCTATGGTATCTTTTGTCCATCAATCCTAATTGACATCTTCATTTCCTTTCTTATTAAATTTGCATTCCAATATCTTTGTTTTGTTTTACTAACTTTTAAGCCTTTATAAAATTTTTCTCCATAACTGCAATTTAGTATTTAATCAATCAATACTATGTTATCCACAAATACATAGTAAGTCATAAGGGCTATCAACCTATCATCAACCCTCCACCTTTCTCATCCAGGCTTGGAAGTGGCAAAGGCAGTGTTTGGAAGCAACTTTCTTTTGAAAAAAAAGAAAACACTAGATAATGGTTTTCATTTTACTCCTTAATTTTTCCTTTTTTCCCCTTTTAATTATAAGAACTTAGATAACTTCTCCTTGATCAAACCTAAAACTACTGAGAATTCTGGGCAGCATGCAGTGATCAAGCAACATGTGAACATATATCCGTCGACCAACTGGCAAACTGATGTCTACCAATCATGCAAGCACAAAGAGACAAAAAGAAAACAATTTTCTCTTTTTTTTGTTTTTTGAATGGAACGAAAAGAAGGCAATTCCAAAAGAAACTCTAATTACAATCACTTTGTTTCTGGCCAATACCTAGAACTCAAATTGCTACCATTCTCTCTATTTCATACAATACCCATTAACTAAATCTCTCTTATAGGACAACATAATTGAAGAAAATGAGCCCACAATAAGTCTCAGTTAATCGGGGCAAGATCAACAAATCCTCTGAATTAAATGAAAAAAGGTTCTTGAAACTTATTTATCAAAACGAATAAAATAAAATAAAATCAAATCAAATAAAAAGACATGCAATAAAGTGTCCGAAAGGAGATGGATCATGCCAGAAACTCAAACTGCTACCGGTCATCTCTATTGCGTGCAAAACCCATTAACTAATTCTCTCTGATAGAACACTAAGGCAAGAAAATATCACATCATAAGTTTCACTTAATCCCACAAGAATTTTTTTTTAAAGGAATAACATGAAGATTGGATTTTAAAACTTGTTTAGTGAAAAGAACGCACACAAGAATAGGAACAGAGGAGATGGAGACCGCTACCAGTTCTCCTCATCTAATGCCCGTTAACTAATTCTCTCTGATAAACCGACTGTCAAGAAAACAACCCACAACATGTTTCAATTAATCCGAAAAGAAATCAGAAATAAATGGCTTTTCACCTTATTTAGCGAAAAAGAACAAATAAAAGATTAGGATCGGTGTTTCATACAATACCCACTCTCTGATAAAATGACTTGAATCAAGAAAATTTGACCCGTTTCAATCAATCCGAAAAAAATCAAGAGAAAGATTGGTTCTTTAAACTTACTCAGCAAAACTAACAGAACAAGGAATAGGAAAAGAGGGGAGGAGGGCGGCGTAATCACCTGGAGCTTCCCTCCAAGACCGCCGAAGCTCATGCTGCTGCTGGTCTCTTGTTCCAAGGCCCTGAAGCCCCGGATGACCTCCGCCACCATGGCGGGGACGGAGGAGGAGGTGCCCCAGCCCTGCCATTCCTCAAGGCTCACTCCCTTGGCCCACTCCGCCACGGAGGAGGACTCGCGAGCGGTGCTGGCGAGCGAGGCTACCCAGGTTTTCTTGGCGGGCATGGTGGAAGGGGAGGAAGCCAAGAAGCATCGAGTCGCCGGCACGGCGCAGGCAGGACGGACGTGGATTGGCATTGTTAAATTGGGAAATTGGAGAAGGGGG
>JAOXJJ010001100.1:11865804-11916851 GCA_025769935.1 Phoenix roebelenii
AAATATAATATTATATTACATTATATCATAATACATTGATATGTTATGTTATATAATATCAAATTATGTTATATTATGATGCTATTGTATACACAAATTATATTACTATATTATATTAATATTATATTAAATTACAGTAATATTATACTATATTATATATTTATATATTAATACATATTATATTTTATTATGTTTTGTTGTATAATACTATGCAATGTTCTTTTATGATACTAAAAATATTTTTTCAATTTATTTATCAAATAAATATTAAAATTTTATCGTACTTTAGAAATATAGTTAACAAATGATAAATAACTTTTTATAAATGCTATACTTAAAGCAGTATTGCCAAAACGAAGCTTTATATTGATTAAAAAAATAGGGTACATGTGCCACGATTATACGTCCATCTTATCATAAGTGGACATGCTACCGTCCGTAGGGTGCCATGGGATGCTGTAATAAAAAAATCCCCACCCCTTGAAGAGGCGCGCTGCTTTGTATGAATCGAGCGCCAAAATCACATAGAAAACTCGAAATCAGGCGGGATTGCAGTGCTTTGGTAATCAAAATCACGTCTTGAAGGATGCGTGAAAGGAAACCGCGAGTTTCTCACACTTCCTGTTCTCTCAACCCTCCATGTTGTTTTTGCATTCACAACATCTACCCTTTATCATCACCCAACATTTAGCCAGTTTCATTATATTGTTGAGATAGGTGACTAAGCTGGGAGGTTAGAGTTGTGTATGTTAATTTCTTCCTGAGTTACCGAGGTCCAGTCAGCGTAGAGCTGTTTTCTTCGCAAGTTCCATGGCCGAAAAGGCTTCAAACCAGAACACCCTGTTACTCTCGGCATCTATGGCAGGAGATTTTTTTTTTTCCTTAGGGAGTGTTATAGTCTCCAGTCCTTCTATATGCCTTGGTATTCATTAGGTAGTTATGGGAGTTTAACCGTATTTTTTTTTTGGTACATCAGCAGTTCACACACGACGAATGTGAATGTAGCCAATAAAATCAAAAAATAAAATACTGTATAAGGACATTGGCACAAATCCGCAGTCCGCCTAGGTGAAACCTCCAAAGTGCTGAGCCGCAAAGAAAGCAACTCAGTCTGCAACACTGTTTGCCTCTTGGTAGACGTGCGTAGCCAGGTGGGAGTCGCACTCCTCCAGTAATCTGCGAATGTCATGGAGCAGCGGCCGATCCTCGATTGAGCACTTCCGACCCTGGATTCATTCAATTATCATGGCCGAATCCCTTCGAGGAGGAGGCAGTCCTCACCCAGTATCCACAAGAGTTTAACCGTGATCAAAATGATATCCCACACACGTCTTCTAAGTGCTCGACGGATTCTCCTTGATTGCTGGAGAGTGGGCGTGAGTTTGGCCCACTAATAATATCTTTTTTGGCCAAGTTGTCAATTGTTAGAATCTTGTTATTGCAACACAGCCAGTTGAACACCTTCACTTTTGCAGGAATTTTTAGCTTCCATATGAGAGTTTCAAACAGCTTCCGTATGAGAGTTTCAAACAGTGATGCGACTCCATGCGCAAGAAAAGAATAGCGACTCCATGCGCAAGAAAACAGTAATGCGACTCCTCCATGTTAAACAGTGATCCTGTTTAACATGCCAGCTACCAAAATGAAAAGCATTGATGAGAGCGGATTACCTTGTTTAAGGCCCTTCCAACTTTGAAACCATTTCCCAAGTTTCCCATTGTTGAGGAGGGGGGAAGTTGTGCTGCAGTAGAGTTGATATCCATTTTGATCCGAAGCTCCTTACCTTCATAAGATGCAGGAGGAAATCCCATGAAATGCTGTCGAAGGATTTTTCGAAGTCAATCTTGCATAGAGTGCCTTTGGCCCTTGTTCTCTTACAGTAAGAGATATTTTCAGAGGCCATTATGTAGCTTTCTACTATAGATCCTGTTCTTTGTAAGGGTAGACTATGAAGAGGAGACTAGAGCGTTGATTACCGCGCTCAGTCGAAGAGAGAGGGCTTTAGATATGATTTTAACAATGCCATTCTCCAAGTTTATAGGTCTATCGTCTCGAACTACTGAACTGTTTGATTTTTTGGGGATAAGAGTGATCAAAGTGTAGCTTAACCTGAAAATGTCAGTTTCAGAGTTTTGTAAGGCTATGAAAATTCGGATTATTTCATTCTTAATGGTGTCCTGGTATCGTTGATAGAAGGAGGATGGGAACTCCTCTGGTTCGGTTGACTTGTTCTCAGCAAGGCAAAAACAAAGGCTATAAAGTCGATGTCGACGTGGCACTTAGGAGCTTGGTCTCGGAGCATTTGGATCTGTCGCTCTAACTCTTCAAATTTTTGTATTGAACCTGAGTGGGGGTATCGTCGCTTGTGGTCGACGGAGCCTCTCCGGCTCTTGATCGACGCTACAAGTGGTCCGACACGGGGCAAACCCCGCCTCCAAAAGTCGCTCCCGCGATCGGGACGTCAGGCTTTGGTGCCGGCTCTTAGGGTGGCAGCAACGCTGTGAGCTCTCTTGGCTTGGAGACCGAGCTCGATGGGAGCTTCGATGATGGCGGAGCTCCCTTTCGTCCATCATGTGTTGCCTTGCAAGAGAACGACGCCACGGGTGGCGTCTCGTGGACTCACACCCGCAAAGAGGGGGTGCAGATTGGACCTCGCCTCACTGCAGGCTTTGGACGGCCGCGGTCAGTGTCTGGACCTGCTGAAGAAACAGATCAAATTGCTCGAGCTGGACCTAAGGGACCTAGTTTGCTGGTGCAGGTGCTGCAAGAGGTGGATTTTGAAGGGAGCAGCCGAGTGGTGATACCCGGCTGCTCGATGCATTCGGAGCTCCATGATCCCTTAGCCTCATGATCACTGCTCAGGCTCTTCCTCTAGCGCTAAATGTTGTGGTTCAAATTTGGCTCGAGGGTGACCACGCCGGAGGAGTTGAGGGAGTTGCTAGAGAGTGGAGGAAGAGGATGAGAGCCACCTCCCGCGATCGACGGTGTACCTGCACAAAGCCTCACCGATGTTTTCAGTAAGGGCCCTTTGACGATCAAGTTAGGGTGGTGCTCAGTTAATCTAACCAAAAGTCCCTTAGGCGTTACCTGATGGGGCTATTTATAGTCCCTGTGGAGATGCCCAGGTGGCGGTGGTATAACCCGTCCTCATCATGAGGGGATGGCGTGCAGCTAGAACTTGCTGGTGGCATGCAGTGTAGTCCGTTCTTGGCGACGGTAAGGCATTGACAGTCGTAGTAGGGTATGACCGGGATAACATGGCGTTGTCCTTGACTATCGTGGGCTAGCAAGCAAAGCATGGAGTGGTGGCGTCGCAATATACGACCATGTAGGAGGGCATGAGCGTGTACATGGGTGCAGCCGTTGGCAAGGCCGAGCTCGTCGAGAGCTCGCATCATGCATTTGGCAAGATCGGCTCATCGGGTGCTGAGGCTAGCCTAGCATTCCGGATTTCGAGGTGTGCTCGGCAGAGCGCCCCGAGCTCAAAGGTCGAGGCGTCTTATTAGAGAGGGCGCCTCGAGCTCGGTCGGGGCGCATCGACGAATAAGAAAGGCGCCCCGAGCTTGGTCGAATGGGTCGGCGATCGTAGAAGGCGCCCCAGCTTGGTCGGACGGGTCGGCAATCGTAGAGGGCACCCCGAGCTTGGTCGGGGCGAGTCGGCGAATATCCCTGAAGTCGAAGGAGCTTTTGACGGAGTCCGAGGTGGGGTTGGTTCTGGGCCGGACCGAGGTTCCGTCGGATTGGCGTTAGTTTCTCTTAGACCGAAATTGGGTGGCCCTTTTGTTATAGGCACGACGATCTATTTCGCCCCCCATCAGTATATTTTGAGAATGACAAATAATAACCTAATTTCTATTTTTTAAAATTATTTTTTTTTATTATTTTAATAAAATAAAAGTAAAAAATAGTTCTATTTTTAAAAAAAAAAGTGAATTTGTATCCTTCTCCTCTCAACCCCTCTCGTTTTATCTGCTCTCGCCCTCAGTTTTATCACCCCAACCCAACTACACCGTCTTTCCAAGCATCTTTTCATCTAAGCTATTTCTCGTCCTCGGCCGCATCACAGGCTCCGTCCCCATTTTTTTCTCTCTCAACCATTTCATCACCTAACATTTAGCTCTCATCCTCAGCCACGGCTTTGTCTCCCCTTCCTCTCTCGTGCTGTCGGCCATATTGCCACTTTTATTGAAAAAGCAAAAAAAAAAATAAATCAAACATATTTTTTATTATCAAAATTTTAAATATATATATATATTTTATATTTTTTTAGAAAATAACAATGTAAAATGCAGCCTTAAACATATATTTGTCGAGACTCAAGGGTCACCAAGTTAAATCAACTTGTAATTTCTTCTTTTTTTTTCATGTAAAACCAAAGCTTATCTCGATGCTAGAGATATTGTTACATCCATTTATCTAAACTTGCACCAATTCTTCGAGTGCGGGCAGATGAGATGACGAATGCCAGCTGTTATTATCCATCTGTTCCCGTCGCCACATGCATGAACACCAACCTCGCAGGTGATAACGGGTGCAAGGGAGGCCATCCCGCATTCGTCTTCCCATTTTATCTCCACAAAAAAAAAAAAAACACAAAATAAAAATCAAATAAGAAAACTTACCGACCAGCTTGGAAACCAGCTAGAAGATTCCCTCACCCTTTCCCACCTCTCCCCTGCACACCCGCTCCCACCCCACCCCTCCCCCTCCTCTCTCTCTCTCCAAATCCTCCGCTCGAATGGCGGCGATCTCCCTTCCGCCGCCCTCGAGCGCCGCCGCCGCCTCCCTCGGCCGTGCCCGCCCCTTCCCTTCCCGCCTTGCCCTGCCCCTCCTCATCTTAGGGCCCCGCCGCCTCCAGCTCCGCCTCGCCATCTCGTCTCGCCTCTACTCCTCTAAGCCCTCCTCCGGCGCCAACGGATCCCTCGATAACCCCTCCTCCTCCGACGGTGGCGATGAGCTCTACCACGCCCTCCCCCTGCCACCGCGCTTCGGGAAGGGTGCGCCGGTTTTCGTCACGCTCCCCGTCGACGCCGTCGGGGCGACGGGGCGGATGGCCCGGCGGAAGACGATGGGAGCGTCGTTCATGGCCCTCGCGGCCACGGGCGTGGAGGGGATAGCGGTGGAGTGCTGGTGGGGAATCGTGGAGAGGGAGGCCCCCGGGGTGTACGATTGGGGCGGGTACCTGGAATTGGTGTCCCTGGCGCGCCGTTACGGCCTCAAGGTGCGGGCGATCATGGCATTCCACCAGTGCGGGACGGGCCCCGGTGATCCTAGCTGGTTTGTTCCATGGGATCTTTTGGCTAAATAAATTCTGGATCTAACCTTCCTTGCATTTTTTACACCCCCCGGCCCCGCTTTTTAAATTTTTGTCCGAGAATCGAAGTCTCGTGTAGTATCTCTGTAATTGGAAATGGGTATGCTTAGGACGATTATATTTATTTTCCAGTGATGTTGATTTGTTGTCTACTCTGTTTATCGTAAACTAGTCTTAGATACATGTGCATATGATGCTGTAAATTTAATGTATGAGCTGGTAATGATTATATAAAAGAAATTGCAGGTATCTTGATGATAATATTACTCATAGTTAGTTTGGAACATAATACTTGAACCATACAACTATTGACCAAATTCTTTGAAAAGCATGCTTGTGAACATCTTCTCTCCTCACTCCCCTCTGAAAGCTCAGGCATAGAGGTCGTATTTTATAAATTGTCTGCATTATGCATGCTTTGTGGTATTAGTAGAAAAAAGGAAAGAAATGGGAAAAATGACATGCTGAAAGGATTTTCGATAGGCTGAGTTTTGTTTCATAGCTACTAAAGAAAGATATCACAAATCTACATAAATGCATGTTCAGATTTACAAATCCTTATCTCATCTAAATGATTAAAAGATTAAAAGGAAGAATCAAGCTACATAAAGAAATATATAAGTGCATGTTCAGATTTACACGGCCTTATCTAAATGGTTACAAAGGATCAAAAGGAAGGATCAAGCTAAAACAGCTTTTTTGGACAAACTTGTATAAACATAAACATAATCATAAACAACATGTTGGATGATAATGGGTGCAGTGGATTTAGGGTTTTGCTGCATTATCAATTACCATTCAAGACTGAGTCTTAAAAGTGCAAGTGCCTTTTCTCACTAGTTTTGTCCAAGCCTTCTTTCATTTCCTTTTTCTGCTTACCATAAATATAAATTTGGGCCAGCCATCCTATCATTTCTGAATTGCATTTCTTACATGCCCATTTCAAGCAATTTACTCTGTTACTAATGTCATCCAACTACTTTTGATGGGAAGGAGCTTGGATAAGATGATAATAGTGTACTTATTCCTAATTTCTTATAGAGCACTCAATCTATTTCTGCTCCTTGTAACTATGAATCCATCACTTTGGTTTTGACTTTGAGTGGATATAAGCATATATGGGGTCCCATGTCTTTTCTACTTTGTATATAAATACTCTCAAGCACACCTTCTATGCATATGCATATATTGTTCTTTCTTTAAAAGAGAGAAAAGGACATGTGCATAGGCTAAAAGTGGGAGATGTATTTATCAAGCAGTATAAAAAATCAAAATCTTTAATCATATAAGGGATTATAGTTAAGTAAAATTGCAAGTGAATGAGAAAGAAAACATGACATATTCTTTGCTTGTATAAAACAATGGAAGCATCATAATCTATTTCATATCTATTCTAGTTTCCATATTTTTATTTATCTAGTAATATATTCAGGTGACTGATGTCTTTTCTTCATGGAATAAAAAACAAGAAGAGGTAAAGTTGCCTTATGCAGTGGATGGTGTTTTAATTGGCTGTCCACTCACCATATCCAAGAATCCAAAAACTAGAGTGACTCTGGGTTCATCTGTGGAGGGATGAGCGGACAAGGGCGGAGCCAGAATTCATTCCTAGGAGGCGGAAGTTAGTTAGGAGATATATTAAGCCCATGTTCCGACATGTATTGAGAAAAAACTGTGATATTGTTATAATAGTGAAAAAAATTTAAAATTTGATGTCATTATATTTTCCATTTCCTCTCCATTTTTATAATACCATTTTCCATCAAAATGCTCTTTTGTTCTATGATATTTGGTTATAGAATTGGAAATCCTAAATATGCAAGAAAGCACATGATAAAAAGAATATGCACTGAAGATACTATTCAATTGACAATAAAGAAAAAATATATTATATTTTAAATGTACATGCTCAAGCTATGCGCATTACTTTCTTTAAAAATGATATTGTTGGAGATGCCCGTAGCTTTTTCTTATGAAATCTTGGAGTGGACAAAGCTATAAGTGAGTTTAAGTAGGTAGATGATCCATCATGGGTGATCCAAGAGTATGATATAAACAGAGAGCATTTAAAACAAAATGAAGCTGAAGAAAGAGACAAATGTTCGAATTCAATACTAGGTCGAGAGGCATGAGATGTTAAGGTTGTTCCATTTTGACATGGGTTTCATAGGTTTGAAACATGGAAATATCTTCTCTGCATGCAAAAGTAAGGTTGTATTTATTTGACCTCCCTCGGACCTCACAATGGCGAGATCCTCATGTACTGGGATGCCTTTTCTTTTCATAGATATAGAATAGGAAAAAAAGACTTCCAAGATTCATAGGCTCCTCTCATGCAAGGTATACGGAGGGAGATTGTTTTTTCTTTTTTGATTGTGGGAACTCAACCCCCCATAATATCTCACATCCTCCATAACTAGAGTTGTAATGGAGGTCTACGAATGGAAACAATTCAAGTTGCCATGATTACAATATGTGAGGGTGGTTAGATAGGTCCCCTGTCAATCACAACTTCCTACGTTGAAAGAGACGCAGCTTACTATAGGGTAATAAGGTAAATAGTCATAAGATGTGCATTGAGCAGATTAACATGTTTCTCTTATTTATGTATGGGAGAGATAATAGTTTGAAAATTTCTTCAAGAATCTGCAGCAAAAAAAAAAAAGAAGAGTGGTACCATCAGTAAGAGTAGAATATGGGATATACTAACAGCACATAATGAATGCAGTGAACATAGAGAGCACTCTCAGAGACTAACTAACTGATCGAAAAAAGAATGCATTTACATTTTCATTTCTTCATCTTTTATAACTCCACTCCTCCTTGAGTACATATAAGAAGACATGCACATAAATTAACATAGGCACTCATTTCACTGTTCTAAAAGAACCAGTATTCACAGCCCAGTTTTTTTTTCTTGCATAATGTAAAATGTCCAGATGGCTTGTACGTCTCTATTTCAAAAAATTTTCTAAAATAGGATTCTTACCATAAAACATGTCAAGAGGGATTTTTCAAAATTAAATGTTGATCTTGTTTTCCTACTTAAAATATAACCTTTATCTCTCTTTCACATTAGCATACAAGTACAGCCATTTATTCATCCTCTTCATAGGCTTGTTAGCATAGTTTTTTAAAAGAATGTCCTCGTTTGTGCCGAGAGATACCATAGTATCATGCATAAAATGTGTAGACATCCATGCCAAACTTATGATATTTATGCACGGCACCTCGATTTTTTTTTGCCACATTAAAGGATACCTCTTCCACAATGGGTGCTCGAGGAAATGGACAAAGAGCCAAATTTGGCTTACTCTGACAAGTTTGGAAGAAGGAGTAAGGAGTGCATCTCGTTGGGATGTGATGTCCTTCCTGTTCTCAAGGGACGATCTCCTATCCAAGCTTATTCAGATTTTATGAGGAGCTTCAGAGATACTTTTAGGGAATTCCTTGGAGTTATAATAACAGTAAGATTCTTTTCGTTGAGTATGTGCACTTGTGTACATTTTTGGTGACATATTATAACTTTAAGTTGCCTTTCTGCTTTTTACAGGAAATTCAGGTAGGTATGGGTCCTGCAGGTGAACTAAGGTATCCTTCTTGTCCCACTGAGAAACTTATGCGACCAGGCGCTGCACCTGAGCTTGGAGAATTTCAGTGTTATGATAAGGTTGATTAGCAGATCCAGTTGGTCTAAAGCTTGTGCTTCATTTTGCTATTTACGTGCACCAGACTACATTCTTTCTTTTACCCCTTAGATTATGGATCTCTGATCTAGTTTCTAATTTCTTCCTTGACAGTATATGCTAGCCTCGCTGAATGCTTGCGCACAAAATGTTGGGATGTGCGGGTGGGGAAATGGTGGTGCACTTGGTGCTAGTAATTTGTTGCAGAACTTAGAAGATACAGCTTTCTTTAGGAGTGATGGTTCTTGGAACACACCCTTTGGGCATTTTTTTCTTGAATGGTACTCTGGAATGCTTCTTCTTCATGGAGAAAGGTTATGCATGGTGACAAATGGAATTTTCGGGGGTACTGGTGCAAAGATCTCTGGAAAAGTTGCAGGAATACACTGGCACTATGGTACAAGCTCACATCCATCCGAACTGACTGCTGGTTATTACAATACCTTTATTAGAGATGGCTACCTTCCAATTGCCCGCATGTTTGGTAGGTATAGAATGACTTTGTGTTGTACATGTTTTGATATGCGAGATTCAGAGGAACGAAGTACCCCAAAGAGCAGTCCAGAAGGATTTCTCAGACAGCTTGTATATGCTGCTAGAATGTGTAACCTACCACTTCTGGGTGAAAATTCTGTGACTAGGTTGGACGATACCTCACTCAATCAGGTCATAAAAAGCGCCAGGCTTTATTCTAGTGGTGCTTACGAGGCTTCCTTATCTTTTAACTATGTTAGAATGAACAGAAACTTATTTGACTCTCATAACTGGAATCGCTTTTCTAAGTTTGTGAGGAAGATGTCAGATTTTCGAACATTTCGGGCCAAACTAGATATCAGAGGTGGTGAATCATGTCTAATATCAGGAGCTGAGGAAGTTGGACGTGCTTTGGCATATCACTGAAAAGCTTCTCGCTCTTTGTGCATCATGCCCTGTTTTATTTTTTACTGGTGTTGAGCACATTCATAATGCTGTTAGATGCAGAGAATTTAAGCAGCAGGTGGCCTTTTTTAGTTGCCAAAAGAAAAGGTTGTCTATGATTTGTTACATAGGCTTCCGGCTGTCTCATGTATATACCCATTTGATCCATTTTAGAGGTTGCTGTATTTTTGTTTAATCCTTGTTTTTAACTGTATCCTGAATTGGGTATTCAAATTGATGAATAATCTTTCCTCGTGAAACTTCTTTGAATCGTATCACTATCTTCTCAAAATATTTTTCGTTATTGTGCTGAGTTATCTAGTGCATTGTACTTGTTAAAAAGGCGGTCTAGTTAAATCTTCTGCTTGATCATGAAGCAGATAGACTGATGATTATGCTCATGGTTACGGTTTCAATTGACTTGAAAAATTATATGCTCTATTTCTGATGGCATTTCTTAGAATTACAGCAAGTTTAGTGTGGACAACATCAGCACTAGTTATCATCAGTTGTTTGTATATTTATGACACTATTAAAAGAAAAGGCAAGAAACGTTTTGAACTGTAATGTATTTATTTTCTCTATTCTGCATCAAGATGTGAAGTTTTCAGTATGCTTCTGATAGCAGAACATGCATGTCCTTCCATGTGCCCAAACGTGGTTTCATTGGAATTTCATTCTGGCCAGTTAAATCTGCTGGCTATACAGAGTCCAGTAAGCTGGAAGAGATGCAGGTTTTGCAAATGCTTATGGGTAAAGCTAGTTCTCTGCTTGTGTCTGGACATGCTTTTTCACTCTTGATCCGAGTGGATGCCGTGAAACTCATGCATGCATGATGCATTTGCATATGTATGTGTACTTACATGTGAATAAATAAAAATTCCAAGCTTACATGCCAATGTAAACCATTCGTCTGATCGTAGTCCTTTACTCCTTTTTAATTAAAAAATATTAAAACCTATTAAACATTACAATATGAATATCTGCTTCTATTTTGGTTTTGGATATAAATTGGCAGCCAGCTTAATTCCTTGGGCCATCCCCTAAGCATGACCCGAAGAGGGGGAGCCCCGGAAGAAATCCTTCACACAGTGACTTCATGGTCCCTGCTCTGCAGGCTGTACATATGTCATCATCAAAGGCGAAGGGCCCAAGGCACACAAGTCACCTCTTATCCTTCCTATCCTTGCAGCCTTATTGTGCACAGAATGATGTAGATTTTGATATGTATTGCCTTTTTTTTCAATGAGTTCTCCTGTTTTTTGTTTTTTCTTTTGAGGGTGAAGCAGGGGACTGCGGATTGGATAGTCATGTATATGGCTAACCATGCCAGTAGTATCCTATGGGCAAGGGACGGAAAGCTATTTTGGGAGCTCCGTTATATTTTATTTTTTGACTTTATTGGGTGCATCCGTACACGTCTTGTATAGATCACTCGGTCTAGCAAAAAAAAAAAAAGTAGGGAGAGATGGTCATGTAGATGCTCATGAGTGCACTGGGTTGACCATCAGGTTTTAACTGTCTTATTATGTAATCCTCTACTACCAAAATTGGCATAAGTATATTTACCTTTACATTAGGTTTGGTTAGCAAGTGGAATCGGAAAGGGTTGAAATAGGGATCGGAATAGCCATATTCCTCGATAAATTTAATTCGTGATTAGAATTGGAATTAAAATAGAATTTGAATGCTAGAGGAAATTAGAGTTTGGGTTTGGAGGATTGGGGCATTTCTATTCTCTCTGGAATCAGAATGAAAATGTGACTCCACCAACCTAACAGCTAGAATATAAGTCGCTCCTTTCCATTCTTATTCTAAAGTCCAACTATCTCTAACCAAACATGTCTTTAATATCATCAAGATTTTTCATAAAATTCGAGAGAATGTTGAACTTGTCGATGTCATGAAATGCTATAGCAGCCATTGCCCATATTATAGCAGTAACAATAATATTAAATAACTAGCCAAACCAACATTTGAATAGCGAAACTTCTTTATTGGCTTGAATAATAAGTCTTCGCTGGCTCGTCCTTTTTGATGCATATATCAAAATCGATGATATCGTTCAATGCTTCCCCTCATCATCGACTCTATGGTCATTATGCCAAGATTTCGAGCCTCTAGCTTATCGCAACAAACATCAAGTTACCAAATATAATTATTGCTAAATAAAGCATCGGTTATTACCTACAAACTATGAAATCGGCAGTAAAACTTTGGCTACATTCGTATACCTCCATTTGAGCAGCTTCAAGTACCTGTATTTAACAACTTGAGCTTTTAGCTTCTTCTTTTTTCTTTTTTCTTTTTTTTTTGACGTAGGAGAAGGGTATGAAAACCCACCCAGGTTTTATTTATAGAGAAGTTATGTATAATATTAATGTGAAAGTAAAGCTGATTGTTCTACATGTAAGGGGGGTCCAGCCTTAGAAAAGATTGGTTTCAACCCCTCCTCGAGGTGAGGAAGTGAGCTGACCACGTGACAATATTTGTCCCTCGCAAGTGAAGTTGGCCTGGAGACCAAAATATGAACGAAAATGTGAAGTGATGTTTCGCCATCGCCACTGTTCCAAGCTCTATTGCTTACGAAGGTCTTCGATAAACTTTCTTAATGCTGTCTCCCATTTTCCTTTGTATACTGACGACGAGCTTATAAACAGTGTTAGGCCTTTCTCTAAAGCCTTGCGAGTCGAGTAAGCTTCGAATCTGAAAATTCTTCCGTTTCTTTCTTTCCATAGAACCCAGCAATCCCAAGCCTTCTTCGTTATATTCTTTGGAAGCTGTTGTCGCCATACAGTCCATAACTCCTCCAGAGTTTGAGGTAAGGTTGGGATTTGCATTTTCTGTACTACCAGATGCCAAATTTCCTTTGAGAATCTGCATGTGAGGAATAGGTGTGTTGCCGTTTCCTCTTCTTCACAACATAATGGACAACAAGGTGGAGCATTTAATCTTCTTTTCTTTAAATTTTCTGCAGTCTGAATTTTGTTCTGTAAGGTTAACTAGTGAAAAATCTTTGCCTTTTCCGGAATTGGGAGCTTCCACAGGATTCCAGCAATTGCTGAAATAACTCCACCACGGCTCAGAAATTTGTAGCACTCGGGTACTGTGAAAGTATTGTGGTTTTCCTATTTCCAAGTGATTGTATCCTTTCTTGTGCTAAGTCCAATGTTGTTCATCCATTGATGTAGTTCTCTTAACTGGTACTAAAAACTTTGTGGAAAACTATGGCACAACATGAATCATCTATACCCAATATATCTTCTTGTTGCTTGATCTCTAAAACTATTTCAAAATTAGGCAGCTTTTTAAACTCATAGTTGACTAAATCTATATATGAAATATCCATATATTGGATAACTTCAGTATAAGACTCTTCTGCATGATTTAACTTCTTAATATAAATTTTTATGATTGGATCAACCGTAGTATTTTTTTACTCTTTTGGAGTAATTTTAGAATTAACAGTTTCTTCAACTATGATCTTTTTTGAACTTGATGCAACATCCATGTGATCAAACTCCACTTGCTCTATATTTTCTTCTGGATTGATTGGTCTTTGAGCTGATCAAACTTTTCATGCTACAAGTCTTCTAAATTCAATCCAATTTCTAATTGATCAAGCTCCCTTGTTTTAAATCTTCATCTTTAAATCATTTTTGTTCTTCTTCCAAAATTTTAAGGGAAGGCAAGAACCGAAATTCACTCTTTAGGAAATTTTTATTTGTGATGTCTCATCTTGTTAGAACTTGAGTGGATGACCATAAAAATATTCCATGCTTTCTTCAACTATTGTATATCTTAAATATAGAGATAATTTTCTATACCAACTGAAACTTAAATAATCCACATCATCATCCTAGATTTTATATTCTACTTTCTTCTTGCAACCTCATCAATAAAATTATCGGTTGATATTATCTCTGACTCATCCAAGATATTTTAAAAATCTTGTCTTATCAAATAAGACATGGCAGTAGCCTTCCAAATTGGATAACATGTGTTGTTTAACTTATGGCAGGAAGCAGTTGTAGCAAAAGCAGCTATATTGATGTTGGTGAGGTCAAACATGTAGAACTCATTGAAAGAGATGGTAGTAGCATCAGTCATGACGGTTCACTTATCGAATCATTAAATAAGAATCTACATGCTTGCACCATCGCACAGCGAATTACTGGATGCTTTTCAAAACACTACCTAGGGTAGATCTATTATGTTGACCTAAGATCTAGAATACAGATAAGATAAAGCAAATAATAGGTAAGATACACACACAAAAAAAAATAGAAGGATTTTTTTTGAGATAACAAATTTTTAATCAAAAAAAAGTACAAAACTTCTCTCCACTACTAGAATGTTACTAAATTATCTCCCTCTCTTTCTCTCACTCCACCATCCGATGCCTCACCTCCATCCCTCACTTTTTCGACACGCCACCCAGAAGAGACACTAAAAGTCCGTCGTGGATGGGTGGGATGTTTGATTT
This sequence comes from Phoenix roebelenii, assembly GCA_025769935.1. Classification (NCBI taxonomy): domain Eukaryota; kingdom Viridiplantae; phylum Streptophyta; class Magnoliopsida; order Arecales; family Arecaceae; genus Phoenix; species Phoenix roebelenii. Next base: position 11,880,209 of record JAOXJJ010001100.1, read on the forward strand.
CTATCTAAATTAAAAAAACTAATTTTCATTAAAATAATAAACTATTCTAACTAGTATTAAAATAAAAATAAAAATAAATTACAAATAAAATTTTAGGGTAAACAATATACTTCCCCCATCAAGCGGGAGCGGGCGCGATTAGAGTCGTATGCTGAAGCTCTGCGTCCATCGCTAGTGGGTCTATCCGTCGCCAAAATGCCAACCAATTAACCTCTGACACGCACGCGACATTTGTGGGGCCCACAGGGCAGAAATACTGGGGAACCCCATAAATCCGGCAATATCAAGAGAAAATCTTCGACTTTTCAGTTGTCAGGACGCTTCATCACGGCAGTACGCTTGTATCCCTATTCTTTCAGACCTTTTCGTCCATCATCAAAAAAGTTGTGATGGAAGCTGTTACAGATTTTTTTCAGAATTCGTAGAATGCCGCCAGTCTGATTATTTCGCATAAAAGTATGACCCATGATATCCTGATTGCTCAAGAGATGCATCCAATCCAAACTGCATTAAAAAGGCAAGCCTTTGTATTGATAATACTTGGGTTCGGGTTGTAAAAAATGATAGATCTTTTTTTTCACGACGTCAGCTATTGGATCGCACCCACAACCGTTCTAAAAGCATTCTGAATTTTTTCATTCATCTATCTGTATATATTTCAAAATGAAAGAAGGTGAATCATTTTATTGTGCGAAAGTGACAACCTCTATTCGACGTGGAAAGAGCATATGATCATAGGATATGATAGCTTTTTGTATTGGTTATTCTCAATCATTTTAACTTCATCTCCGTTTTACAAGTTGGATTGAAGGATGCGTCTTCAACCTGAGCTTCTCTATACTCATCAATGGATCCCCTTCAACTTCCTTCTCAACTAATTGGATTAAGACAAGGCTGCCCACTTTCTCCTTTTTTATCTATCCTCTACTCAGATTTGTTATTGCAAGCTCTGCATCAAGCAATGAATAATGATCTTTTAAGCCTTTCCAGCCCGGGTTGAATATTCCGTACTTATCTCAAGTTGGCAGATGATTTGCTTATAGCAGCCAGCCCTTCTGTTTCCAACGCTATTACCTCGAAGCATGTTGTGATGAACTATTCTGTCGTATTTGTGCAGAATGTAAATGTTGACAAATCCCATATCTACTTTAGCCCAAGTACTGACAAAGAACCATACAAGAACTGAACAAAGAGCCATACAAGAACTGAGGGTTTCCATGAAACAGGAAAAATGGAATTATTTAGGAGATCCTCTTTCTGGCTGCAGGCTTAGGGCTCTTTTGGTTCGTGGGAAGCATTTTTTCTTCTAGAAATATGATTTCTGGGAAGCAGATTCTTAGGAAGAGGATGCCTGAAAAAGTACTTTTGGCATGTTTGGTTGACTATGAAAAAGTGACAGATTTTCAGAGTGCTTATATTTGGTTGGCCATCCACTTTCCTGAAAAAGTTATGTGTAATTTCTATCATACCCTTAATAAAAATTAGTTATTTAATGTCTTTTTAATGCTGAAACATCTTTTTGAAAAAAAATAAAAATTAAGTGATTTCTATTTTCTGACTCATGGGAAAGTAATTTTTCCATGAAATATGAGAATCATATTCTCATGGGAATACAACTTTTTCATATTTGTCCTTTGAAAACTCCAACCAAAGAAGAAACATCTCATTACTTTTTCGTTGATCACACTTTACTCTTTTTTTTTCTGCGAACCAAACAAGCTCCTGGCCATTTAATCTTGCTTCAATCGGTGTTAATGTCCACTCTCACTTATTTATTTGTCACTTGTCACATACCAACAGCAGGTTGGAAAGAATATTAAGAAGCTATCTTGGGATACTGGTTGCAGGGAGTCTACAGTGACCTCGAAGGCGTATCTTTTTTAAGAAGTATTAAGTGCATCTAATCGAGTTGTACGGTCTCGAACAAGAGATTCTTTCCCTACTGCTAATGGTGTTTTCTCCTCTCTTTTTTTTCCCCCGAGACTTGCTGCTAACGCGTTATGAAAGAAACAATGCTTATAATTGAAGAATGCAATTTGTATTTTAATCATCAACTTTAATTATTCATTAGTCAATATTTACCACCAAAAATTCATCAAGAGGAAGCATTAAATCTTTTATATACGGGTAACATATTAATTTATTCATTCATATGAAACGTGTAATAAATAATCAAGGATAGAAGTTAATGATGTTTCATGCATTCAAAGAACCGGTTGGAAAAAAAAAAAGAAAAAAAAAAAGCCAACAAAACATTTATCACATCCACGCACTTAATGAGACATGCTGAGCCTACACACATAAGTAGAAAAGAGATGGCAGAAGACATACTCTGTAAACTAAATAACCATCCCAAGTAGCAAATGGCGACTAATTGGGTCATCCTTTCACCCATCAATTGTGCCAATGCTACCAGGAGAACATTGGCGACCAAATTTTTCCTTTAAGAAAGGACGAGAAAAGCGGTGAATCATAATAAAAAAAAAGATGGTAGTGATGGTGCCAGATATGGGTAGGAGTTGTCATGAAAGATAGATTGATTCATCTTCCTTTGCGGAAATCCACCGTTGGATTGTATAAGATCGCTTTGTGATCTGCGCAACTGAATGATTGTAGAATTTCAGGATGCTTTGATATTTGTGCAAGATGAGATCCAACTGTCGATGCTGTGGAAGGAGATCCACCGTTCTTTCGTGGGAAAGATGCAAAGCGAACCCGTCAGATGTGGAGGGCATAAGGCAAGCTGGCTCGAGTCAATGCACCGCACGGTTTAATTTCCATGGCCCAAACCTGTACGGGTTATGTCTCGGACAAAATGAAGGTAACCCCAAGCGACTCGAGTGAACAAAGTGCTGGTGCCCTCGAAATTTCTAATCCCAAATAGCCCCCACCGGGGACTCTCATCAGCGACATATCCAACCCTGCCGATTACCGCAAAACAATCTCCATTCAACGCCAGCAGCCGCAGCGGCGAAGAAACGAAGAGCAAAACCCCAGCGAACGAGCGAACGAACGAACGACGTCTGAACTGGACAACGACTGAAGTAAAGCAAAACCCTAGCGATCTAAACAGAGAAAAAGGGAAAATGGAGAGATCGCGGTCGAAGAGGAGCTACCATTACGACCCGGACTCCAACTCCCAGAGTCCTCCCCACCGCTCCAAGCCCCGCTACGACGGCGGCCACCACCGACGGGGCAACCACCACCGCCGGGGTGGAGACCGCCGTGCCCCGCCACCTCCGCCTCCCCCTCCCCTGCCACCGGCGACGGGGGCGGCGGCGGCGCTTCCCTCCTCCTCCTCTGCCTCATCCCCCAAGATCCAGGACGGAGCGGCGCCACCCAGCGCGGTCACCACCTTTTTCCGCATTCTGTGCCCCGAGTCGAAGGTTGGCGGTGTGATCGGCAAGTCCGGGAGCATCATCAAGACTTTCCGGCAGGAGACCGGCGCGTGGATCAACGTCCACCAGCTGGTCTCCGGCGACGACGAGCGGATCATCGAGACGGCGGACAATCGCCGCCGGGAGCCCGACGGCCGACCCCCGCAGTACTCCCCCGCCCAGGAGGCCCTTGTGCTGATTCACGAGCGGATCGTGGATGCGGAGTTCGAGTATAGCGGCGGCGGGGACGAGGAGGACGAGTATAGCGGTGGCGGCAGTGGTGGAGGCGGAGGAGGGTGGGGCGGTGGAGGAGGAGAGAGGCGAAGGGATAGGGCGCGGGTAACGACGAGGCTGGTGGTGCCGAGGACACACGTCGGGTGCTTGCTGGGGAGGGGAGGGAAGATCATTGAGCAGATGAGGATCGAGACCAAGACCCACATCCGAATCTTGCCGCGGGATCAGTACACTCCTCAGTGCGTCTCGACTTCGGAGGAAGTCGTTCAGGTAGCACTAATGCCTTCCATTGCTGCGATCGTTCTCAATTAATTGCTTGTTTCTTGCTGCGAGCCAGTTTCAATGCTTTGCGTGCTCGGAAAAAGTGGATGCTGAAGTTTCCGTAACAGAGTGAGCTTAAAGTTGAGGAATTTGGATATGTTCAGTCCATAGAGTAAGATACAGATTTCTGAACATGATCAATTATAATCATTGCATCATGGGCCCATTCAAAAGACATTGGATCACATGAATGTTGATTGATTAGCATACAAGCTGGTGAAAAAAAAAAAAATCTTTTGAACAGGTGATGCTAGTTGAAATAGAGGAATCTTAGAAAGATTTTGATGCATCTTATGGTTTACTGATGAGGAGTATTACTCTTACTGTTTAGCCTCCACATCCACCGAAATTCATTCCCCTCTTAATTAAACATGCTTGATAGTCACAAGGTGATTCAATACATGTTTGCAAATAATTTCTACAGATTCTTGCTGAACTTTGAAATACTATTTTCGGGGTCTTCATTCATTCGTTTTATTTTTGTCCTTTCACCATTTCTTTCAAAAATTAAACAAAATTCTTTTCCTGGATACTATTTTGAATTTAATTTTGTGCTCCTATATTTCTGAGGTACTGAATTGATGCAACTATGTTGTGGTGGAAGACTGCGGTGGAGGTGCACTTGGTGAGGTGGAGATTCAAGACCAATGTCCAATCTGTATTATGGATAATCAAGTTTGGCGGGGTCATATGTAGCTGAAGTGCTATTCAAGTATTAGCCCTTTATATGGTGTACTGCATGTACGCTTGTTCAGTGCAGAGTGGTTAAGTAATTGTCTTTTATCAATAGCTAATACGGTGGTTTCTCTAGGTCGCTTGCCAATACTATTCACGAATGCTTTGATACTATATGAGGTTTTGGGATGGTGCTGAAGTACATTTAAAAGGAAAACTCATATTTGCTTGCTTAGATGGGATTCAATTGAGAACATGTTGTAGATTAGTGATTTTCTACTGTTCCTGGTATGGCCAACCCTTCTGATCCCAGCAACTAGTTCAGAGACTCTCTCTGTGCATGTATGCTTTCTTGATTGATAACATGCTTCTTTGACTGTCCAAAAACAGATTGTGGAAATTTGTTAGTAAGGCCCATTCACATTTTTCTTTTTGTGTCTTCCATTTAACATGTTAACCACATTATAAGATTATATTTTGGTGCTAACCTAGCTCATATGTAATATTTCTCTGAAATTCACCTTTGTATATTGTTACACTTTCTCCATAGGTTGTTGGAGAAGGCAATTGTGTGAAGAAAGCTGTTGCAATCATCTCATCTCGTTTAAAGGAGAGCTTGCATCGTGATCGTGGAGCTTTTCGTGGGCGATTACATTCACCAGACCATTACATTCCCCCTGATGATGAGTTCGCCAACAGTACACAACATCCATTGGCGGTGGAAGAATCTGACTTGGGACCACGATCTACTGTGGGTCAAAATAGAGCTAGAATCAATTCGTATAGTTCAGACCCATCTGGATATGCATTTGATTCTGATGGAAATACTCTGAATGATCACTCACAGTCATTATCCTATGAGGACCTTGTGTTTCGAATTCTTTGCCCCAATGATAAAGTTGAGAGTGTTATGGGAGCACCATATGGAATTATTGAAATGCTCCGAGCTGATATAGGTGTGGATGTGCAGGTTCCTGATCCTGTACCAGGTTCTGATGAAAGAATCATTATCATCACTTCTGAAGAGGTGGTAATTTATGGCATCTTTCTTTAATTTTCACTAATTGTCTCGTTCGTAGTATCAGCTAAAATCACATTATAATATGATGCTTAATATTATGCTAGGTTATGTCATTTCAAGGTTTGTAATGTTCTATCTTGGCAAACAAGATAAGTTAGGTTTTCTCGTGTTGCATAGGGTAGTCATATATCAAATTGATGGAAAGTCACTTTCTTCATGATAAAAATTATAATGAGGCCTATGTCAAGAACATCAATCAATTATTTATGCCAACCGACTATCTTTGTCTGTTTAAGGCAAAACCAGTTCTTTCTGGTGCTTTTGTTGAAATATTTTTCTTTTACAAATTTTTCTGTCTTCTGTGGCAGGCATGATATGCTTTATAGTGTTATGTGCATCACAAGGATTATGAGGTCTACTACTTTGATGTGGATTTTGGTATTGTTTTATGAGGAATGAAGTCAAATATTACATAAGGATATATCTAAATTAATTATAAACTGTTTTTGACTTACAGATTCTTGTGAACTTACTTTTTTACCCAAGATTCCCGACCCAAACCCCAAACCTGAAGTAGGTCTGGTTCAAGTCTTTAACTACCCCAAGGTTTGACCAACTTCACTTAAAGTTCTAGAGAAAGTAGCTCGGTATATGACATGTTTAGTGCAGTTCACTTGCCTTATTCTAATGTCACTCTGTAATTATCAACTAAACTTGAAGTTCTGAGTGAACATTCTGCCCTTATCTTCATTTTTTTTGTTTGGAATTTTATTTGCCAGTTATTGGGAAAAATTGAAGATTCCTTTTCACTATCCTTTCATTTCATCTCTTAGCAACCAAACTTAGCCTTATTGTTAATAGAACTTCCCTCTCTGGATGGCAATCTGTCGATATTTCTGATATAACCATCGCATCTTAGGGCTAGTTCAGTGTAGTATAGTTCTAAAACAACTCGTCCTTGTTCAGTAACCATTCTGAGTGTGTATGAGACTAGGCGAAAACCCCTTGATCGGCCTATGCCGAGAACTGGCTGAATAACAGACGCTCGTCATGAGCCGTGTCTCCACAGCTGGTCTCGAAATAAGCGATGTGCTCGACCGGGTCTCCGGTCCCATCGTAGATCCGTCACTGGGGCATAACAACATTTAAAGGAAAACGGACGGATGCAGTGGCAGCGGGTCAGGCTTACGATAGCCTTGGTTGGATGAAAAAAAATCATGCATTTGTGCTCCTACACAATTTTTGGGATATATTTAGCTTTAATATCTGTGCTCACCAAGTATGCTATTCTTACTTAAACAACAAGTCTGCATGGGCTATCGAGACAGAACTAGATGATGAACTACTCTGATAACAAAATCAATGCGATGCCTTTCCTGACATATTATTAAACTTTAGCTTCCTTTCATGGTACATAAATTTTCATATATTTATCCTTCGGTTTATGTGAATCATAAATAATTAAATTGGTTATTCCATAGTAGTATTGAGCATGTTTGTGTTTGTGCAATAGGGTCCGAATGATGATCTTTTTCCAGCTCAGGAAGCTTTGTTGCATATTCAGACTCACATTGTAGACCTCGGTCCCGACAAGGACAACATCATAACAACAAGGCTTCTTGTTCCAGACACTGAAATTGCATGTTTGGAGGGGAAGGATGGATCATTATCAGATATACAAAAATTGACTAATGCCAATGTACAGATCTTACCCAAAGAGGATCTTCCACCCTGTGCATTGGAGGCTGATGAACTTGTACAGGTTTGTGCCCAATGGCCTTGAAGAAGCATGCTTGCTGTTGGCTGAGATATATATGGAAACTGAATTTAATTACATGTTTGGTCTTCAGATGTCCAGTGCTAGTGCTAGTGCTAATTTAAATTCTGGTATGATGTATATAACACTGATGAGTACTTATACCTACAGATTGTAGGGGAGATCAGAGCAGCTCGAAATGCTCTAGTCTGTGTTACTGCAAAGTTGCGGAGTTATTTGTATCGTGACACCTCTGCACCAAAGGATATGCTTCCACCATCTATCGCTGCCTCAAGCCATGTTGGTAGCATTGCTGGGCATGAATCTGGCTCTCCTATTAAAGCTTCAACCCGTGAAGCTTATCCAGGAAGTGATCCTCCCATTGCAATCTATCAAAACATGCATACTGCAACAACTGCATGGCAACCAAAGGTAACATTATGATATTCATGCAACAAGTCTTGACTCGTCATTGCTTTTCTATTTTGCTCACAACCATACAATATGCAACAAATTTGAAAAGCAATCCATGTGGATGCATGTATATGTGTATGTATGCATGGAGAAACATTCGATGTATATTTTGTCATTTAAAATGCTTCTTTTGACCTTTTCTTTGTGCAGACTTTTCTTGTTCATGATCACAGAGAACGAATCAGTTATTAAATTAGATGGTTGTGAACTAAACTCCTTAGCTGTAACTTGTAAGATATATTTCCTAATGCAAATACTTTTTGTACTTCTGTAGCCTGGTTTATTGTTTACCGCTAAAACCCACTAAAACTCCTTATATTTCAAAATGCTGCACAATTAGTAGAAAATATGAAATATGAGAAATAACGAAAAGAAACACTGATTGTTTCATGCAATAAATAATAATACTTCCTAGTTTGCAACTAATTTGATTATGTGCTAAGATGGTTAAGCATTGATGCTACTTTGCCCATCTGCAAACTCAAAATATTGAGCTACCATTGCATTTTTCCGTTGAAACTCTTGTCCACTATGTTTCCTCTAATTTAATCTACTATGCCCTGCGTGACCATTTACACTCTCATAGCCTTATGGATTTTCTTATGAAAAGCTTCCTATCTTCAAGAATTAGTTTCTTATTATTTCCTGGAGTCCTACTGGTAGTGCATATATACTAGTTGTATTAATTATATCTTATACTTTACGCTGATGTACATTTTTCTCTAATACAAATGCAAGTCGTGAAATCTGATGGTTTCCTAGATATGTGTGAAAGAACACCAGTAAGTAGTGAGTTATTTCCTTTGTGGTCCAAAATATATTTTGTGGTAAGGAAGGGCACTCTTCAATTTTCCACTTCTGAATTTGTAGCCATGGAGTTCTAGACAGTTGTTCTTTTTGTTTCTCTGTTATTAAATGTTTATTAGTCATTCTAAATAAATGTACAATATTTGATGCTAGGACACTGGAGGATGTGCAAGTGGATCGTTTGAGCAGGAAGAGAGCAATGTTAATGATGAAGGGAGGCAGAGTGGTGTGAAAAGGTAACTATAGCCTAATTTGTTTGTTTGCATTTTGAGATTTTCTTTGTTTGCATGCTAGCTCATATTTTTGTTTCGCCATTAGACTCAATGTACCACTAATCACCAGAAGCACACTGGAAGTTATAATACCCAGACAGGCAGTTCCAAGCCTAATATTGAGATCAGGAAGCAAGCTTGCTCAGATCAGTGAGGTGATATTAGTATAGTGTTTTCTTACTGAAAAGTATAATGAGATTATGTGGCCCTTAAATTCTTCTTTGGAATATCATTCAATTGATACAGATGTCTGGAGCGACTGTCACCCTTATCGAAGATAGATCTGAATTGGCTGAAAAGGTTGTTCAAATATCAGGAAGTCCAGAGCAGGCTGAGAGAGCCCAGAGCCTGCTCCAGGGATTTATACTAAGTAGTAAGCTCTCTCTCTCTCTCCGTGGGCGCGCGCGCGCATGCGTGTCTCATGCATGTGTGTGCCATTTCATCTATATTACTTGAGAGCTCCTTGGATTGTCACACTTTCCAAACGTATTTCCTAACATCATGAATATAACCTCTTTTTATTTTTGAAAATCAGCACAAGATGACATTCCTTCGAGCTAATCCAAAGTACTGCTATGCTGAAGCTCACTCCCTGCAGAGCAACAATACCTTTTTTTGGTGCTTCTCACTTGTTGTTTTCTGGACCATTTACTGAAAGAATGAAGGGAAAGTTTTCCAAGACTTGTAAAAAGGTAATGTGGGGCTTTATTATGGTTTAAAGACTTTGAGGATTGGTTTCTCTGGCTACATTAAATGCAAATCATGCAAGTTTACACATGTATCTATGCCTCACCATATTTACGATTTCTCAAAAAATTAGTTCCTTGCATGTTCCCTGCCTTTCCAAGCTTGAGATCAAGTTAGAGACTGACAAATATGTCTCAACTCCAATTTCTTTTACTAGATAATCACAATCACAGCTGTTCTCTGTGTAGTATTCCTATGCTTGTGTTCCTTTTACTGCAGTAGCCACAGAGATGTGGATCATGATTTATCCTTTAGAGCAGTTACTATTATTTTTACAATTGTTGGATATATGACTGCTAAACTAATCAAAACAACCATCGACTGAAACACTAATTGCAGCTATGATGGAGTCACATGCTCGGTTTGTTCAAAGTGTAATATACAATTCTTTGAAAGGCTCTTCCATAAAGTAGCAGGCAAAGAACTTTTAGATAACATTTAAAACTGAATCTACTTGCTCATTTTCGTTATCAATGTTTTGTTGGGCAAGTGAAATGAAATGTTGTTTTTGCGATCAATCAATCTGTGGAGACAAGTTCTCTATTCCAAGAGTAGGTTAATTATTTTGATGGATTGATCTTATTATGTGATTCTCCTAGGTCATATTTTTTAAAAAAACGGAAGTTCTAGTTGATAATGTTTTCTTGCTTCTATGAAGGCTAACTTTTGTTGCACTATAGAATGATGCTGAGCTTGAAATAAATTTTGAAGCTTGAGTTGGCTTGGCAGTTTTTGATGAGTATGACTGCTTGTGGTTAATCTTTTGAGAAAATAACTGGATGGCTTTCACAGTTTCAATGTCCATTGATAAGGTTGTTGACTTAATATTCAATAGAATTATAATAAATTGGTCACCATAGTATGGAGGATACAGTGTTCAAACCTATAAAAATTGATAGAAGATATCTATATGGAATATCTCTCTTGAACTCATATTGGGTTGTATACAGGAAGATTGCTAGGTAAGAAGTTGAGTGTGAGAAATTCAGTGTTTCTCCAATCTATAATCTTAATAAGTCCATAAGGTAAAGAAATTGGCCATGTTTTGTGATGGTGGTGAACTAAGTGATTGCCAATCTGTGTATTTTGTTCATTTGTGAATGAATGGTTTGTTGGCAATTTGGACAAAATTCTGGTTACTGCAGAAGGTTCAGTTTGGCAACGAGCACCTCAAAATTCAATGAAGCATAGTTGAAGCCAAATAACCTTAGTAGTAGTGATAACAATGTTACCAATGCTCAGCATAAGCAGTAGATGACAAATAATATCTTGACACTCCAAGAGATGAAGGTTTTCATATATTAACCAACAGTAGATGATGATCACTGAGCGAACGATGATTGTAACATTACCTGAAGCATTCAACATCAAAAGAATTTCATCTTTAAAATGAGGAGGTAGAATGAAGAAATGATGCACCCATTGTTGTCAAAGACGCTTCAGGCGCTTGCCTAGATGCTTGAGAAAGATGATTTGAAACCCTGGAATATCTCAACAATACCTAGGCATGGTAGGTTTAGTCCTGTCTCGCTTCACCTATTCTTTTAGAGCTCCATCAGGTTTATTTTGATGTTGATTTTGGTATATTGGAACCCTTGTAAATAAAGGGCTACTCTAGGATTACCAATCATAAAAGTCTATGAATATCTACTTGCAGAAGCACTTCCAGGAAAGTGCTCTTCTAAAAGATCTTTAGCAAAAGCAAAAGCAGAAGGAACTATAAGAGAATATCTGTTCGAAAATAAAGAGATGGATGACTGATTAAGATGGTCTGCTCTATCCATTTGAGCTTAGAAACCACCAAAATGGGGAGGTGGGGAGTGGGCTTGGGCACTAAGTTGAGGACCTAAAATGAGAAAGCAGACTAAAAAGGGGGGAATATCAAACAGCAAGTCTGATGGAAGATGTGTTCTTGCAGTTGATCTGCTATTTGTAGGGGAGCTTGAAACAAAAATCTTTGTGGAGGTGTCTTGTGTTAACCTTTGCTATATTTTCTGTTTCTTTCTCTTTAACTTTTTGCATTAGAATGCATCATCCACCAATTTCTGGTTTCCTTCCCTTTTTGTCTCCAGGTACTGGCTGTATTCTTCGCCAATTGCATCATCTCATCTTATTAGGTACACTCACCATGGTTCCACTCCATTTACTCTGGTGCCTGCTGAAGTACAGCTACTTTTTATTGTATTTGTCAGTGTCTTAATAACATTTCATGTGGCATGTTTTCTTTGATTTTCATCTAAAATTGCTCCCTTTGCCCATTTTAGTGGTCGCTATTCATGTTAGCAACCATCTTGTAGAATGGCTCAGAAGATTTGCATGGTAAGCTCTTTTTGAAAATTAAATTTATTGTAGATACCCAAATAAAACTTACTGGATACATTTTCTGCACATGAAATAGAAGTCCAGATCTTAACAATCGTAAACTTACACCTGCCTGTACTTTAGTGGTGATCAATTATTCCATGGTCTTCCTTGCCCTTTACCGTTGCTAGATGAGAGCATATACTAGACATCTTTTCCATTGAGGGACAGATGAAGCACTATACTCGCTGAAGATGAAGGTGTAACCCACCTGTCTTGGCCTTTACCAGATGACATAAAAGGCTGGTGACCACATGCTTGTGATGAAAGCCTAATCAGTTGTTTGTGACATTCAAGCGACTTTCATCATTTAGATGCATCAAATGGATGCATACAACTGTACCGTTCCATATCAGGTTTTGTAGAGAAAACCTTAGGCGTGCTTCATATTAGACATTGCTCAGGTCATCAATTACATTCTTTATGTCGACCTCCAGATGAGCATCAAAATATATTACTTGCCTTTACATCATCATAGCAAGTGCAAAAGTTGACCTGCTAGTTTAGCTTCATATATGTCTATGAGGTGAGTCAATCGGTAGACATTCTCCATGTTCAGCAAACACCTTCACAAGATCAAACACAAGGAAATATTCTCTTTAAATATGTGTACACCTATTAATAGCACATTTTCGAAGGCATCCTTCTTATTAGACATTTCTCGGGACATCAATTACATGTTTCATGTCGACCTCTGGATGAGTGTTAAAATATCAGTTGCCTCCACATCATCATACCAAGCGCATAAGTTGGCCCGCTAGTTTAACTTCGTATATCTCTTTAAGGTGAATTGATCTGTGAACAGTCTTCATGTTCAGCTATCATCATCATAGATCGAACACAAGGAAATATCCTCTTTAAATATATGCAATAAACGTAGTAATGGTACTTCTATTATGCACTCAATATCTGAATAAAGCCCATACCTGGAGAAGGTTCCTCATTTGTGATGGTGACAAAAATTACAATGTCTACAGTATTATATTAGGAAATCCTTGAATTTTTCACATACTTTGATTGAATAAACGCTTCTTGCTACCAAAGTTTACACAAATTATTCTGTAATTGATGAATGCCATGAGAAATCGTTAATTATTTGACAGCTCTTCCTTAAGCATTTGGTTGAAATATTTTCTTGTTGGTATTGCATCCCCATTCATTTTATCTGCATAGCTGACATGTATATAGTCAATTTTTAATTGTGTTTCTTGTCTTGTATATAGTCATTTGATGAATTTTCTTCTTTTTTCTGAGTTTCTCTATCTCAGTTTAATCAAAACCTTCATTGTGTAGTTGTATGTTAACAGGAATAAGGGGCAAAGGATCCCACCAAGAAAGAAAAATCCAGTTATTAGGGTGGCAATCATAATTACAATTTTTTCATGACTGTTAGAAACTTCTCAAATTATTTACGCATCTCCAAAATATTTTTGGATACTAAACTATTCCTGAATGACTCGATAATTTATAAATAATCAGTTTTTTTTTTTTTTTTTTTTTTTCTGTTTTGCCAGATTGTGCCCTTGAACTCACGAGGGGCTGGCTGCCCAAAATCTATGTGGGCCCTTTTTTTTCTCTAGGCCAAATCAACCCCAAACAACAATGGCTTTCATGCATTGGACGCTCCAAATATGACTACGGAGAACGGTGTTTCATAAGAATCTGAGTTGAACCAATTGATGTTACTCATTTCATGCATTGATGTGTAACAAAAAGGTGCCCAGACATAAAAAGGCGCATATAAACCATCAGTTCTCTGGCTGGCCGCATCAGTTGGCAATGACATGTTAGTTTGGTGCTTCATGTAATATTTTATGCGCAGCAGATTGGAGCTCCTAACAGGTCACGTGTTTTGGAATCCTGAGTTGGGAGATGTATTTTTATCAATTTGCATGTATCAGATCTTGAATTGATAAGCTGCTTCAAATCATGGATCATTGTGGGGAGTTTCTTGCTGTATTATTTGATTTTTCAGCCTGATCTGCATTGCATAGTGGCGCTAAAGCACTTTGTTCGGTTGAGTTTTGAACAATATCTTAACAAAGAGAAAACATTACAAGGGCCAATTAAGTTTGCTTTAGTGAGCATTTGTGTCAATATTCGTGCATGTTCGGTGTTTCATTAGTTTCCATGTGTTTGTGGTAATGGTCGATAGAGTGGGCAAGGCGGCGGGCGGCTCATCTGCCAAAGGGAGGGGACTGACGGCACGGGGCAAGGAGAAGGGAGGCCTTTGGGTGGTCGCGGGGTAGTTGCTAGTTATGGAGCCATGGGCTTCCAACTTTGTTTCGGGGCCGGACATAGTGAAAATAATAGTGGTGTGGATTTGGAGGTCGAAGCTCTTGGTGGAGTATTGGGAGAGGGAAATCATTCTACATATCACCGCTATTGTCGGCTGGCCACTGGTTGTCGATGGCATTATGGAGTAGCAGAGAATGATGGAGTAGTAGAGATGCCATTGCGCCGTTGTTGTCTGAAATTCAGATTAAAGGCAGTTCCAAGGTCACTTTGTGTATAAAAATGTCTCCAACTTTTGCTATGGGTGTGGACGAATTGGGCATGCTGAAACTGCCTACAAGTACCCGACGCCGAAGCTGGAGGGGAACACGTAGAATTGGATGCGGTCCCCAGTTCCCATGGTGATAGAGACAAGTGGAGACTCGAGGAGCAGCAGTGAGCTGGACTCTAGTTCTAATAAGATGCTCCGGAGGCTGATCTTTGGCTCTTGGTTGGCGGTAATGAAGATCCGAGCACCACGAGATGTGAAGGGGACACTGCGATAGAGGAAGACAACTGAGTCAACCTTGGAATCGTCATCCTTGTGGCCATGCTCTCCTCAGCCATCCGAGCTCTCCTGGCTTGCTTTCGAACTCGGACGGTGGTAGAAGTCAGCAAAGGTAGCGCGACAACGATTACCTCCGAAGGACCGGTTGGCCGACGAGGGTGCCGACTCAGGAATTGGTTCTGGGGCAACTCAGGGAAGTCGCTAAGCTAGGTCGAGCTTCGATCCATTGAATGAGCTGGTCGACTCGGCTGATGAATTGGGCAGAGCTGGGCCGGGCGCTGTGCAGGCTAGCCCGAAGAGCGATGGTGGACGAAGGCTTGGACCACTCGAATAAGAGGCCCAGGAGCCTAGCAACAGGGTCAGCTAAAGTGGGCCTATGCAAGGTGGACTCGGGCCGGCCTGATGGCGCGGATTGGATTGCCCAAATGGAAGGGCCCAGCGAGCCCAAGATGTCCGAGTCAGAAGTTGGGAACGGATAAGACCCTGGTGAGCAGAAGCCGATTGCTGCCCCTCCCTCCTCCTAAGTGCGGACATCTATCCTAACGACGATGGCTTTGGCGACCCTCGATTCTTCTTAGACACCGCCGGAGGGTTCGCCTTCTCCTATCTCCAAGGCTGCTCGGGCCCTTTTTAGTGGCAATGTCCTGGTAGAACTTGATTCGGTGGCGCTGACGCTTCGTTCGGTGATAGAGCCAGCGATGTTGCCAGTCCTAATTATAAGGTGAGGAGGGCCCTCTCAGGAGAGGTGACTAACCTTGTCACGTAGGAGATCCCAACCCTAGTTGCCGATCATTTCAACTGCATCCAGGGGCCCACAAAAAAGAGAGGAGGCTAGGCCTACACTGACAAGTTAGAAAGAAAGAAGTTTCGTGACTTTCTAGCGGAGAGTGGGTTGGTGGATCTTGGATTCTCGGAACCAAGGTTCACATGGTGCAACAACCATATAGGTCGTGCCAAAGTGTGGGAGAGAATTGATAGGGTTGTTGCGTCAGCCTGTTGGGTCCAACATTTTTCTATCTATCAGGTTTGTCACTTCTCTGGATTACTTCGGATCATTGTCCTCTTTTGATTAACACTATTTCTACCTCCTGCCATCACAGACCCTTCCAGTTTAAGAAGATGTAACTTTCGTACCTCCAGTTCTGGAAGGGGGAGGCGTGGGGGACTCCGGTGCGAAGGGATGCCATGTAAAAGGTCACTTACAAGTTGGAGCTTAACAAGTGAAGGCTACGAAGATGGAACCGAGAGGTGGTAGGCAACATCTTCAGATGCTTGGATGAGGTGGAAGCTTCCATTGCTGATACTCAGGGGAAGGAGGATAGGAGCGGCGAGCTATTAGAGGCCGAACTTGTTGATCTTTGTTAGAAGTTGGCTACGCATCACTCTCTTTTGTGGCAGTAGGAGGTCTTTTGGCTGCAGAAATTCGGAGTCTAATAGATTAGGAAAGGGAATAGGAAGAAGGTGGAGGAATATGATTCAGTCCTTGAGGGATGAGACTAGGCAAAGAGTGGAGGGGGAGAGCAGGATAAGATAGATTCTATTTGACTTCTTTAGATGCAGGTGGACAGAGGACAACAATCTATGGGTGGTCGCCTACTTTCCGCCACCGGATGTCGGAGTTGGAACGATGGAGAATGCGGGACTCATTGAGCCGGTCTTAGAGAGTGAGGTGCAGGGTGCACTTTGGGCCTTGGCAGAGAACAAATCTCCGAGACCGGAAGACTTTTTTCTGTTCTTCTTCAGGAGATATTAGTTTATTATTTGGAGGGAGGTAGTGGAGGTAGTCCAACTGTTCTTTAGCAAGGCTTTGATGTTGGATATCCGGAAGAAAACCTGCATTACTTTCATCTCGAAGCACCAGAAAGCGATGGAGCCCAGCCACTTCGGGCCGATCAATTTTTTCACTATTCTTTATAAGGTAGTGAAAAAGATTATGTTGAGCAGGATGAAGCCGTTGTCTAAAGATATTGGCCAAAATGATATTAAATATTGATAGACTATTTATTTTCTTTTTTCTCCCGCTATCTAACAATGGAGTTTTTAGCACTTAATCTGTCTTAAATGTGTTGGCATTGTTCAGCCAGGATACTTGGCATGGTCATTTGAAATTGGCTTTAGCTTTAAGAATCTATAGTAGATCCGACATCAATATCAATCTCTTTATTCCATTAATTAGTGATCTTAGCTGCCCAAACGCTTCCTCATCTCACATGCAGGTATATTGCCAGCGACCTTGGTGTTTATCTTTTAACGGATATTAGCCCAAATAGTGTTCAATATGTTCCTTGGTTTGGAGCAATTGCCGTCCCTTTTTTTTTTCAGGTTTCCACGCTGAACCGTTTGTTCTAGCTCAATGAGAAACAGCCGCTTTTGGTATCGGCCACCGAAAGAGCTAGGTTTGTGTCTCATTTACCCATCAAACTCCACGAGCAATGCATACAGTCGTAAGTGGTGGACTGGTCTCACTCAATATGGACAGCTCTCGGACTGAGGATCCTGCTCTATGTTGAGTCAATGGTTAAAAAAAAACACGAGTGTTTTCTAAGGTCAATGTTTCAGTTTGCGGCAATAGCATTCTAGTTTGAATATAGGCGTAGACCATCACACCGTTTTAAAAGAAGAGATCTATATGGCTCATGGTTGAAATTCTTTTTGTTTTGAAGAAGCCACACCAAGAGCGGCGTTCAGCAACAAACAATGTGGAAAAAAAAAAAGGTTTGTTTGAAGAAAAGCACACAAAGACAGGCGGCCAGCAACGTAGGATGCGAGGAAAATTAGAAATCTTCCACTCAAGATTGCTCGTAGCCTCTCCTGTCGGTATCCACCAAAATCCGAAGGGCTAAAAGACGGTGGTAGTATCTCGGTTTTTCTTTTCCGGAGCCGCAAGATAAAAAGATTTCCTTCTAGAATCTCGGAACAGATATCGTGTGAGATTTCCCTCAGGAAGAAGCTCTACGGTCAACACCCTCTCCTAATAATACTTCTCTTAGCGAGCATGACAAATTAGTGGTTATGATTGAAAAAAGCAGACTCGTTCTCCAAGGTTCTCCAAGTTCTTTTAACCACAGAGCCTCTCAATAACTACAGATCTTTCCAAATAAAAAAAGGGGGAAAAATACATATCTTTAATCTTTTCCTGTGATAGATTCGACAATGTTTATAAGATTTGCAGAAGCAGTCGGCAAAATCATGGCCTTTAAATTTTGTCTGATGATGATATTATTTGTATGCGTGTTGTGACGATTGAGATGTTCCGCTAAAAAACTTCAACACCGGGGCTCACGCTACAGAGAATTCAAACCTGGATGCTTATCCAACTCCCGCATTGTTAACCGTTATGCATTTAATTCAAAATTTCTTCTAGTTAAAGTTTTAAAAATTAAATATTTTAATTCTTTGAAAAGTCTCCGTGGGGTCAGAAACCCAAGAAACAAATTGTGGCACCGTTCTCCTTTTGATCACCTCGCAGCTCTACAAACTTCCATTACATATTTGAGTGACACGAAGATGGACCATGCACTAACCGGCTCCAACTGCTGTTGGAACTAATTGCATGCATTTAGAGTCCGGCACATTGATTTGATGTAGATTCTTTGCTTCTTCTATCTCATGATTGACATCAACTGCTAATAAATTAATTGACTCCGGAGTCTGATTCCCGAGCAGAGCGACAAGAGCACCTGCTATTGTTTTCTTTAATTTTTATTATTACTATTTGATGTACCTTAGAGCTGACCATATCTCACCAACAGGATCGTCCAATTAGAATTCGCTATAACACCGGCGCACAATCGGCAAGGAGCTGCTACCTAGCATGCCCAAAAGCACGCAGATAGGTTCAAACTTTGAAAGCTCACCATAGCCGGTGACGCTCTAGCCGAGACCCCGAGCAATCACCAGAATCCTCTTGACTTCATAGGTAGGGCGTGATTTGCGTACAAGACGTTTGCACCTGATATTCGAGGCATGCGGAGGCTAGCTATTCTTAGCCGACCCACGTGCCTGAATTCCATGACCATTCGTATTCTTCTTCGCCTGTACAACCAACTCTTAGGATATTTTTGGGGTAAGTGCTCGGACACCCTGATAGGTTGTTAGGAATCTTCTTCTATTTTATGAGCATCGTTCCGACTTAAGCATCGAAGGGTCTTTTGCTAGACACACTCCGGCAAGAAAATTTTTTATTTTTACTGTTTCATATTAAAGCGTGGTCATCAATCCAAAATCTTGGCAGCGGCCATCTGCCACCAGTTTCTATCGAGCTCAACTAGAGCAGCCGATTGCCAAGTCAACCAGCATCGTCCCACCATTCATCCTGCGCCTAAAACATGTTGGTTTCCCTGGCAATACTATTATTGTAGTAAATTTTTTAATTGGGCCGTTAAAATAGTCCAACGATCACTGGGCTTACCACCTTTCCCGACACTCACATCAGCGGAGAAAGTGGTTGCCTTCCCACGTAAGATAGTGGAATTCAGAGGCAAATCCTTGTTTTTTCCGGAACCCTGTTGAGCCCGGCTATCCATTTCGATGTTCGCCCCTCATCATCCCAAGGAGAATGGATGGGCCGAAATGCACATAATCCCAAAAGATGATGCAATGCAACGCAACATGCTGCCCTGCATCCAAACCTAATGACATGTTGGGTCCACAGAAAACTCCAGGAGCATCAAAAACTTTTGACCACACCTTCATATATATAACTTTATGATGTATGTACATACTCTAATTTTGATCGAATAATTTTTGACTAAAAGATAAATACGACCAAAATAGCAACATCACGCTATTAGTATCACTCGCGATCAGCACTCTTTCGTGGGTGAGCAAGGGCTTGACACGTGTTGACACGTGTTGACACGTGGCCGTTGAATTTTAGGTCGCCCAACTGTTCATGTTTCATATCTTTTTCCTGAATTCTACTCGACACGTATCTAGTTGGCCGGGATTTCATGGGGTATAGTAACTCTCACATGTAACTACTTTTTTTTTTTCTCCTCTTTTTCTTCCTTTTCTTTTCTTACAAGATAATGGCAGAAATGGCAATGGATAAGTACCGTAATCGTAACAACGTAGGACCCATACGTCTATATGGGTCCTCACATATTCTCTCCATTCAAGTTCTCTAGTTCACATAGATTATAGGTTGGATCCGCTCTGATAACATTTGTAACAACCCAAGATCTCATCCAAAATAACTAGCCGGAAGGTACTATTTATGTCTTTTGAACTTGTATAAATATTCAAGTTCTATTTAGTAAATAATCGATATAGAACTAATTACACGTCTCCACGAGTCCTCCTAGTAACCATCATGAGACAGAGTTGGTAGGCGGCAGGAAGCTTTCTTGTACTATGGTTCGGCCACTTCGGTCCGAGTCGGTTCACAGTTCAAAATAAATCCAGTGTGGGAGCAATCACGGACTACTGAAAAATGGAATAGGGTGGTCGGCACTTGGGTTTTGAACTTCTTGAAGGAAGTGCCATTGTCCTGATCCTCTTCCTCTTTTTCTTAACTCCGCCACCCCTCCAAGTGTTCAATTCTATCTACATCCAGCCACTTACATATCACACGGCAAATTAAACCAACCCGACTTCAAAACCCCGGAAAAGGAAGTTGGATAAAATGACAAGAGGCCAGGCCACATCCTCTATATAAACTGGCGCCCCACCCCTTCCCCTAAAGCTATCTTCTTCACTCAGCTGAGATTAGTAGCCATGGTTTCGCTGGAAGTCATCCGGACCGCGGTCGGGATTCTTGGTGTGTCGAGTTGACTTTTTTTTTTTTTTGATATAGCAGTAGCCTGTTTCGTTTTCTGTTCAACTAGATGATGTTAAATATTCTTATATGGTTTCCTGCTTGACTTCCCATCTTAAACCTCCACAATGATATAAGGGACCTTCGATGTGTTCATGCGTGTTGATTTATGTCCTTTTCATTTGTACCGACACTCTTTTTGGTTTCATTTCTTTACAAAAGTGAATGTCATGATGCCTTGCCCTCTAAAAATAAGCAAACAACATCTGTTTCCATTCGTTTCGGATTTAATCTAGTGACGCAGCTTGTTCTTTGTCGCACAATTTCGATGTATAAACTATCTATTGCTTTCTAAATAATTTGAAATTGATAGTTTTATCCTTTTTCTTACCCCTTCTTTTTTCTGTGTGCGCTGATGCAGGAAATGCAATTGCACTAGGGTTGTTCTTGTCCCCAGTGTAAGCATCGCTCTTTTTGGAAGTTGACACACTTGATAATTAGTCTTCAATATATACATGTGAGAAGTTTTTTATTGAAAGATTGATTTGGATTTCTGTCGTTGGATCACAGGCCAACTTTCATGAGAATACGGAAGAAGGGTTCGGTGGAGGAATTCTCTCCATTCCCTTACCTAGCCACCCTCCTCAACTGCATGATGTGGGTGGTGTACGGGCTGCCCATGGTGCACCCCCATAGCATCCTGGTCATAACCATTAATGGGTCAGGAGTTATCATAGAGCTCTCCTTCGTGCTCCTCTTCCTCCTCTACTCCCAGGGGAGCAAGAGATTCGTGGTGCTTGCGATGCTGTTCGGTGAGATCGCCTTCGTCGGCATCGTCACCCTGCTCGTTCTGATACTTGCCCACACATATGAGCGTCGCTCCTTGATCGTCGGCGTTGTCTGCGTCTTCTTGTGTGCCATGATGTATGCTTCTCCCTTGTCCGTCATGGTATGTGCATGCCCAAGACCAGCTCTCTTATTATATATGCTTGTCCTCGTAACCACCATCACCATGACCGTCATGATATTATGGTATGTTTCTATGTGATGAAAATAACATGCCGGTTTGATATGATGCCTTGCATGCTCGCATCAAGAATAACTTGTCATCATGAATGCTACGTGTCCATGTGCATGTATGGAAAGCTTGGATGAGTTGGCATACATGCAGATCTTGGAATGTGGCGAGTGCTATGTGTGGGATGATGTATGTATGTGCATTTACATGGCTCTCGATTCTGGTTGGCAGAAAATGGTGATAAAGACAAGGAGCGTGGAGTTCATGCCTCTCTTTCTCTCACTAGCTTCTTTCTTCAACGGCACTTGCTGGACTGCCTATGCTCTCATCCGTTTCGACCCATACATCACTGTAAGACTCTCTCTCTCTCTCTCTCTCTCTCTCTCTCTCTCTCTCTCTCTCTCTCTCTCGGGGTCCAATCTTCCACGACAAATTTGGAGCGGCCTACGTGTCAATGGAGCTTAAATGCTACGAGTAAGGTCATTAAGGAAGTTACGAATAAGGTCATTAATAAAGTTGAAACGGGTCATGCCAGGTCTTGCATGGCATCATGAGTTTGTTTTGATGCAGCATTGATGTCAGGGCCAATTTGCATTTGGATTTATTCTAGTTTCACTCAGGCCCAAATTGTGTCGTCTCTCAGCTCGGAATTATACCATGCATCCGCCAGAGCAAATATCCTTCGCCTTGTTAGAGGTTTTGAGACAGATTAATATTCTTGATGGTGTGGATATTAATTCCATCTCCAAGACCGAGGTCAACTAGCTTTGTTGCACCTTCGAAAGAACCATTCTCATCTTAGAGTGCTGATACATCGTGCCCAGTCCCATCCCTGAACCATTTTTCTGTTTGGCGATGGGAACTGGCTCGATATTTCTTATATATCTTGAAGTTGAAGATCAGAATATTTCTGTAATTAATCAAAATATATGGTACATTTTCGCTAGCTTCTGTAACTCCAGCCTACATCTCTCTTAGATTCATTTCCGACTTACAGAAATCAAGCAAGTATCAAAATTGAATGAGTTTTCCCATAATTTAAGATATAAGAAATGATACATAAGAGCGAATGCATTCTGATGAATCTCGCCCATCATTGACCAGTGAAATGATCGATATATATTTGAACTCGTGTTTGCTCGGCAGATTCCAAACGCCCTCGGAGTAATCTTTGCGGTGGCACAACTGGTATTGCACGTCGTGTACCGCAAGTCGACCAAGGAACAGCTGGAGGCGAAGAAGAAGGCCGCGCCCGCTGAGATGGGATTGACCGAGGTGGTGGTGGTGAAGGGAGAGACGAACAAGATCGGCAATGCACCTCCTAATGGCCACCAATAAGGTGAAGTGCGTGAGATGCCATGAGAGCTCCACGCCTCTCTAATGGTATAAAACCCTTCCCGAAGGGCTTAGGGATTTTTCCGTTGCCTTTCAATGTCAGTTGCAGGTATCATGTTTAGTTCGTATCCATGTCTGGGACTCTTGCAAGATTTCATGATTTCATGTATGTTCTCCATCTTTCATCAAGAAAATTGTTTGCTCTTTGTTTTCCAGCCAACCAACCATAGCAAGGGGTTTGGTTCACACCTAGTTTAGGTCGATCGGGTTCGATCTCTTGGGTCTTGGCCTGCGAGTCGGTCTTTATCCAACCAAGCTGGATGACCGAATCCAAATCTGATTGTCATCCAATGGATGTGATGTGTCTGCATCTGCCATCGAGAAAATTAGAATGATGTACATTTGGGCCACTCAGGTACGAACACACCCAATATAATTAGAGAACAAAATATCATAGACTGCCATAGGCAACTCTCCCTCCCTAGTCCATAGCATACTCTCAGAGTGGCTAGCGGCGTAAGTAGCTATCCAATTTGTGGCTCCATTAGCATCCTTAAATACATGTTTGGCCTGAAAGGCCTCCCCATCCCTACCCATAGCCCATATGTTTTGAATCAGAGGATGGTCCGCCCCAGTCCCGCTCGCCCCCCATAGATCCATCCTATTATTGTGGCCGAGTCTCCCTCTACCATAATGGAGCTGGCCTACAGGACATTTCGTGCATATCGAAGACCGGCCCATGCGGCTTGCCGTTCAGCACCAAGGACCGAGATATCAGATAACTGACAACTACTAGTCGCCACCACTCTCAACCTAGAGTCCCTAATGACAAAACCCGCACCCCCATTGCTCCCTCCATCAAAAATAGATCCGTCGAAATTGACTTTGTGGAAGCTCGGGGGTGGAATTTTCCAGATGAAGAACATCACAAGTGGCGCTACCTGAGCTGAGTGGGAGTCCTAGATGTTATGAGCTATCAAAGGCCCACCTGTAGAGGTACCGTGATTGAGCTCCATTGCCTGTACTCGAGCCCGTTCCACCGCAAACCTTGGGGACAAACTATGTTCATCAAAAGTCCGAGCATTTCTAGCCAGGCAGATCTGGTAAGTAGTGCAGGTGGCTCCAATGGCTACGTATCGCTGCTGAGGATTGCCTGATCAATACTGGATAACCTGAATGAACTGATCTCTCTGACTCCAAGCCCCTTGTGGAAGCCCTGAAAGCTGCCATGTCCTCCTTACCCATGCACATTGGAACAGATGTGGTCTACCGTCTTGTCGTCTCCACACATCAGACACTGAGAGGTATCCTCGCCTATGTCTACTCAATACTACTTTTGGCGGAAGGTGGTCCCAGATCACCAATAAAAATGTTCTTGGCCAAAACTATTCTTCAAACACAATAACTTCCTATTATGAGCTTGCCTAGAATAAAGTTGGCAATGAGCCATCAACAACTATTTGCGAAAAAATTCACAAGTTTGGCCATCGAATACCTGAAATATGATGGTGATGAAGGCGCTGTGATGAGTTTAGGTCTGAATTGGAGAGAATCTAGTCACATAGTTACCACACCATAAAAGAAGACAAGAAATATGCACTTCAATTTCCGAGGAAACATATATCGCATAAGTTCTTATTCTATTGAGGTAATCTATCCGGATCCCCTTTCATTCGAGGTTAAGCTAAAGAGATGTAGCTTGCAATAGTTTGTGAATTCATCGATCGCACGCTATCGTATGGAAAGTTATGCCATGTACAATACAAGATCGACACGGTTAGGATCGGCACATATTATTTCATGCCGTTTTTAATTAGAGTGCAAGCTTGAAAGAAAATGTAATAGTTAGTTGATGTGTAACAATTAGAATAATCAATGCAATCCGCATCTAAACTAAACATGCAAATCTCAAACTTCACTATGCATTATGCTCATCCCCCGCAACTAAAATTTTCAATTTCCAGCTCCATTTACACCTCAACTCTACTCCATTTTATAAACCATGCTGATGTTTATAATTTATACTCACTTGCAGAGTTGAATATATCTTAGCAGTTGCACTGTTCCTCTATCCGGGAGCAAGTCTTGGACTCAAAGTCCTTAGGACATGTTTCCCAAATGTATGACAGCTCAAAATTCTAATTGGTCGGTACTCTCAAAAGAAATACGGAGAGAGGGAGAGAGTGTGTGTGTTGGAGAAAAGGAAAGGTGCCAAACTAATTTCTTGTTATTTTCTTGGGATTCAACTACTCTCTCAAAAGAATTAGGGCAGGGCTAACATGAAACGGGCCGGCTCGGCCCGTCCGGCCCAGTAATACAATGAAGCCCAACACCCCTGGAGTTGTATCAGCCGTCATTTAACACGGGCTGGATTACCGAGCTTGAGATATCCTCCTTTCTTTCGCGAAGGAAATCCCCCGACGCCGGACTCGAGCTGCCGCGAAATACGATGACCGCTTCTCTCCTCCATCTCCCCTCCCCTGCACCCTCGCTACGGAGGTACGCTTTTATAATTCTTTCTTCTAGGGTTTTCACATCTATCTAGCCTGCCCACGATCTGTTCGATGGCCGGGGAGCTGACGAATAGCTGTGTACCGCACACTGCTAACAATCTGTTTGTTGAAACGTCGACTTGATAACAATACGCCGATCTCTTGTGCAAACTATGGTGACAGTGTTGCAGTTTTTCCAAGAAAATTTGAGTTCAATTCCGACATCATTGCGAGGCCTGGATTGCTGTGGTTTTCTACGAAAGGGTTCTTGAAGCTACGCTATGCTCTCGAAGAAGATTATCTTTCCTGCGGTCTCGAGAATTTGCCGAGGTGGGACATGTAGCTACTTTGAAATTTGTTCTACATGGACGTCACGCACAAATAAATAAATTGTGGCGGCCTTTGCATATTAGAAGCGCAAGCTTCCTGATTTCTTGTAATATGCTTGTAATTTTTAGAAGAAAAAGGGGATTATCAAATGAAATAGCACCCCCCACCCCCTGATTTAACTTTTAGATCGAGGATTTCTACTTAAATAACTATCTACTCATTAAAACAAGATCTTTGCTCGAAAGAGGAGTTCTTGGTAAGTCAGGAGTTCATTTAAGGGTTTCTCTAATTCTAGAGATATTATAGTTAGTTAGTTTTTTAATGAATCATTTAAAATTTGTCTATGTTGATTCATTATTGCCTTCATTTGTCCTATGTGATGTAACAGTTCCATTCACATATACTTTGAATTGGGGACTAACGAGTACTCCGCAAATTAATTGTTAGCAGTTCAAAGATGCTTGATAGGAAAAATGTTAACATGGGTGATATGGAGGACTTTGAGAGACAGATTCAAGATTTCTATATTGAAGTCAGAACGAAGCTTGAAATGGGAAATAAAGAGGATGCCATAGACTTACTTCAAGCAAATTATGAAGTAGTGAAGGAGCAGATCGACGATGGTGCTAAAGGCATAGAGCAAGCTGCTATTCTAGATGTTGTAGCTTTGGGATACATAGGTGTTGGCAACCTTAAGTTTGTTGAGCATCTACTTGATATGGTAATTTTATTGACTCTGGATTGTGTATGGTTCAAAGCTGTTCTTCATAAGCAGTTTGAGATAGATTCTCATATTAAGAAACTAAAAAGTATAAAAGCATGCAGATTAACAACTCACACTTGTAATGCATGTGATTTGCATATGACTACACATACATATACCTAATAATTTGAGAGGGAGAGAACTCAAAGTGTCATATATGTCAGGCTCTAAAATTTTCTAGGATAGCTATGATGCATTAGTTTTTCATATATCTTAAAACATTCAAACATTAAAATTTGTACACTGGAAAAGCCATCTCTTCAAAACCAGCACAATTCATTTAAACATCATTTTATTACTTGGATTTTGAAGATTTCTGTCATTCCAAATATACTCTATTTGATAGTATTTCTTATTTTTTATGCAATGCTGATATATTTCTACATGTTTTTGTGATTAACAGTTGAATGACATAGTGGGTGCTCTGCATGATGGCTACCCGCTAGTGGATTCAATACTAATACATATGGGAAGTATGTTCACAACTTTGGGGAAGTTTGAGGATGCTATTCTCGTGTACCAAAGAGGCCTCAAAATTCTTGAGAGAGAGTTTGGTAAGTACAGATTCTGTAACTGTTTCGGTAGCACATTGCACAGTGATTTTCAGCATATGATAGTTTATATTTTTGCAGTGGAGCATGAGGTGCTTTTACGGTCTAAGTTGCTAGTGTAGAAATATAGGCATCATTTTGGTTGTGATTTAACCATAGGAGATCCTACTAAATATGTCCCAAGAAGTTTGTGTGCTGAACAGCTAGCAATACATATCCTCCAATCAAGACAATTGTTTTGAATTTATAGCCCAGTTTCTAAAGATATGCTATTTGTTTAACTATGTTATATGGAGATTGCTATGTTGTTGATGTATTTGGACATGGTGACAAGATTTAAGAATCTTTGAATCTCACACAATAAAATTTGGCACCAATAGCTATAAGGAGTGAGAAAATAACAAGTGAGGAACATTATTATGAGGCCTGCTGGAAATATAATATTAAGCCTTTGAATTCAGTATATTTTATTCAGTTGTTAAAATCCTTCCCTTAGAATTTTGCAGGAAATCCAAGATTATATAGAACTTTGGGACTGATCTAACAAGACTATATTCACTTCACCATAACATGAATTAGGAGATAAATGATTTTCATTGGAACTTCAACAATTCAATCAAGTTTAACACAATTTAACAATTATTTCATAGAAATTGCTACAAGCATTCTATATCTCCACTCTACTCCTCCATCAATGCAGCTGCTGCCACTTAGACCTATGCCAACACATTATATTTACTCATAAAGGAAGCTTGGAATGAGGATATGCAGCAGGTTGTTGACTGTAATGATGGAGAAGGTTGAATGGAGAAGTGAAAGACAGGAGGTGGTGGATGAAATGGAGGGAAGAGCAGGTCTGGTGCTGACTTGGAGGTGGTGGAGATGAGGAGGAAAAAAAGTAAAGGGTGACATTGATTATCAAGGAATGAAGAGAGCTGTGGCAACACTACGAGAATAAAGAAGGACAATAATGATACATAGGAGTATAAAAGAATGGTTTTGGGGCTTGTGGCATCCAAATGGTAGTATTCTTTTTTTTTCATGGTTATTATTGGGGGAATTTGGGAAGCAGGGCTGGGGAAGGGGCTGCAGCTGCAGGGATGGTAGATAAAGGTCAGCTTGCACATTTATAACATATCAGTTCATGTTGAGTTGGATGTCTTGATGCATGATTTTGGAAACAAAGGCAAGTAGTTTGGGCACTTACATTATGACGCGTAAAACTAAATTATCATAATCCCTTTGTGTGTCTACTTTCTAGCACTCAGTGGTTAAATTGATTAAAGCAAGGTTTGTTGTACCAATCAGTACCACACCATACCGGTATGCAGTCTTGTACTGCACTGACACTTGGTATACCATATCGTCTCATACCGTATCGCATACTGACACTGTAATAGGATAGTACTAGAACGGGATCCAGTACGGAGACGGTGAACCTTGGATTGAAATATGCATTCAACATGGTTTCCCAAAAAGCAAGCGTCATAGACATGCCATAGTTAATTGCCTTCCCATCTAGTTTGTTGCATTATTTCTTCCATATTTTTTCAATAATTTTACATAATACAAGTCATATAAAGAATTATATTCATTATAATTCATTATATTTGTGCATGTTTATAAGATACGGTGTTGATTTAGGCTGACTATCTCTTGTTGTGTAACATAAAATACCAAGCATTAAGGATGACGCTTACAGATCAAGCCATTCATTTAAATTTGTTATTTTCATTTCCTTGTTAAAAAGAGTGTCTAATACAGCAAAATTTTGTAGGAAAGAACAGTCCTTTTCTCATAACACCACTTATGGGAATGGCAAAAGTCTTAAGGTTAATTGGAAGGGTCACTAAAGCCATAACAATTTATCACCGGGCTGTTGATATTTCGGAGAAGAACAGAGGAGCAGAAAGCAAGGAGCTTGTGATACCTTTATTTGCCCTTGGCAATCTTTTTATCAGCGAAGGAAAGGCAACAGATGCTGAAACTTGCTTTAGCAGGTAAATAATCTGTCAGCATATTTTCAGACCATTAACAAGCCTCAAATTGATGTACTTGACTAATTTTGTGAAAGGTATAATATGTTTTTATTTGGGTTCCATTAATCACAAACGAGTATTAATTTATGCTTTACATATATCATTTCCTTTTAGTCTACAATTTTTGCTTCTATTTATTTTTTTTTACAATCTTCTAGTGTCATTCTCCATTGATAGGTCTTCGAATATGTTTTTTGCAGTTCTTGCTGCAAGCCACTCTTTTTGGCTGCCTGGATACAAAAGAATTTGTTCTCCATTGCAAAACTATCAATGCTGATACACCTAATTATTTGTAGTCCTACTTTTATTATGATATGTTTGATCTTCTGATAGGTTGCCTATGAGCTTGCTTTAACTCAGTCAAGCACCTAAACCAGCTCCGTCATCAACTATGACTCCATAGCGTGAAAAGAGAATTTACGAAAAGAATCTCTTCTATAAATAGAGTATCATTATAATTTGTCAGTTCTCACTTTAGTACTTGGAAGCACATTGCAGTTTTCTTTTAAAAAAAATCTCTTTGCATTTGCAAGTCTCCTCTCATTGATTAGCAAAATAATATCTTCACATAGCATCCACTATAGCAACTTCAATAACTCAGCAGGAAGACATTCATGATTGTGAGAGTAAATACTGGATTTGCTTATGGATGGTGCTCAGGTGGGCTAGGGCCTAAAATTAACATCTAAAGAGTGAGTATATGTGGATTTATTTTGAGCACACACAGAAGTTGATTTGCAATTACAATCAGTATTCGTACTCTATCTTTTTGGCAGCTTGACTTGAAAATACAAATGGATAAATATAGATGATTATTTCTAGAAACTTAAGTTTAGTGTATGATGCAAATATGTGCTTTGAAAGAAAAGAAAGAAAGAAACAAAATGCTAACGAATGCTTCTTATGTTGAAGGATATGGCCTTGGATAGGAATGGGTGTAAAAACATTTTCTGTGAAGATGGTAGATCAACACATTATTGTAGCTGGGGTCTTTAGTATGTATTACAATTGGAAAGCATTTTGATTGTGAAAATTTGAAGTTTATGATTAGTTGTACCCCCATTGACAGACACTATTCATGGGGCATTTCTCACAGTTTGTAGCTTTAGATAATCAATTTATCATGTTCTCCACTTGTCAGATGGAGTATCAATAATGATTCACCTAATAAGTCAGTCCTCTTTTTGACCCTTCCAAGGCTGAAGAAGGAAGTTCAAGGAACTTTCCTACATTGCGAAGCAAGGTTTCCTACCACAAAAATCCCAAGGGCCGGCAGAATATTTTCCTCCTAAAATTTCTATACAAACAAGTGGCTTCCAGTTGAGAGATCTCTAATTTTGGTTACCTGTGGTAGCAAGTAATGGTTCTGAATTTATACATCTTTCTGGTTTTAGCGGATAATGAGAAGTCACTGCTCTTTGTACATTCATCATATCAATTTCTTTGTCATGCAATTCATTCTGTGCTTTCTTTTAGAATTTAGAAGTGAGCTTTTTTTTTCTTCTTCTATTTTCAAGGATTTTATGCATATATAAAAAAGTATATGGAGAAAATGATGGAAGGACTGGAATGGCTATGTGTTCTTTGGCACATGCTCTTTGTGCAAAAGGTAACTTCTGCTATGCTCTGTGCAGCAACAGTAGGCAAATTTAGAACTTTTCTTTACAGTCAGCAGAATCTTCTATATGAGGAATATTAGGAAGAATTATTTTGACAGCTTTTGCTATATATTGCCTAAGAACTCTTAATTTTACAGGAAGCGTGCAGGAAGCTATTCATATGTATAAAAGAGGTCTTCAAGTTGTAAGGGATTCTAAGTTAATGAATTTAGATGATGATGTTTTAGAAAAAATGAGGATTGACTTGGCAGAGTTGCTCCATGTTACTGGAAGGTAAACTTTACATCTCCATGTTACATCAGATTATGTGCAATATGTAGGAAATCAATGACAGTATGGTTGTTAATAGAATATAATCCTGTCAATGTATTCTATACTCTATTACAGCATATGCCTGGATAGTTTTTATTTACGAATTTCTACAGGGATTAATTTGTTTTTTAATGATACTGTTCATTGATTTGTCCTGTATGATTTGGCCTACGGTGCCCTTGTTTTACATATTTGTTTTCAGATATAATATGTTTTCTGGTCAGTTTTGTGAATCCCAAAATCGTCGAAGCATCTCAACTTGTTTTAAATTCCTGAACCATAAACTCATGAATTGAAGGGCAGGCTGAATAATTACATTTTAGAAAAAAGAGATCAGGAGGCTTCTTGCATGTCTCATGGTTAATTTGTTTCCTTCTCTGCATATCTCATGATTTTGGAACAACTGATCATAATTATAACTGGCAAGGGTTATGAAAAGATTTATGAATATGTTAGCGTGTTTCAAATTAACACATAATTTGCAGAGATGTTGGTTTTACTTTAGTAGATTTAGATATCAAGAAAGTTTTGTGTTATTATATGCATTTATGTACTCATGTAAAGCAAACTTTGTCCAAAAAAATGAATATGGCTTATGTGTTATTGCTTGGACGTTGGAGTATCTTGTAGCACAAATTTAAAATTTCTCCTTGATTTAATTACTTTTGGGGGAAAAATTAGTATTGAAAAATAAATCATGTTTTCGAGAATAATGAAAAATTCTAGCGATGGCAAGTAAGGTCATTAGCAACTGAAAGAGGAGACCAAACAATTTTGTTAGATTGTAGACTTAGGCCACGTCAACTCAAAGTCTGACTAGAAATCTGAATTATGATATAATTTCAAAGGACTATAAAAATGTTAGGAACAGGTTTATGCAGCTGCAGATTCCAGCAAAGAATAGCTCCAGAGCAGATTCTTAAAAGTGTATTACCCCATTCCACCTAGCTTCTCTTTATCTGCAAAGTAATCAGCCTTGACCATATAAATAAAGATAAACATCATGTTTTTCTCCTGATTTTTCTTGCACAGTTTGTCAGAAAAAAAAAAAAAAAACTAAAAGAAGAAACTGAACAATCTGCAGGTTGACTGGTGCTATCCCTTTTTTCCTCACTTAGTTGATTCTGGTAGAAGAACAAAATAAACCAGAAGCAAATTTAAACTAATAACTAGAAGCTAAAGCAACTAAATAGGGCCAAGAGATTAAGAACAAAACCTAAGCTAAGGATAACTGGAAGGCCTCACACCTCCTCTTCCTGTTGGACCTTCAGTCTTGCACCTCCAGTCTTCACATGGTCTCAACAGAGGAACTCTGGCCTCTCACCAAAGCCTCCTCCGAAATCATAACCTTGTACCACAGGGTCTGAAGTAGTTTCTCACCACTCAAGAATTTGAGAAGAATCTCAAGAGAAAATATTACTAATGCTCTGATGATTGATTTGAGTGCATGGGGGGAAGCGATATTTATAGGTTGAAGTCCATTTACATCAAAGAAAACTTATGGGAGCCTCCTGGAACTTGACTAGAAATCAGGAACTAGAGTCCTAAGTCATCTCAACTAAGAAAACTCGATAAAAGAGAGCTTCTAGAACAATTTTGCTTCTGATAATGAGAAGGTTGTCGTCGGAAGACTTTGGATGACAATCTGTTGACTATCTGAAACCTTCTAATGACAAACAACCTGCCATCGATCTTCTGTTCTTCATCTTCAACTCAGGTTTGGCTTCTGAATTTGGTGATAAGTGCTCCATCCAGTGGTTTCAGATGGCATAGATGTCTGTTCTTGTGTTGTAGCCCTTCTGGTAGCCTTCTAGAAGAAAACCTTCCGATGGTGATATGGGTGCCGTCCAATTCTTCCGACGGTGAGATGTCCACTGTTGGTTCATATTGACGGCCTATAGGCTTCCGTCGGATCATTCTAGGCATGCCTAGGTCTGGTATGACTCTGAGGGTCAGGAGTTGCTGTCTTGAGTGCTTGGTGTGCCTTTTGTTTGCATTGCTAGTGTTCTAAAAATCACTAATATAATTGAAAAAGATCGTTTTGCTTTGTATGGCAAACAATGGACCCAATTACATGAACAGAACTTGCGCAAGGTACATGGTTAACTTATTTAAGGCTTGATAGGTTACTTTGATGATTGATTCTGTAAAATGATGACAGGCAGACCCATCCCTACATTTATGTTAGGAATCAAAGAAATGAGCTAAGTTAGCGATCATTCATCGGAGGTGCTAAAAAATGCACAAGGCAACAGGATAATGAATGGAGCAAGGTGCATTAGAAACCTGATTTACCACACAGTTAAATGTTGACAAGTTATCTTTTTAACCACTTTGGTTTAACCCTTTAACACATTCAGATATTTGAAGTGTCTGTATTTTACAATCAGGTAGCTTGGATCTACACCAGTTACAAGCTCAGCATGTTTTGGAGTTTCTCCACCCATCAAAAATTTTAACATGCATAACGCCAATCCCTCTCTCCCCCTTTTTTCTTGTTTGAAAATTGTACAGATCGTGCAAGATTCTGCGGTCAAAGGTTTGGTCTGCTGAACAAAATTATAGTGGAAAAACTCTTTTGTACGTTAAATTCTTTACATCAGCATTCTATTTTGGAATTACACGTTAGCAAAATGTTCGCATCTTTGGTACATGTTGAGTAGTAATTTCATGTCTGTTTCCAATTCAATTTTAGTGTTATCTGTGCTTGACATTGAGGTGGTTGGGCTTTCTAAACATTTCTAGGTTTGCTTGGCTTTGTCTTTCTTCAGGGAACAGGAGGGCAGAGAGCTACTCGAGGAATGTTTGCTGATCACTGAAAGGTACAAAGGGATCGAGCATCCTAGTTCAGTGACTCATCTACTGAATCTTGCAACCTCACATTCTCGTTCAAAAAATTTTGTTGAGGCAGAGCGCTTGCTAAGGACATGTTTGCATATCATGTCAAAAACAGTGGGCCCAAATGATCTGTCCATCACTGTCCCAATGTTACACCTGGCAGTTGCATTATACCATTTAAAAGGAGATGAAGAAGCTGAAAGTCTTGCTATTGAAGCATTGCACATCCGGGAAAATGCATATGGAAAAGAATCTCTTCCAGTAGGTTTGTTTCATTTATACTTGATAACTGGAAAACTTAATGAAGAAATTTTTAGGGTCTACTTGTTCACAAAGTAACGAGCACAATCTCATTCAGGCCATATAACTGAAAATCCTCCTTGACTCCCTTATTTTGATGCCTAATGGAGAAGCAATACATTTTGCAACTTGGACCATCTGCTAGTCGGAAATGATGATATGCTGTTATACAGAATATACTTCAAATTTAAAAATGTATTTGTTTTGTTTCTCTCATAAAATAATGCCTTGAGAGTCGGAATAGATATTTTTCTGAATAAATAGGAAGTAGCTGTCCATGTACATTTCCATCAGAAGGGAAGCGCCATGATTTAGCACATCTAATCGTAATCATTCTGACATTAAAATCAAGGAATCACTTGCATTTGCTTGTGCTGATGCTGTGAATAGAACCTTTTCCCAGTAAATTTGGAATTGAAACTATATCTGTTTTCAACACCAAAATATAGCTTCCATTGTTGAATTAGATAAGGACCTGAAAAGCCTAGACTACCAGAAATTTTTACATGAGTTTTTGAATCCTCGTTCTTCATAAATGTGTGTTACTTGATCAAATTGTAAGTAAATGGTCACTGCAGGTTGCCTTTTTTTTCCCGAAGATGCATTTCTAAGGAAGTTGGAAAAAGAAAAGGTCAATGACATAAATATTTTTTTATAATA
This sequence comes from Phoenix roebelenii, assembly GCA_025769935.1. Taxonomy (NCBI): domain Eukaryota; kingdom Viridiplantae; phylum Streptophyta; class Magnoliopsida; order Arecales; family Arecaceae; genus Phoenix; species Phoenix roebelenii. The sequence continues at coordinate 11,915,051 of JAOXJJ010001100.1, forward strand.
GTGCATGGAAAAAAGCTATTTCAAATTTGCTACAAGTTGCACTGTAGAACTTACAACTGACAATGCAGAGCTGTCTAGCCATTTTGGCATATTTAGCATGATGCCAAAATGGCATCTGGATAGCACACAATCAAAACTATGGACCCATATCAGCCTGATTGGTAGTAGTTAGAATCAGTACTTCCCGGTGATTTATGCTCATTATGCATTTCTTCATCAACAGGTGAAGCCCTTGATTGCCTAGTTTCAATTCAGACAAGATTAGGGAGGGATGACAGTGACATATTGGCCAATTTGAAAAGAATTTTGAGCATTCAAGAGAAAGAGATGGGTTATGAAAGTGAAGAGGTGATGACAACCCTTAAAAAGGTTGTCTACTATCTGGATAAAATGGGGAAAAAAGAAGAGAAGTTGCATCTTCAGAGGAGACTGTCCTTGCTCCGCACCAAATACAAGCATAAGGTTCCTGTTTAAGAGGTGTGCTACGAGGGTATCATGATTTATTAATGCTTTCCTATTTTGCAGAAGTCTGTAACTAAACCAACAGTTGTTTGTTGCAGATTGACGAGCTTTGGATTCTTAATTACTGGATATGGCTTTTAAGAGCTACAAGAGTAACCTGCTCCTGCCTACGCCACATTGTTTGACATGCTGATTGGACATCAGGTCCAAGTTCTATGCAGGTCTGTGAATCAGCTGCCATATAGTAGCCGGCCATGCAACAACCTCTTTGACATGATAGTGCTGAATCGGTGATGGTCCAAACTACAGATCATTAGTTAAACTGGGAACTCCATCATCATGGATATGGGTTCTTGAGTTCCATAGACATTTGCTAGCCATATAAGCCAGGTGATTGCTTCTTTCTTCGTGGAATGCAGGCCTTTGCTACAATAGAGCAAAAGCCTGCAAGCTGTTGTGCCCGCAACAGACATTTCACGCATAAATTGTCCATGTATTTATCGTGTAAATGTCAGTCTTGAGTAATATCATTCTGTTCAGCTTTCATAGGATATGTTGATTTCTGTGCACTCGAGTGCAGTATCCCATCTCGTTGCCATCCTGAGAATAAATGCTTAACATGCATGGAAAGATGATGTTCAATCTGAAGGGCCAGACAACCCTCTTGCATCCTACTACAGGGAGGAACAAAGGACCATCCGAAGAACTCGGAACAGCTGGATAAAAAGCACCATTTGATGTTTTGAGTCTCCCAAAGCTACAATACCAAAATTATACTTATGGAAATGGAAGAGATTGTTTATCTGATAGTACAGCTTTTGTTTGGACATAAGTAAAGGAACCGAAGATCATCATTTGACATCAAGGCAATATTTCACATAAAAAAAAGACATCAAGGCAATATATAATCACCTCAGAAACTAAGCGTGAACTGTCCTTACCTTTACCTGCAACTGAACATTACGCATGATACAAGAATGTTGCTGCATCTAAAACTTCAATTAGATGCACCATCCATTACTGATGAACCATGTCAGCTAAAAAGAAAAAAATTGTAAGCCATGATCAAGAAAAACAGCTAACTTCACATTTGTTGCCTCTTCAAATTTTAATATTAGCAAATACCAAGAGAAATTTAAAAAATAGATCAAAGCCCTGAAGCAGTGAACAGAGGCCATAGACGCTCAACACTTGGTATTTGCTAAACACGAGGACTTAGAATTTTTAATTACCACTGTTAATTTTCCCTTTTTCATGTGTACTAGACGCTCAACACTTGGTATTTGCTAAACACGAGGACTTAGAATTTTTAATTACCACTGTTAATTTTCCCTTTTTC
>JAOXJJ010001100.1:11916951-11939640 GCA_025769935.1 Phoenix roebelenii
ATGTGTACTACTTAAGCGCCCACAATGACAAGTGCATTAGTTATTTTTTTGTCCTTGGAAATCGACATAAATTTGGATCGAGGCTCAAAAACCAAGTTTCAGTTTTGGTCTCGACTTTGGATTACCTAATCTGGGTTTCAGCAATTTTGGCAATTAAAGTAATTTTGTCTTCGACTTCTTCAATTTGACCAAACATAATTAAAAAAAACAAAAAATTAAAAGACAAGGAAAATTAGGAATAAAAGAGCATATAAGGAAAAAATTAGACATCATTTTACATTTTGTTATATTGTTTGGGGGTTTTGGTTCTATAGTTTCATGTTTTCATCTTGAAACAATACAATAATTTATTGCTTTAAAGGCAAAAAATCATGTCATTTTTCAAATTGCTTAAGCATTAAATATCCTGTTATTATTTGAGGACAATCAGAATATCACATCCATGAGAACCATAATGTTTACAAGATTCAAGATCTGGGATAAGCCAATTAATGTCCTAAGATCTGTATGTCTAAATTTATTTGAATGCAACACTGCAATCCCCAAAACTAAAAATATTTAAATTTAATTTTGAGAAAATGCTGGACGAAGCTTTAAGAAATGAAGAATAACAAAAAGAAAATGATGAGTGGCCCATGTATTCAATAAACTTGGCCTTTTAAGGTTTGCCCAAAGGTCTTCTAATCTTGGATCCATTACAGGTGAAACAGGAGAAACATTTTGCCTTCCACTTTGGAGTTCAGCCAAATCTGCAAACCATGAAGAGACCTCTCTCCAATGTAAAATTTATATAAGAGCTAGAATGACAATTTAAAAAAAATATTATTAGAAGTTTGATTATGTGCTGGAATTTCTTCCAACATTCCTCAGTGATACATTCTTGCTCTTCTCCTTAACCATTCTCTTCTTATCAATCTATTTACTTTTTCACTATTAAAATTCTAGATATTCTCATCACCACTAGATAGATCTGAATTTAAGGATACTTTAGCATTGATGCAAAAAATCGCATTTAAGGAAAAAGCATAGAAGGTAAAAAGATAGATTAACAAAACAACAACAATAAGAATAACATAGAAACCAAATAAAAGGGTTTCTTAAATTATCTGAAACTCTAAGTCATTATTTTGCTTCTTGCTTCTCTATTAAAGTCATAATGATCCTAATTTCAACTATTGGATCTTGGTCAGAGATAAATAGGTATGAATTTGAGCATCCTTTTGTATTGATATAGAAATTTATATTCAAGGCAAAATAACAAGCAAAGAAGATAGAGAAATAAAAATAAAAAAATAACATAAAAAACAAAGAGTTTCTAAAATTAGTTGAAACTCCAAGAGCATTTACTATAATCTTTTTGTCAAATTAACCAGCATTGAAACAAATAGCTCCCTCCATGTTCCGGCAAAATAGAAGATCTACATGACCAAATTTTCCATCTATTAAACCCCAAGACTTCATTAATCGGGGAAAAATGGAACCAATTGAGCTATAATTATTCCTATTACTTCGACAATGAATTGCATCTAAATGAAACTAACTAGAGCTGCATTGGTATTCATGCAATAAAAAGTCTAACATGCCATTAGTAGATAACCAACAAATAATGAATGCCACTCAAGAAATAGTAAAATTAATAGAAATAATTGAAAGACTCTTCATTAAATGTATAAAGCCTGGGATATATCGCTCCCTCCGTCTTATATGTCCACAATAAGAAAACTCGAGCCTTGAATTTTGGTTCAATCTTGTTACAAGGATACGGACATACAATCCAAATGCAGACATCAACACGACAAGCATAAGCCATGACACAGACTTAGTGACAACTAAAGGTTCACTATAAATTTCTAAATGTTAAACTTAGGCTGCCAACTAACAAACTTAACCCCTAACATAGTAGGAAAAATATTTAATCTAGAATACAGATCCATGGTAATATGGGTTCCTTGAAAATTATTCTTTACATCAACTATAGCAATTTCTAAGTAGTCATTTTCATAGCTATTCTCAACTCTCTCCCTACATGTGCCATATCTTACTACTCCAAGAAAAACACCATTTGTCTTCACAAATCACCAAAACAGTTACTGAAACAAAATTAAATTGACCTCATCCAAATGAGTAAAATGCCGAAACTCAGGGATTCATACCCTCCTGTGCCAGTCTTAAGAACGTGTGCTAACTACAGAAGGTTTCTCGCACAACAGATTATTAAGTGCCATAACAAATCAAATCTTTGGTGGAATCCACAAGTAATATCCAATCCTCCAACCCTCCGTCCTTTTTCTAACACTTTGTGTCCAAATACTCATAAGCAAAGATCATTTGCCTTATTCACAATTCACCAAAATTATTTCCAGATTACTCATCGAGACTATATCTACTATTTTAATGGCATAAGGTTTGTGACCGGACTCTTTCCTTTGTGATCCAAACATCCTTCCATAGCCAGACTTTTAGACCCCAATATTATCATAAGATTAAAAAAAAATCCATGCCACATTTAAATTGCTACCATTGTATCAGGTATTTTCTTTTTTGTCTGCCTCCCTCTTTACTAATCCCTGTCAAACTAGAAAATAAAAGGAGGTCCAAAAAAAATCACTTCAGTTAATGCTTTCTTAGAGGGAAAAACATGCGCATTGGACATGCCAAACAGTAACCTATATAACGCCCAACCTCCTAGATAGGCCTTCCAACACAATTATGATATACTGCAGTCATGTTTGGGAACTCATATAATAAATAGAAATTGCGCAATAATACAAATGAGATCCATTTTCCCATTAGGGTAATTAGATTTCGAAGTGAACCTATCTAGGATAAGATCCATTCAAACATTATGTTCATGTGGCAACATCAAAAACACCAGCAATCAAAACACACACACACACACACACACACACACACAAAAAAAAAAAAGTCATACAATTCCTGGAAAGGGGGGAAAAAGGAAAAGCAAAAACAAGTTCACCAATGTCAACTAGTGTGGACAACAAAATCATGACAAACTATAGCTTATATCCACCAGAACACTTAACAAGTGCAGGTAAGTAGAATTTTCTAGGACAAGAAATAATAGTGGATCACAAAATACACATGCCCCAAATTTAAGCACCAAATAAACAGCCACAGGGGGGAAATTCATGGTGTTTCTTTCTACTTACAACTGTGGCATACTGTAAAATATGTATTAATCACATCCATCGCAACCAGCAAATTGATTCATGAAGCTGTACATTGTATAATATGGCAATCGATCAAACAATCAAATAATAAACCTCCGTTTGCCATAAGTAGAACAGTAGAAAGACTCATGACTCAGAATCTCAGATAAAGAAAACAATGTCACATTTTTTGTAGGGAAATTAAAAATTCATGATTCACAATTTTTCATCTATCTGATTACCTAAAATCACATCATATCGTCAATTTCTCCTTGCATGGTCCACTCCAGCACTTAATCCAAGCAAGCCATTCAATTCACTCGAACATTAAACACATAAAGGTGAAATTTTTAATACTAATAAAGAGCTATTATTTCATTCACTTTAGATGACAGCAAAATAAAGTATAAACCCTAAGAACTCCAGCGATCATTGTCACAAGTAACACCGAACCAAGAATTACAACATAGCAAGCATACCCGAACTCGGTACCACCATCGTCATCTTCTTGATACTACCTCAGGCTTTTACCTATTAAAAGCAAGACAAGATCTCACAGAACAGAAACAGAAGGACGGAACAAGAAAAAGGACAAGATCGAAGAAGAGCCATCTAGTTTAGATCTTGTCAATGTCCTCGTCCTCAAACTCAATGTAGTCGTCGCCAGCGCCCTCGTCCTCCTCGTCGAGCCCGCCAGCGATGCCCTCGTTGAGACGAGTGTTCTCGGGGAGCTCGCCGTAGGCCTTCAAGAGCCGCGCCTCGTCGGGCATGTACTTGAGGATGACGTCGGCCTTGTCGTCCTGGTAGTCGCGGAGGCCGACGAGGACGATGTCGCCGGCGGCGATCCAGACCTTTTTGTGCATCTTGCCGCGGATGTGGCAGAGGCGCTTCGTGCCGTCGATGCACATGGCCTCGCAGCGTCCGTTTCCGAGCATCCGGAGGACCTGGGCGTACTCCTGGCCGTCCTCCTTAAAGATGAGCTCCCGCTTCTCGTCGTCGGCCTCGTTCTTCCCCCGCTTCCGGTTCTTGCCTCCCTTCCCCTTGTTCTTCGGCATCTCGGTCGGCGGCGGCGGCTCGCCGGAACCCTAACCCCAACTCCCGATATCCCACGAGGTTTCTTGCGGCTCTCTCCCGGAGAGAGCGGAGGGAGGGATGGATGGTTGCGTTGGAGTTACGACGGCCTGGGGTTGGACCGTTTTCAGTATAAATTTGTATATATCATCATTATTATTCGATTCCTATCCGAAGAAGGAATTGTATGCGAGTCTTAACTGATGAACAAGGAATTGTATGCGAGTCGTAAAGGTAAGGGCATTTATAAACCTACACGTGTCGGTCGAATCAGAGGAGGTTCCCAGTCCAGCAAGAGGCAGAGTGGGCCTCATGGCCCATTAACTAATGAAGAGTATTTGGGTTCGCCGGCAGAACTAACGTGGGCTGGGCTAACATGTCCTACAGCCTGGCCTACTCTTCAATTTGGGCTGAGTTGGGGTGGTAGTGCTGCACTTGGGCTGGCATCGTTTTGGAAAATGTCAACCCTGGTTGCATGCAGCTTGAAGGCTGGAGCAAGCTGGACTAATCTAGAATTTGGTAATTTTGTATGATAGATTTTGAAATTCCAACCGGATCCTGAAGTAAGTATATATATATATATATATATGGATTTCAATCATGCTTGAACTAGCCTGATTCAAACTAAATTGTGTTTGGATTGGAAATTTTTGAGGATTTGGTTTGAGCGAGCGCAATATTTTTCGTTTAGATTGGGATTGGATTAGTAAGATTTCCCATTATGGCCGGCTAAGATATACAGTAGCAATTTGTTCATGAGGTTGGTAAAACTAATTAAAACTAATAGAAAGCATATATGAAATGCCAAGATGATGTCTACATTGTCACCTGCAGTCCCTAAAATCTTCACCTATTTTTTAACCTTGTGGTGAGGTTATGACTGATCAAATTTCTCTGTCGAAACACAATAATTCACACAGCCCATGAATTGAAATTGTACATATCTAAGCCTCATTCCGTAAATATAGGGCAAGTTTTACTATCAGGTTGAAATGCATCAAGTTCAAGAAAGTTTCACGATCAGCTGTCAACATGCTTCAGCCCTGGGTTGTCTGAAATTCATAGTGAGGACTACTTTACTGCCATGAACCTGGAAAGGCCATGGCAAATTGAAATGCTAGCTTAAAATTGTATAATCTGTCCTTTTTTCCACATGACTTAAGAGCAACTTTGAGTAAGGCTAAGGAGACTAAGAATATTCCTGTAAGGACCTTTACAGGCGTGAGTTTAGTTCCATATCATCTGTATGATGGATAGATCTGTATGCTTATGCATGATCAAGAAACTTAAATAATGTCTTTCAGCTATTTTTTTTTGATAAGGTCCTTATGAACCTGTTTCTCTTACTCTCTTTTTTTTTTTCTCTAATGTCGTGCTCCATTTGCATGTCAGCTTTTTTCATAACATGGAAACTTAAAACACCCGATCCTTTATCGTGAATAAAAGTTGGGTCTACCCCATCTTCCTCCCAAATCAGAGTTAAAAAAGGATCAGGTTGTGATCGACCAATCCTATAAATTATGCCTATTCATCGAGAAAAGGTTGGGCAAAAAGAAAAGAGGATGAAGAATGATGCAAGTAACCTCATTCATTTCTTAATCATATTATACAAGATAAGGAGCCCCATGATGCCATCCATGTAATGTTGCATTCAAACTTCATTCTTTTATATCAGAATTATCCACGTGTTTACTTGTCTGTTGTTCCTGTTTCCTTTTTTCTTCCGACAGAATTAGCGCATTAATTTCTGAAGGTTAGGCATCATACTCATTAGTCAACAGTAGCAGTAAGCAAGCATGTTTTAATATCTAAGATCCATAGCCCAACGCTCACCCTCTTCTCCTCTAGAGCAATTAGCAAACGTTCCCTTTCATTTCTTCATCAGTCTTTGCTCCCGGCTTCTCACTTTTTGTTGGTTGGAAATTAAAAGCTTTTTAATTCAACAGTTTCTGAAAGAAAGCCAATAAGGACTTGCTGACTTGGTGGTTTGGACCCTGATCTTTGTCGAGTTGGTGATTTACATTTTTTTTTAAAGGAAGGTTGCCCGCTCATTTTTATTGAAAAGAAAGGAGTTTACATGAGATGTCCAGAAGTAAAAGAAGAAGAAAAGGTTACAAAAAAGATTGAATGTACAGTAGTCAGAGGAGTGAAAGAGTGCAGCTTTACAAAAAATCTGGGTAAGGATCTGATTGTATTACATCATCTATCAAAGCTTAGTAGTTGTTTATGATTGCACACCACTGACCAGTCCTTTGGAAGAGAGACCAATACTTGCCATTGAGGATTCTAATGAAGCTTTGCCGAGGAAGATCCTGGCATTCCTTTCCTGCCATTGAGGATTCAACCGATCTGTGATGTTTTAAAGCAAAATTGGATCTCACTCAATGGCTATTCCTGTCTGATTTTGATCTGAAAACTGCTTATTTGCCTAGACTTTAACCTTTATATCAGAATCTAAATCCAGGCCTACTATTGATGCTAATCCTGCTGGATCTGAATCTCAGTTGCAATAATTGCTTGCTAAAGTTCAGAATGATCGAAAGGAGGGGAAGGAGGGAGGGCCTGGCCATCAGTTTGCTGGAGCCGGTCAGTCGTGTATGAATCCATCTAAAATTTGGCAAATCATGGGCCATAATGTGTTTCGTGTTAGAGCCTCGTTGCGTCTGATAAATTCTATGTCATATGTCGGATGCTAGGTTGCTTGGACTCTATGCTTCACTAATTTAGTGAATATAGCACCAGTATCTACCATTTTATCTTAAACCATGCAAGTCTACTTTCAGCAGACTCAAAAGATGGCAGCTGCCAGCTGATCGAAAGAGGCTCCAATAGCGGCACAAATCTAAATGGTGTTTTAGAAAGGGTACACAACTTTACCTTTGCGTGTTTACTGAGAGGCTGTTTTCATTTTTCAAACCTATGTCCTCTAGGTAATTAGGAAGCAACCTTAGCATTAAGCCAAGGCTCATCCTCTTAGCAACTTTCCAACGACACTGACATCATATCAAATCATGAGTACAAGAATTTGTAAATTGTAGAGGGATGCTGTGGAAAACTTTCCTGAATTACATGCTCTCCAGCCAATTTTATCAGGTAAGGAAGAACGTTGAGTGCCTGCCAATACTCGCTGCAGCTCAAGCCACTCAAAAGCAGGTTGGCTACTGATGGGAGATGAGGTATTAATATTCCAGCATTTTCTTCTAGCACTCCAGAGGATTAGCCACAGTAACATTCTTTTTCTCTGTTGTTCTTCTTTGTCTCCCATGTTGTGTCAACAAACATGGGTGGTGATTCATTTGGATCCTTATTCTTCTCCTTTCAGTCGCGTGTTTTCTTCCAGATTACAAATGGAATCAGCAGATTGCATCAACCAAATATGAACCAATTTTTCACAAAATCTACCAATCTTTGGATAAGCTTTGTGAAAATTTTTCGAGATTATGTGGTGCAAACTGGAAACGTCTATGTTGTAGAAGAAAAGCCAGTTCATCTAGAATAGGTTGTACTGGAAAAATTTGCCAATTTACCATAACCTGCGATAGATACCTGCTTCTCCACTGAGAACAGTATCATCCCTTCAAAGAATGACTTATTCACAAATCGACAAACTTCAACCGACGTACAACTAAATCCTACGTAACTCCATTGTCTTGATTTGGATTGAAGATTATACTATGAACGACTGACAGAGGGGAAGTAGTAAGCACGCCAAACGACGCATGAAGGCAAATATTACTAAATCAACATCTATGAGGCAGCTTTTTTTTCTTTGGCAGGAACAAACGTGGACTAAGAGATTAGACAGCCCACCTAACTAGTAGTTCCTTCCAAAATGGACTCTAGACAAAAAGAACAATGACAAAAGCTATCGAAGGCTTAAGACTTACAACAAGAACAATGACAAAAGCTATGCAGTTACTAATGGAGATTTCCATCACAATTTAACCTTTTAGTGGAGGACTCGACACAGTAAGGTCACTTTTAGACCAAAGAAGAGTCATTAATCTTTCAAAAGCTAATCTGCGTGCGGGAAAAACACATAACCTAGACCAAATCATGGAGGTAGCACTAGTTAGATGGAGATTGAGGGCTTGAAGGCCTCCAAGGTCAAAGATCTTTACTTGCTAGGCTTAGAATGAATACTTAACGATATTTTGTGAGACCAGGCGCAAAAGAGCCACCCTTTTAGGCTTTTCCCAGCTCCAAGCTAAACTTTTTCTTCATGGGTCCCGTTGCCCTCCCTTTCCAAACCAAAGAAGTCAAATATCGTACGCTGAGCGACACAAGTTGGGAACATTCAAAAGGCCTTGATATTCCATTCAGCAAGGTTTGTAGAACGTTATTAAACTAACTGAGAATGAAGAGACCTTAAATCTTGCCTTGAAAGACGATCACTAGTGACATGATTAAGACTAAAGATGCATTCATAAGGGGTCTAAGATGCGGATTTTTTGATGTAGGAGTCCCCTATTTGAGAATCCCAAGACTTTTTTTTTTCTTTTTCATTTCAACTTTTAAAAAAAATAATCAGAATTTGTACTGCTCTTGTGTAGTCAGTCACACCTGTTCATTTGCTAGAAAAGAATCCATTTAAGTCTGATGCAAGATCTAAAGATTATAGACATTTCCATGCACAAGGGATGCATTACCAAACTAGATAAACTTTAAGATATTGGCATTTCTCTATGCCTTCCACAAGGCAAACCAAGCGTTCTGCAATTTGACATCATTAAAAAGAGATGTACCAATGTTCCTTCAAATAAAGTAATAAAAAAATGTGCCATGAAGTTCTTTAAACTTGATATTCATTGTTGATCTATTTTCTACCAATTCAAATATTTGGGATCGAATGATTGATTAAAATAGTGTTAGAGCACAGGTCATTAAAGATCTCCTAAACATCAGTTATTTGTCTAATTATCCCTATCATTTCTCATCTTGATTCTTGTCTGTAATCTTCTTTCGAGAAATTGTGATGGTAGAACCCCACCTTTATTAGATCAGAGAAATGAAAACAATTTACAGTGTGTATAACTTTGAGTGTAACAAAGAAAAACTCTCAGGTCTTTTCCCTGAACATAGGTGACCCGAACTGGTGAACAATTTATATACTGCCTTTGCAATAGCCCTGGCCAAAGTTTGCTTTCCATGAAAAATGAGACTATTGCTTACCTTCCAGACATCTCAACACTAGGATTCTTCTTTTCCTCATCAAGGTCCAAGTGGATAGGTGAGAGCTACGGCCTCTCTTGATACTTATCCTATTCCTCAATTCCTCCCCTACAGGCTTTACAAACCTACAACTAAGAAAAGTTGGTCCATTATTTCTAGCTTTCATATATGCAAAGTATGGAAAGTAGTTGTAGAAATATTCTCCTTGTGATAGGATAGCATCTCTGGTCCCTGCCTTTCAAAATCTGCCTAGATTTGATGATATCAGCCTTATTTGATCATATCATGAAGGTTTATTTTCTTGATCTATATTGGCTTTCCAAACTGACTTAGGTCCAGGCATAGTATCGAACCCCTTTTAGCTAGAATTATGATTTTTCAGCATGCTTTTTGTATGTCTTCTTGATTGTTGATTCACTCTGTGCGTATGTTTCAAACGGCATATAGCTAGCTAACATGATCGCCTAACGGAAGACCTCCATGTTGAATTGCCAAGCATGTTACATTTTGCAAGAAAATTAATTGCATCAAAAATTCTCCAATAATACTACTCCTAATAGGATCCTATTTAGTCCAATCTAATTCCCATTTTTTATGCAATCCAAATAATAAAAAAACCACTACTACAACCCCGCTTAAAACTTTCTTCTTCTTCTTCTTTTTTTTTGTGATACACCGGCTACTCATCCTACTCTAGCATAGGTTTAGCCAACCGAGTCAAAAGCAAGAACATTGTTTTCACTGCACACATAATAGGACTTAAATCAAGACAGATGCATACTTACTTATCCTGATCCACTTGCGATTATAATTTTAACCCAATCCACTTGTAATTATAATTTTTTCTATAGGAAAATGCCAAAGTCAGAGGGTATTGAAAATTGGGAACCCAAGCTGAGATTCGCTTCAATGTAGGCATTGTTTGGGCACCTAACGCCCCGCCTCATATTGAAATAACCGGCACGAGCTCAACATCAACTCATCATCGTTGACGATTTGTAGCATCCATCCAAGCCTGGTAGATAAAAATTTTATAAAGGGTAGGTTGTTGTCACCTCAGCGCGAGTCCCATATGATCTCGGAATTTCCAATATATTCCGGGAAAAAAGTCTTCGTTCCACCTTGAGCAGGCGATCCAAGAGAGAGCCATATCTATGACGACTTTGGCAGCGATTCCAAAACCACGTGGGAAATTTTTCTAGCAAACGTCTCGGTTACAAAGTAAGAGGCTTCGCCTTAGCTTCTTGGGATGTGACACGCGAATATGTTACGTATTAAATCATTAAACCTATATAATGCTACAAAAATTTTATGGTCATGCAGAAGATAAAAATATATAGAATCTAGTTTTTCAATATAATTAACAGCAGCAATTCTTTAGGATACAGAATGCTTGGCACGGAGATTTTAAGGTAAAAGATTTCATAATTTTTTCTTAGAAAAACATGAATCCATATGTGCACTGTATATAAATACGTATAATTTATTGAATAAATATGCATAGAAGCACAACGAATGCCGTGATATGTGTGTGTCCAAATGCATTTACTCGTTCATTGCATACATTCATGCATCAATATTCGTCTTTATAAATAGTGGAAAATGATGTGCCCAAGAGCATTCATGGCCTTGCTATTTAAGATAGAAAGAAGCCTAGCTAACAAGTTCATGTAAAAGTATGCACTGCGCTGCTACTTCATCTATATGGTACGAGGGATGTACTAAGTATCTGATTTCTGTACTGGATGTAGATACCATATCAGAATAAGATTGATATAGAATCCAGTATCAAGGCGACGAACGCTGCTAAATGCACCATGAGTTATCCCGTCGGAAGGTCATATCTATCCCATCCGGAGGTCATATCTGCTTAAGCTATTTTTAGTCTTATCTCAGTCACCTGACTAATAGCCGGCTAGATAAACTGCAAATCCAGGAGTTTGGAGTTTGTTATGGGGGACCTACATTGCGTCTCTATTGGGCCTACCATGGTGCCCTACGTCTCTCCCCTAACTCTGTCCCGGAGCGGCGCCCTCGCGTGCCTCGTTCACATCTATCATCTCCAACTTCAAAATCCTGAGCCTTGAAATTTTTGGCTCCCCACGTCGACATCTCATGATGACAACCTCTCCTTACTCTCCACTTATTTTATATCAATCCAAGCACTGCTAAAGGCACCAATTCACTCGCTAAGTGCGTCTCCCAAGGACCGGCCGAGACTTCAGTGCATGGATTCCATGGTTCGGGCTCGCCCTCATGAGCTGCCATGCGCTGCTTGCCGGACGCTTCACCGGAAGTGCAGTTACGGATGCATGTTGGCTCCGTACTTCCCAGCCGACGAGCCCGAGAAATTTGCGAGCGTCCATAAGGTGTTTGGAGCTAGTAATGTGATCAAAATGCTGCAAGTGAGTGATCTTCCTATATATCAATCCGTTCTTGTTTTTTTTTACGTTAAATATTCAAATATCAGTTGTCCAACATAGCGAGTGTCCACAAGTTCTCTTTGATTTTCTATCTAAATTCTAAGATTATGGACATCAAAAAGAACTTGAAATCGCCTCTCCTATTGTCTCTAATACGCAGTTCGCATCCTTGGAGATTTTATTTCCAAGCTTTATAAGTGTATGATGCAACGTTCAGCTCCCAACTCTACCTAGTTTTAGCTGTCCACCGGCGAGCTTGGCTAATCTTTCAGCTATTTGTTTCTCGGTTTGGCCTCTATTTCCTCCTCTCTACGGAACTTATATTCCACCAAAACATTGGAGAGACAGTAGTTGACGAGTCTCATCACCTCGTAACCCCTACGTAACTTAATGGATGACTTACCACAAGAACTGTAGCTTAGTACTGACTACTTGTCCATACAAGTGAAAGCTACTTCCATGCCTTAACTGCCTTGTGCATCACCTCTGATTTTTGGGCCCCTCAATCTATATTGCGCATAGCTAGCTTTCACTTGCTTGTACATGTGGTTTTACTGAAAGTTTGGCACATTACCGAGGCTAACTGATGGCAATTCCTCGACTTAGAAGGATAATAACCCGGCCCTTCTTTATTCGAGTTGAAAAGGAAATTGCCGATCCGAAAAATATTGTAGTCATATACTTCTAATCTTGTGGTCTTATTACATGTCCTAGCTATGTATCTATTCTATCATTAAAAACAAACTCCAGAGTGTTGCTTGAAGCTCTGCTCAGAGGTTCATCCTTCTCCACACCATGCGCATTCTCATGCGATATGCTCGACAATTGATATTTGTATATCTCAAAAGAAAGCTTATACATATTACTTAGTAACATTTGCTAGGTCATTGAAATGAATTGCCTAAATAAATAAACAATTCTAGTATATAGGTGTATAAAGAAACGAAACGAATTTCGAATTATTTCAGACAGGTCCTTGGTTCAAAATTTTAAATTTGGTAGGACCATGTTCAAAATGAAGCTGACAAAAGGAAGCATCAATTTTCTGAAAATGTCATCAAAGATAAAGTATACAGCAATACATTTCTAAGACTTGTGATGTGCCACAACTTTCATGGATCAGATGGTGGAGGATGGAAGGCGAGAGGATGCTGTAAAAAGCATGGTATATGAAGCTTATTCAAGGCTTCGAGACCCTGTCTATGGCTGCACCGCCGCCATCTCCTACTTGCAGAAGCGCATGGAAGATCTTAAGGGGCAGCTGAAAACAACCACAGAGCAAATCCTCGAGTCGCAAGAACAAAGAGATCAACTATTGAGAATTCTCATGGATGCTCCCTGCCTAAAGCAAACCTATCTTCCTGCTAGCAGCGTGGTGCACGACAGCGGTGGCAGTTTCATGTTCGACAACATGATCCATGATGGCCATTACTAGATTTTCATGCATAATTGCCAGCTGATATAAAAATCTGTGGTTCAGTCTTAATCACTCCATGTTGCATCAAGTGAGAGAAGATTTACATAATATTTAGTCAGGTACAAGGATATTATGTCCCAAGCAGAGGCAGCATAATCCAGGAAGTAAGCTAAATGTTATGAAAGTCCCATGGATCAACCTTAATAACTCCATGGTGCATCAAGTGAGAGAGGATTAGATATAAATCAAGTTAGACGCAAGGATATCTGAAGCAAACGAAGCAGTAGTCAAGAAACACAGATGCGAACTTCCTTTTCAAACTCTAAAAAGAGAAAAACAGTTCAAAAGCATCTAATTTCATGAAACGGCCGTTGACTGTTCACATAATAGCAATAATAGTGATATTGTTATTGTTATTTTTTGGGTGCTGGTAGGTGGACTGATGGAGAGAGGGGTGGACTGGCCTAACTACCTGAACCCCATGGAGATACCCGGTTCTTCACAACCAACCTACATTTTTTTTTTGTTGTGAATAATGAGTGATAAAAATCAGGGAAACAAAACAAAAGACGAGAGAGAACAGAGAGTACCTCAAGGTCCTGAACCAAGGCAATGGGTCCTTTCACTACAGTTCCTAGGCACCATGGCCGCCGCCACCACAGCAATTCACATGCCATTCATGTGCTGTCAGGCAAAAGGATTCGAATATACTCATGCGCTTCACAGAGTTGAATATTTCAAAAAGGATTTGCCTTATGTATTCAATGTACATGCAGAGTGAAACAACCCTCAAAAGCAGCAATGAGGAAAACTCAAGCTTCATCATAAGAATCTATAAGGGATCGTTAATGTCGAACCGCACGAGTCTCATGTGACCTTTCCTGGTGTTAGGACATAAGCCACAAATTGAGATCATTTGAAAAACTTAAAAAACAAAAAGCAAGAAAATAAGAGCAGGCTACAGGCCATTAGATTAGGAATCAAGGGTCTCTGGGCTCATCCATACATTTTTCTTTCATTTTTAATGATAATGATTCAGAAATACATACTTTATATCCATCATAAAAACCTGCAGAACAGCGCACCTTCATCTCATGCAACGATATGATCATATATAGACCATATGCAGCCATCAAATAATGATTTGAAGCTGACTTACCTAATCCCATGAATATTGTACAACATAAAGCAGGCTCACAGAACAACAATCCACATTTTACAAGTTGAGCAAGAAAGCTATGTTGCTCATCCTCCTGAACTCTCACATGAGCTTCCAAGGCTAGGAAGAATGTCAACTGACAGCCTAATCACACGCCCACCTGAAAGTCTTGAAATTTCCATGCACTCTTCAAGGTCAGCATTACAGGCCAGCATCACCCACTCATGATCATCATCCAGATACCTTATATCAAATGTGCCAATTTCCAGCTTCAGTCTCTTGGCTATTTCATTTTTCAATACCATGATACCGGCAGTGCATCCCAACCGAAACCTTATAATATCTTCCTTGTAACTTGCCTTTACGGTCGCAGTCCTCAAATCTTGTATCGTCCTCAGTTCCGCTGGATCGCTGGCAGGGCCTATGGTGTGTTCGTCACGACAATCATCCATTGTAGAAGTACAGAGATCCTTCAAATCTTTGGAGCTGCCTGAATCTTTAATGAGAATTTCACCAAGTGAAGGTTGTGGCTCCACTGCAATAGCATCAGATATTGAGCAACCTGCAAACCGATTCAGATCTTGAGCAGGTTGTCTAGTGAATCCCAATGGATCACTAACATTTTCACGTATTTCCATGATGGAAGAAGCAAAGTGTTTACCCGTATTGGTTTCATTCATAGGGTTTCCCTGACATGAACCTTCAGAAATAGGGGGATTCATGCTCCCTTCAGCCGAAGAGCTTACTGATTTTGAAGAATGGGAGGGCTTACCAGGTCCAAGCTGAATACCGGTACAATCATGAATGGAATCCTGTTGAGCTATGAACTTTTTGCATTGGTCCTCGTCATCTGCTGATTTATGCATCAATGATCCCTTCTCTCTTTCGTCATGAGGATCAAGAACTTTGACACCCTTGCTCTGTTTGGAGTTATCTAGTTTGATGGGCCAAGAGATGGAACCAACAGAGACAGGAAGTGAACCAGTTAGCGAGGTCAGATCAAATCCGCCTGGCCCATGAACAGACTCTATTACTCCTTTCAATTTGGAAAGAGAGCGGTTGACCTTACTGATCTTGCGAGATGGCCATCTGGAGATTCCATGTTGCCTGCAGATACGTTTCATGGTTGTAGGACAAACTGTGAAACCATAAAATAACTAGTTTCAGATAGATGATGCTCCACAATGACGTATATAAAATGCAAAATACATGATTATGTATTTTGAGACAAGTCTACAAGATGCAACAAGCAAAGGTAGGATTTTCAGAAAACTAGCATTACGCACTTGCAATGCATGTGATCTTGCATAAATAGTTGATGAGCATTGAGATTCTATAAAGACTCACTTTTGTATGTTAAGAAAATTAAAAATTTGAAAAAAGTTGAATCTCGTGGTGGAGTCAAAGTCCCTGAGAATTCCCGTTACACAAGTAAGAAGATAAAACAAGCAGAGGCCAATTGTACATCATAAATTGCACTGAGAAAACATAGAAGGACGAAAAAATAATGATGAGTATATCTTAAAGGTGCATTGCATCATTGACATCATCTATTTAAAATCCATAAATATTGCTAAACAAGAGCTTATAGGCAAGACTGCAGGCATCAGTTATGCACTTAAGCTTACCTCCAAGGCTCTTTGCAGCGTCTTTCAGGCTCCCAGCAAAATACTGTCGGAGAACCTCTAAACTGATTGTTTTCTCAGCTTTACCTCGTCTCCTTTCAAGTGGCTTATTGTTTTTATTGACCAATGAAGAACTAGGAGTTCCAGTACTGTTTGAATCAACAACAATCTTGCTATTCTTTCCATCATTAGCATCTGTTAGAAAATGCTGCTCTAACAACTCAGGAATTGAATGTTTCTCTTTCTGCATCTCATTAAGGCCCTCGACAAGATTACATTCAGGAAAAGCATGAAGATGATTCTCACAACTTCGAATATAGATTGGTTTAGGTTCCGATTTTTGATTCCTGATTTCAAGCATGTCAATAACTTCAAGGGACGATCCTTCTTGTAGTTCAACATCAGTGATAACTTTTAGGCTACGCAAACATTTTTCCATCATAGTTCTCATTGACTGCAACAATGTCAGTTGTTCACCAGTATCCTTGCAGTCAGGTGGCAGGAAGAACTCTAATATGTAATCATCATTTCCAGTCCGAGTACTCTGTAAGCATAGAGCAAAACAGCAGGCCAATCCAAACATTCGAGCATAGTGGACTAGGGGATAGTCAATTTTGGAGAACTGAGTAATATCTTTAGAGAAACATGACCTCCGTGATGCGAATGCCCTGCCAGCGACACCTTGTCCCTTTTGAAGATGATGTTCCGTGCATGCCTCCCTGAATCCCCACATGTGAGCATCAATGACATGAAATGCTGCATCAGTCGTTGACATGCAGACCTGTCCCATGCAACTGCCATCAAAGCTGGAACAACTCTTTTTCGAACCACCACCATGTGCAAGAATGCTACGATGTCTGCACGGAACCCATGTCTGAGCCAAAGGCAATTTATGTGCTTCACAGACCATGGTGAGGGTTTCCAATATTTCAGCCAGAGCAGCTTGACGTCCCTCATTGCATATCTGGTTCAGGAAAGAGAGATTAACATGTACTTAAGAAGGTGTCAAATGAAATAATTTAGTCTACTGCTGCAACAATTTATGACCCACCTGAACATTTGGATGGTCAAGAATTTCAGAACTTTTTAGATTTACTGCCTGCATAGAACTAAAAATATGTTACTGAAAGGAGAGTCGAAGGAAAAGAAAACAACATAATCAGACATCCTTCAAAGAATATTCCACTTTAGTGAACAGGCCACCAATGAGGTCACAACATGACCCATCTTTCTTTTTAAGTCAAGAATGTTTATGCCTTGTCATAGAGACACCCAGATAACATTTTGAAATTGATACCATTTATCTGAATTCCTGAAAAGTTCATAACTATCCTTAACATTAAAAAATGCCCTTCATTTTCTTGCTGACTTCAAAAATAATATAGAACTTTGTTAAATTATAAATTACATAGTCAAATTTAAAAAACTACTTTGCTAAGCACCTAAGTAATTTTAAATATGTGATCGTTTTTTAATTAATGTGATTATGGAAATTACTGTAAGCTGATTTCAGTTATAACAGAGACAGCACTCTTCTCTCGCTCCCCGTCCCCGCCCCGCATCAAGAAACAAAAAAAAAAGGTTCTACACTCGACATCTGCCTGTCCTATTTAAAACTACATGCTTTGTCAAAAAAAGCTTTTAGCAAACTCTCCCCAATAACTCTCATTTGGATAGTCTATGGTCTTCTTCACCTATTTCAGTTCCTTCATGCAAATTCTTTCATTTTCTGAGCCTCCTTAGACCTTTGCTGGGCATATGGATGCACCAAAAAAATCAATTTTTTCACCATTTCATCCATAAGTTCTATGCCCTATGCACTTCGCTAATCCATAAGATGGAGCCACAAAACCTCTTCTTTTATATTCCCCGCCCACTCCTACCTTGCATGCACCCAAACTCATAATCAGCCTTTTAATGCAGCCAACAACCCATATACCAGAGCATATTATAGACTCAAAACAGCAAGCAGAAAGAAAAAATCCATATAGATATTCTTGTCCGAGGAAAACATATCTCATCTAAGCACAACTCATAATCTAGTAACATCAAACATGGCAACTCCTTTTTGGATCCTTGTAAGTTGTCTATGGTCTCACAAAATTTTGTTTTTTTCCAAACAAATTAGAGTTTATAGCTCCCCCCTCCCACCTCACATGCACACAAACTCATGATCAGCCTTTTAATGCAGACAACAGCCCATGTATCAAAGTGTATTATAGACTCAAAACAGTACACAGAAAGAAAAATTCTAGGTAGATAATCTGTTTGAGGAAAAACATATTTCTCATCTGAGCACATCTCATAATCTAGGAACCTAAAACATGATGACTCCTCTTTGGACCCTCGTAACTTGTAAGTTGTTCTGCAGTCTCACAAAATTTACCAATGAAAACATTGCATTTTTTCCCCAAACATATTAGATTTCCTCAAGTTGCAATATAATAAACTTAACATATAGAACATGATGTAAAAACTCATAAATTACCATCCTTTTTGTTTTTAAGAAACTAAAAGTAGCTACTGCTCTTAATAGACACCATCAAACCTAAGAGAGATGATCATTTTTACAGCAGAATTAGTAATGGAATGCAGTGACATAATCGTTTCATAAGCTCAATAAAAACAAATTGAAACACCAAAGTCAGATGATCAGGTAAAAAAACGATTCCCAACCTCAAGAGCTTTGCAGACTTTATCGACCTCGCCAGCATAATTGATCTTTTGTGATGTCATTATGAGTTCGACCACACCAATACAAGACTGATCGTAAGGTTCAAAAACTGGCAGAGCCAAAGTGCCCCGAACATTATAATGAAGGGCATGACTAAGCCGTGGATACTCCTTCGTGCTATAAAACTGAACATCAGGTGTCCACTCTGGCACTTTCTGCCTAAAGACCCGGCCTGGGAGTCCCAGATCTCCATCCTGATCTCCATCAACTGAGAACATGTAAGTCACAGACACAGTCCGATAGTGAAGAAGTCCAACACTATGAGGATCAAGAACAAAGGGCTGCCCCGAGGTTGTGAGGACGTATCGATTTCCATTCTTCACAGGTGCCCAAACCTGAACCAGCAAATGCTGATGGGTTGAGTCTTTGAGGTATCGAAGCGCCTGTGACATCCTCTCCTTGAACATGCATGAGCCATTAGAATTCTCTTCCTCCGATGACAACTGACGCTGCCTTGTGTTATTGTTGGCTCCACTGCTAATGTTTCCATTAGTTGCACCAGAATTACCTGGATATCAGAATACAAGGTCAAGATGTTATAATTATTCATAGAATTATCAGAGCATACTAACATGGTCACTATTAGAATTACCTAATAATACCCAGCATGTAGAAGTTTCAAAAAATTATCTCTAAGGTACAGACTGAAGCATAAATAATTGCGACGTAACCATAACTTCAGGACGATTGCAACTACAATTGTGACACTGTTTAACTGTTACTGCACTGCAGCGTCTTCATGCAAAAATATAGTGAAAATTCTGTATGGCAGATCGAAGTGAAGCTAAATCATTTTGATAATACGCATAATTCATAATCAAGAAAAAAAAGTACTCGCAATTCTATTGATTCCATCAAATTTCATAAATTTCCCCCAAAAAAGATTTTTTTTACTCAGATTAAGAAGAAAAGCAAAAAATACTATAAAAATAACACTCAGCAATAGCAAAACAATCACAAAAAAAAGATCCCGATCAAAAAGAAGCAAGCATAATGCTACCAACCCCAGAAAGTTCCTTAATTTTCAAAAAAGTAAGTCGTTTCATGTGTTTTTTGAAAAACTTTTTTGAAAAACTCGACAGCAAAGAATCTAATAATACGGGCAACAAAGACTATCCAAAACAAATCTCCACGAAAAGAACCCAGAAAACATCCCAGGAAACAAGGCACGAATCCAAGGAACAACAGAGTTAAAAGTCAAAACCGAACAGCTGGTGAGGGAGCTCACAGGTGACGAATCTGGGGCCCTCCAAGAGCGAATTCAAGGCATCGAAACCTCTGTCTTCGAAAAGCCAGAGAGGAGAAGGAGGCGACGGGAAGGGGAACTGGAGAAGGCTCTGAGGCGAGGACGACGAGAAAAGAGAAGGGGACGGAGGGCCGGTGATGAGCGCGATGGGATCGAACGGCCAGGAGGCGGGGTCGAGATCGAGGTCCAAATCGAGGTCCATGAGCTCCCGCCCGGCAGCGGAGGGCCTCTCGTCCTCGTCTTCGGCTGCCGACGTCGGAAGAAGAGACAGCGAGCACACGAGATGGAGGTCAGTGATTCCATCTGGAATCGGCCCGACCACTTGAACAAGTGGACACACGTTGTGAAACAGAATAAGATAATGGACGACGAAAGCCAGCCCGCCGCAGCGACCATCACCGTCCGATCCGTAGACCTCAAACTCTGATGCGACGGTGATTCGATGTTTTGATTCCAAAGGTATTGATAGCCCACGGGGTCATCGTACGCTACGGTTAAAAATCCAACATGTGTTCTGTGGTGGAGGTGAGCTTCACCTGTCATGTTGTGGTGTTTTGTAATCTGGATGTCGCTGTTGAGGGTATGACAGCTGATTTTCCCTGGCTGGGAATATCATATACTGGTGATGTTATCCGGATACCGCCTACTGGCTATCGAGTGAAGAGAAACGTCGCCGGCATCGTCACCAGGGTCACCGCCTTGCCGCGTCGCAACGCAGCGGAAGCTGTTGTCGCCTGGATGTGGCGACCAGGCGGCGACCTTTTGGAATATAATATTTGAGAAAGGGGCGGGAGAACATCGAAAGTAACCGTTGGAAACGAGCTGTTTGGCTCAGCCAGCGTGAACAGTGAAGGAGGAAAGGAGAAGGGGCTCGGTAGGGGTTCGCGAGAATATTTTTTTTCACTAATTTTTTTAAAAAATAATTTATAAAAATATAATATTTAAAAAAATAATTTTGATATATTTGAATGATCATGGAAAAGTGGTACGTTACATAGCGACTTATATGTAGTTGAGCATTACTTTCTTGAGAAAATTATATGGAATATCGATTATACTCTTAATAAAAAAAATCTTACCAATATATTTTTTATGACTTAAGGTTAAAAAACTCCAATTCACAATGTGAAAAAATAGTTTTTTCATATCTTTCATTAATTTTTTTCTATAAAATATGAAAATCTTATTTTTATAAAAATACTATTTTTTTATCTCTTTTAAAAACTCTAACTAAATAAAAATTATACTTTTATTTTTTCGTTGACTACACTTTTTCTTCTATATTCTCTGCAAACCAAACCAAGCCTAAAATAGCACATTATTAACGAAGCATGGCTGCAGGAATCTTTCTAGTATGGTTTGTTAACGACAACGACTCTGTATTAAGTTAATGAATAGAAGACGTCCAAACATATCAACTTGCCGAATAAGAATCTAACCAAGGAGAGGCTGACCATTGTTCAGCATTGCTTTTCCCAATATATCTATTTTACGGTGTCTTTACCTCATGACTTTGGAAAAATACTTTTGCATCGCAGACTGCTGCGGGACAACTATTTTGTTAGATTTCAGATTTAAACTGTAGAGTTGCATATCTTTCAAGAAGAAAAGATATCTTTGCACCAATTCAGACTCCATAAATATAGAGCTTTATGGCTCAAAAAGGGCCCTTCTTCCTTTCTCCTCAGAATCTTTATTATTTCTTCTAGTTCTTAAACAGTATTTTGAAGAGTTTTGAGAATTTTTTTCAAAATTGTTATCTGCAAAATTTCATAAAATTTTGTTATATTCTCAAAATCATTTGCCTGGAATCTATTAGCAAATTTATTATTTAAATGGGAGCAAATATTTTTTCAATTTTTTTTCCTCTATTCAAACCTTTTTCTCAATGGCAACTTAGGTTGGCAAGCTGTGTGTTTGTATATGAAACTGATGGTGTAAGGTGAAACTTAGGTTGGCAAGTTGCATTAAATATATATTTGTGCTTTTTCACCAGATGTTTGACATGTTGTGTTTGGCTCGTGAAATAATCATTTTTTTTTCTCTTTTAATAGGTGAGACGCCGCTAGAACCCTTCTGTGAAGTATTGGCTTGTTGTAGCATCTTGTTGTTTGGCCGAATAATATTGGCTAAGAGAATCCACATCCTAAGCTTACGGGTAGCCAACATGAAGATGGGCTCGAACTCCTGCTGCCAAGTTGATTGATAACTATTTAGATATTTGTTTTTTTGGGGAATTTGGATGATTCTTAGTCTCGAAAGGTGAAGACATTTAAGATTTGGATGATTCAAGGAGCATGTTCTAGTTGTTGATCTTACACAAATGAAAATGGTTAGTTGTAATACTGAATTCGCTAATTGTTTGCTAATATAGACAAGGTGACCAATGCAAATCAAAAACCTAGGAGCAAAGACATGTGGGTCCTGATGCGGGATTTGCACCCGGTCACCAGCAGAGCCCACACACACGGCCGAGCAGCAGAAGGAAAGCGTCCCCCGGCAGGTATTGTCCGCTGTGGGTCTGCTCCGGCCCGCAGCGTCCAGCACACGCGGGGGGAGACTTACGCGCCTCACGGTTTTGTCCTTAGTTAAAAGGCGCCTACCGAAGGAAGGGTGATTGAGCCCCCCATTATATGGCACAGACCTTCCCGCTACTTGGCCGATGTGGGACT
>JAOXJJ010001100.1:11941780-11974866 GCA_025769935.1 Phoenix roebelenii
CCCCCCCCCCCCCCCCCCCCCCCCGGCTTTCTATTCTGAGCCACCCTAGAGTAGCTATACCAAGGTTTTAAGCTATGATACATGGACTTGGGTTCCTGTGGCTAATCTTGCTATGTGTTCAAGTTCCAGATTCTTTTTGGGATTTAAGAATTTTTTGTTATGAAGTGGTGCCAACTTGTTTAGCCGAGCTGGTAAAGGTGCTAGTTGTTGCATACCGGTGACTTGGGTTCAGATCCGGCCTTACCCCAAGTCCAGCCAGGCTTCCTCCTGTCATAATTCTCACAAAAAGAAATCGGAATTACTTGTTATGGAGCTGCATCTGAGTATCACACCAATGCCTGTGATTAGGTGTTGGTGGTGCAGGTACATCAGGCTCAATTGCAGAAACTACTTGGTTACATAGGTTTCAAGTGCTGACCAGTGCGGGGCCACTATTGATGCCCAGGACAAATCAATGCTCTTTAGCTAAATTATTTTTAACCATAAAGGATATCAAGTCTTTGTTTTGAACCTTTACTATCTATTTTTGCATGGCATGGCACAGTATGCCAGCACGTGCGCAGGGCTTGAAATGACTATGATCTAATGTTTTTTTTTTTCTCATTATTTGTTAAGAGCATGTCTTCTAGCGCGCAGTCCTTGCAATTCATATTATTTTGAATTCTTCTGCAGTTTCATGTTTATTCTTAGCTCTTGATGAAAAACTGTCTTTGGTGCCATCAAGGTGGTAGCCCAGTTGGAACGGGGCGTTTGCTTCCAACCAAGTGGTTTCAGGTTCGAAACGCACGGGCGTCGATTAAATTTGGGGACCAGATGCCCCTAGCCTGGACATGGGGTTTGGAAGCGCTACTGGTCGGCTGGTAGCCTGTGTGGTGCCAGGTGTGACGTACTCACACGGAGGGTCGGATCGGGTAACCAAGCCGACCCATGGGTGGGGAGGGTATGAGTAAAACCAGTCGGGGTGCCTAACACACGATCATTTCTATCCGCATCGAACATTCTCCAGGCGGGGTGGGGGCTGCTACGCGGGGGTGGGCTTGTCCCTTCCCCCCTCTTCCCCTTTTTTTAAGTAAAAAGTAATGAGCTCATATAAGCTGTAGCCAGAAGATTTATTATGCGTGACCTTAAAGTTTAGAAGTGAATATGTAATAAGCTAGCCAGGTAGGTACCAAGCATGCTGGAGGACTTTTAAATTAATTTTTGTTAAAAAATATCTTTCAAGAAAAAAATAACTTGTTTTGGGTTCAAGTTGACTTTTATTTTTTGTATAAAAATGGTACATTTATCTTGACTTTAGGGTTGATTTTTAAGTTAGTTTAAGCACGTGCTTTCTTCCTTCTTATTCTTGCTATCTTTCTTTCTTTCTCTTTTCATTTTTCTTTTTGAATTAGGCAGGGAAAATTTGGTCAAAATTAGTTGGAGGTTAGGATGGGTCCCATGTCGCTAGCGTATAACTTCCAATCTTAATCATCTCAACAGATCGGTAACTCATTTTATGGATGTACATGATATTCTAATAGAAACTATTCAATTTTACTAGGTGAAAGAAATATGAGCTCCTAGTCCATTCCACCAAATAAATGCAAAACATTGTTTCTTAAAATTGGAGGGACTAAATTAGACTAAACCATATAGCAAGCACTTCAAATAAATGCATTTTAGATTGTGACAAAGTCATATATATTGTGGGATGCTTTTATGTTATGTAAATGAATTACAACATCCAAATAGTTGCAAATTGAAAATTGTCATACTGCTTTTCCTCAATATACAAGTTTTAAAATGGTGAACTAGCGTCTCTAAACATTTGTTTTTCTTTTAAAAATACTAGGGGAGAGAATAGAAACAAGATGCAATGAAAGAGAAAAAGAAAACTTCATATATGAGAGAAAACTAGGAGTTTCTGTTCTTTGAATCAATCATGTTTTCAAAAAGAAAGTAAGTTTGTATATTAGGAAAGAAACTTATTCTCTAGTATTTTCCTCTTCCATTAAAAATTTATTTAGGATTGTTTGCCATGAGTTTTTGTCTCTCACCAAATCAATTAAAAGCAAATGGAGATTGGCACTTGGAGATAAAACATTTTCATAGAATTTCAATTGCTCCTTTTTATAATTTTTATTAAATCAATAAAATTTATTATTAAAAATTTAAAGATTTTATTAACAATTTTAAAAATTTTGTTCTGAGCGTTAGTTTAGTGGCCATACCCTATGTTTCTTCTTACATTTTCAAAAACAAAAAAAAAAAATTATTGTAGAGCCGACAAAACTAACTTGATTGAATCTTTTAAGGGTATATTTAGTTATGGAGAGTATTATTTAAGGGTATAATTATTTTAATTTTATTTATGATTTCGGCCCCGAACCAAACACACCTTAATTGAATTCAATATAACCCACAACCACAACGAGAAACCAAGCTCGATTGCTCAAATCACTCAACCAGTTCCACCTGCAATAGATTCGACGAATCACGCTCCAGGAGAAAGCAACTCGATTCCACTCTTCTCTCGCATACGACGGACATCGTCCGCCGCCTCCTCTTCCAGCACAGACTCCGACGGGGCACCGCCTTCGGACGCGTACGATCTCTCTATCCCTCCCTCCAAAGAAACCCTAATTCCTTTCTCGATTCGTTCCGTCGAAGATCAGCAGCGGATCACATTGATGCCACTTCAATTGCCATCTCTCGCTGTTTTCCTTCCTTGCCCGGGTTGCGTGGGATCAGGGAACCCAAATATCGGTGGATCTCTCTCTCCGATTCAATTGGGGCTGATCCAGTCTCCAGGAAGATTGCCTTTTATTATTGTTATTATTGTTATGCTTATTTTTTGATGGAGATGCTAAAGGGGGAAGAGGGATGAATTTATGATGTAATCTAGTGGGTGATGCTTTTTTTTCCGTCTTTTTCTAAAAAAGTTAAATTTATGAAATCTCAATATTTAATCAAAGAATGAACCAGGTGCTTGTTGAAATGTCTCAGAACAGCGTGGTTTTTTTTTATTTTATCTTATTTGTTTGTCTGATTTAATCCATTATTCAGGTTTGCCTGGAATAGAATGGGATGGAATTCTATTATTTTTTTTTGAAGGGTAAGAATACTATGAAGATATTTTGTATAGGAAAAGGAGCTTCTTTTCTGTGTCAAAATTCATGCGTGTGTATTAAAGTGAACATTTCTTCTCGTTTTTTTGGTACTGGAACATTTTTGAGATTCAAATATAGAATTTTGAGTTTGATTCATTGCAAACGATTTCACTAGTTTCAAAATTAGTTATCAAAATTTTTTGTTGGTCGACATCCCCCGGCCCCTGAGAGAAACCACAAAAAAAGAAAATGAAGAAACAGAAGATTGTGCTCATACTCGGCAAATTAAATGCATAAATATGTTGATTTCAGAGAGATGCATTTATTTTTCAGATAATTTGTGGAAGGAGATTCAAGAAGCAAGGAAACTGCAGGCGAAGGATGGATGGAATGCCCAACATAAAGAAATGGATAATAGTCTATCCTGTCTATATAAACTCAAAAAAGACGATTGCCGAAGGCCGCCGTGTCAGTGCTGAAAAAGCATGCGAGAACCCCACCTGTATTGAGATCGGTGATTGTTGCAGCTATCTCAAGCTTCCCTCTGCCATTGAGGTCTCTCAGTCTCCCACCTCCTTTTGTATCCTTCTATCTCTAGTTATCTTGCATTTGAAAATCATTGTTAGTTTATTTATGTCTAGTTATGTTAACAATGCTTGCAGTTGGATAAGGCATACCCCCGAGACTTCATGCAGAGAGGTAGGGTGAGGGTGCTGCTGAAAAGGGAGGATGGGTCCCTGTATAATCCTGCCATTGGCACTCGTAAGGATTTGAGAATCTTTTTT
This sequence comes from Phoenix roebelenii, assembly GCA_025769935.1. Classification (NCBI taxonomy): domain Eukaryota; kingdom Viridiplantae; phylum Streptophyta; class Magnoliopsida; order Arecales; family Arecaceae; genus Phoenix; species Phoenix roebelenii. The sequence continues at coordinate 11,945,655 of JAOXJJ010001100.1, forward strand.
TCCTAACAATTATTCTTAAGAAGGATAATTTTATTTATTTTTAGTAAGACACAGGACCATATAGCTGTGGTTCTTTTTCTTACCTAACTAATCCTGTTTTGCGGTACTCAAGTTTGTATTGTGCAATAATTCTTATGAAACTGACATCGAATTGGTTCTTATGTGGGCATCATGGAGGATCATAGTTCCATTTGAGTATTATTAAAGTTACAAGGAAAATGTAACTGCTTTAGAAGGTCTTTGACAAGGCTTAAGGCATGAAAGTAATATCAACTTTGAAGACTCCTGTAAGCCATTTGTCATTGACATTGATTACCATAACTGATCACTTGATGTTGGGATACACATATTTACACTCGATGTGCACATCAATGGATTGGGTATGGACGCTCCAAATATCAAATAACTTTTGGTACCAGTGTCAGATTTCTCACTTAGGACCCTGGAGATGGGTGATCAACTATTTCTTTGTTAAAAAAAAATCATAGGCTACATCGGTGATTTCTAACAAAATCAAAATAACTATGGACCTTGACCCTCTGTATATTCCTCAAGTCATTTGTTCCTTATTTGGCAGATAACAGAGTGCTAAAACTTCCCATGCCCTTATGTTATATAGATCGTAGAGGGCATAAGTCTGATCCCTTGAAGATAGTACATGCAAACACTTTGAAAATATATTATATTGCATCATTTTTGCTTGGGCTCAATCTTCTCTACTTGCAAATTCTTTTTCCACCACTAGGGTTTGAATTCTGGAACCTCTCCCAGGTGGAGAGGGATGCCAACCAAGAGAAGGCTGGTTGGCTGCCCAATGGAAAGTCATGCATGCAAATTTTTCTGCAATTCTGGAACCACACTAATGCTGAAGTTACCACTACATTCAAAAGGGTGGGACACTTTTTTCACCTGTTGTGCTTGTTATAGATAGGAAGCATAGGTAGAATTTTGTTGGCATAGGTATTTTCTTCTTCAATGTTTGCCAACAAAATTGCCGCAGATGTAGAATTCTTAAATTACTGAGGTGATGCATTTGATGGATGTTAAACACTTAGGATATCGACACTGATACTGTTAATGTTTCACAGGAAAGCAGCTGATGCTCCAAATTGCAGAGTTGGTTCCCAAACATCATGGTAGAACGAAGAAACAGGAGGCTACAAGTACATCAAATGCAGGGCCTTCAAAATCTGGAAAGGGTGGAAAGAAGAAAAAATGAAAATATACCAAGGCAATGTGCGAGAAATGCCTTTTACCAGATCACTTTCTTCAAAAGTCTTACATGCTAATGGTATACTCTTTTGGGAAATGTCACATTACCCATCACAATCGGTTGGTGCAGTACTGTTTTCAACTTCGGAGTCTTCAATTTTGTTGCTCATCTTTCCAAGACTCCCAATTTTCTCGTTTCAAACTTGAAACCATAATTTGGTCTGGATCTTGATATATTCTGGTGGAACATGATTTAAGTGGCATCGAATGGAGCAGATGATGTAGCTTTTTATCATTCTCTATACTGTTAATGGGTATAAATTTGCGAATGGAATGTTTTTCTCTACCTGCAAACTAGCCTTCCATATTTCAAGGCTGGCCATGCACATTATGTAACAAGGTAATCCTACATCGAATATGTAACTTTGCTGGTTGGTACAATTGAATAGACCTCTGTGGAGCCTGAGTCTGTTCATTTGAGAATGTGTGCTGTGACCACAGAATGTCTTAAGAACTTTTGCAGCCCTGGCTTGAACAGTAGCTCTTAGGGGCTGTTTGGTTGCCTGTATCTGAGCCTCAGATGCTGCATTCTAATTGCAAGCAGATGGATGCAGGTGCTTGCCTGCAGCTGGGCTAGATGTAGGCAACCCAGATGCATTCTAAGAACTGCTGCATCGAGCGATGCAGTCAAAAATGGGGGCATCCCCGAATGTAGATTCTAGATGTAGCCTCAGAAACTACGATCACCTACCATTCTCTCTAATATTCGTAAAATATTAATATTACTATGATTATAATTGTAAAATGTTATCATAATATTAACATAATTCATACTATAATAGTTTCTTATTTGAAAATAATAATTGGTGTCCATAATATCATATAGTAATATATATTATATATAATTATAATATAATGATATAATGTCATTATAGCATAAAAATATGTAAATATAATAACTATTGTAATATATTACATAATCAGTACTAATTAATTATTAAAGAAAGATAATAAGATAATTTTATGAGTTGTTATAATATTGTATTATAATATTCATTACATTATGTATAAGATAATGTGCTACATTATAGTATTATATATATATATATAATCTTATACTACATTGAATATACTATATTGTATTGTGTTATAATATACATTATTTATAATATAAGAAAATATTGTACTATATGATAATATGTTGTATGATTGTTATATTATATTATATTACATTAAGTTTTGCTACATTATTATTTTGTTATATTATTCAATTATAATATATTATAATATAGGATAAAATATATGTATTATTATTATGTTGTGCTATATTATAGTATACTATTATATCATATAAAATAATATACTAGATTGCATTATATTATATTTTATTGTAACCTTACCATGTAATTGCAAGGTAATCATACCCTTTCTAGATTAAGCAACTAAACATAGGCGGAGATTGGATGAGTAGTGTGCACCATTGGATTACTATACTATGACTGAGTCAACTATTTTTTTCTTGTAAGTACAGTTTTCAAATGCGGTCAAGCCAAATGGATGCTTGCAAATGTAAATATAACATTTCTAGTTGCAGCTGTATGTAGAAATGCAGGTATCTATAACTTTACGAGATCATAATGCCTCTTGCTTTATTTTGCTCTTTCATGTAGTAATATTTAAATTGAGTATCTATTTCCCTCCTTTTCTGCCAGGTTTGGAAATTCTGTATTTTACATATCCATACGATGGAGTCCTTAGGTTTCCGAAATAGTGTAATGTAAAAAGAAGTGCTTCGAATCATTGCTATTTGGCTCAGACCTATTCCGAAAAAGTCGAGGTATTTCGAATTGTTTGTTGACACGAACAAAGTAAGGAAAAACCTCTGAAATGATTTCAATATTGGACCTTGTACATATAATAGTTTCGAATCGAATCTCTTTAGATAGAAAGGTTTCCTTAGAGTGGAAGGAAAAGCCTGTCTCATAAAGAGGATTGCAGGCTAGAAAGAAAAACCAGATAGGTCAGATGGAAGGAGTGAGCTCCCCTTGCAGAACGACCTCTAAACATAAAAATGACGGCTTCTGTTTGAAAAGTGTCCGATAGGTCAATGGCTATTTTTTGCAAATGAAAATAAACTCTGCTCTGACAAAAAAGAAAAGAAAAGCGAAAGATTCAGAGTTTGGCGGCAGCTTTCTCTATTTCCTTGCATGCTTCTATATTTTAGGAATGCTTTCTTTGGAACTATACTCTGTAAGGACCACACTGCAAACAAGTTTGACATATCACTAGGCTACGGGCTACGGCCAAAATATTAGAAGCTACCGTGCTCTGCTCCTCATACTTTTGTGGTGGAGTTTTCTTGGAAATCTGTGTCCCCAATGTTTCCACAACCATCATCGCTGCCGTGCTCTAGTTGAACTCAAATGGAACCCACTCTGGGCATAGTACAATGGCAGTATTAGATACTCGAAATTAGGTTTCTCGATGCTTAGTTAAGATAATGACTTTGGTATATGATCCATTCATCCAAATCTATGCTAGGTTAAGCTGTCTAATGCTAGGTCTGGTAAATTAGCAACTTGTTCACGGGCTAGCTCAAGTTCAGCTTGCTCAGAAGACGATCCAATCTTAACCCACTTGACCCAACCAGATCCCAGGCCTGATCAAGTTTCGGGCCGCGGGCTAGTGGGCTTAAAACAAATATTTTCTCGATATCTTTCACTATATACTATAGTAACCTTTTATTTTTTCCTCCTCCCCCAATTCGCTTTCGGATCCCTTCCCAGACCTAATCAGACCGGCTACTCTTCTTTGTCGGCCACTCTTCCGTTTCTCTCCCACAACCGCCGGGCCGCCGCTGCCGTGGCGGCAATCTTCGGACCCCTGCCGCTCGCCGGCGATACTGCTGAACCACCGGGCCTCGGGTGCGCCTCCACCTCCCCCTCTCGAAGAAGAAGAAGAGAAAGAAACGCCGCTGTGAAACCCTAGATCTCAGGGATCTCCGCCTTTCGTCCTCGATCGTTGCCCGCAAAATATCAGTTCTCTGATCCGATTCCAAACGCCGAATCTCGTCATGGTAATGCAAGAAGACAGTCGCGATTTCTTTTGTTATCTTTCTTTCTTTTCGATAGAGATACTTTTAACTCTTCAAATGAAGGATTTTTATGCCCTTTTTTTCGGTGAATATTTCAGTCGGCGCTGTTTAATTTCCATTCGTTCCTGACGGTGGTACTGTTTGTGATCTGCACCTGTACCTACATCAAGATGCAGTTCCCCACCATTCTTGAACAGAGGACCGGGTAATTTTGATATATTCTCTTATTTTAACGTCAGATTTAGTCCAAAATTGCAAGTCTTATGGTTCACCCTAAAATCGCAAGAAGATCGACCCGATACTTGTCAAAATCGGTTCAATTTAGAAAGGTGTATGCTCGATTTTAATTATCTTGCTGAGTTTTTACATATTGTCAAAATTACTTTTCCGAATGTAAGGGATGATTCAAAAGTTTCCTTTTGGATTAATAGGACCGCTTCTTAAACAATGCAGAGTGAGACGATGAATCTAGCTAACTTATAGCATGATTTCAATGTGCACAATCTATAGAGTAGTTATCAGGATGCCTTCTTGCCACAATCTGTAGAGAATGTTTTGTTATCATAACTTTTTTGAGTCAAATTATGAGAGATTTTTGCCTTTACGTGGCTTTCTATGGACCAGATTTTGAATCCCAACTCTTTACTGCTTCCTGTGATCGTCGTTCTTTACTGAAAGAGGCCTATCTTGCTCCCATTTCCATGGATCAGCCTCTTGAATGCTGTTGAGAATTCTGTTTTTGTGTTAAGTAATATCTGGGACACACACCCTACCATTCTTTTAAATTCTTCAGCTTGCTCGATCAATTGAAGAGAGGGGTTTGACCAGAAAATTGTTACCTGCCATTTCTTAGTAATACAACATGGCATGCATTCTGATTAACTGATACAACATTCTGATTAGATTATGCCTCTCTATGAAATTAATGTATTAGGCAGGCTTTTGCATGAAGGTCTCTGATTAGATTCTACATTTCAGGCTAAACATTTATTCTCATGCCAAAGTTTGAATATCTCTTTTGTTATTTGCTGAGTGCAGTTGAACTGCACCTGATCACATTTAATCATGCCCGGAACAACTCTTGTGGGTTCTGTGTGTAGTGAACCTGGCATAGGAGCCTTGTGGGCTATTATATATTACTGGCCATCTATGTCTAAGCCTTTTCCGAAGTGCAATTAAACTGCACCAACCACATTTTATTATGCCCCAAACCATGTTTGTGTTTTCGGATAATGGCTGAACCATGTTTATATTTCCTTCAATTTGTTTGGCTGATACTCAGAAGCCATGAAATCCTTTAGTCCCATTTACAAAAGAACAAAATACATTTACAAAGTAACCATGTTTACACTTCCCTTATTCATGGAAACAATCTCTGGGATACTTCTGTTTAGGACTGCTGTTCTTGTGCATGCACTGCCTTATGTGTCATTAGGAAGGCGCATTGTGGAAAGTAAGTTGTGGGCTCATGTGCACATTGTGGAAAGTAAGATGTGGGCTCATGTTTAAAATGTCTAGTACTTATTCTCATGGTGTGGTAATCGATGGTTGAGATCATTTAATCAACTAATCAGATGGTCTGGCTTTCCAATCAGGGCTCCATGCAGATACTGGAAGAGTCCAAAATTTGAACCAAGATATGTCCTCACAAAGGTCTTGGGGATCAAAAAGGGATAAGTTGTCCTTATAACTTAGAAATAAGTTGGTGTTGTAAAAGTTAGCCACCTAAGCACTCAAGTGGTTGCTTTGTGGGTTAATAGTGCCTAACCATTAACCATTCAACCAATAGGTAAATTGCTGCTTAAATGGCTAACCAGTGTGTAGACATTTAACAGTACTTTCTTAAATGTTTAGCAGTGGTTTATTCAGGCCTTTAGGTGCTTTTATCAGGTGGTCCTAGGGGGTACAGGAGGACCAGTTGCTCTTGTTTGTGGAAACATATTTCATGTTCTATGCCTTATTTAGTGGATCATTGGATGAAACAGGGAAAGCAGATTCCATCTTTTCTTGATTTAGATTAAAATTCATTGTATCGTTCAAACAGTGCCATGACCATAATGCCTTATCCTGTCTATTATGGAAAATTTAAAATTCTTTTGTGAAGTTCAATTTCTTATTAACTTTTGCTTGTGGCAGGTTTCGTGGCTTCTTCTGGAAGGCAGCTAGAATAGGTATGACTGGTTCCTAATATTTTAGAATTTTGTAATGGGTGAATCTTTCTTTCTTGCTATTTTTATATATTGCAACCTGATATGTATATAAATATGCATATCACAGACATATATTTTTCACCAAACATTAATATTTTGAACTCTGCTAGAAAATGAATTTTTGGACTGAAAGCAATTCTTGCATAGTTGGGCTTTGTGGCTGTCCCCATTTTGGGAAGACTAGTTTTAAATGGTGTTGTTTATACTAAACACAATGACTGTAGAAAGTGTTTCAGAAGTTCCTTTTGAATGATGATGAAAGCATGTAGACATGATAGAGATACCTTCTACATGATGGATGGAAGTTGTTACTTTTTAGAAATGATCTTGGGAAGTCCGAAGTGACCCATATACATTTATATGTATCCCCTATTTTGATGTAGTTCAGGTAATGTTTTTCTAAATATGGTTGAATAATGTTTTTACAAAATAAAGGAAAGCATCATCAATTTTCAGATCTAACAAGATTGCCTTAGGAAAAGTATTTTCAAACAATATTGTGCCAACATGCATGCTGGATTGGTATGAGGGATTTTCACGATACCAACGCATGCTGGATCATTCGAAGTATACATGACTGATATCTTTGAAAGGAAATGGTGAGAAATGGCACTCAATAGAAAAAAGACAGGTGGCCCACCACAAATTGCCATAGGTAATGCACTGTGTGTAACTTAGGGAGAATCTGCTTCACCAAAGTGAAACCCATATAAGACTAAGATATCTGAAAAAATGTGTTGGAGGTCATTTTTATAAAAAAAAAATGTGATTGTTTGATTTGCCAATAGCATTGAAGTGGAGTATATATGAGTCCTTGCAGTGGTGGGGGACAGCATTTCAAAAGGAAAGAACAATTATAAGCAGAGATGGATAAACATCCACGCACACTCTCTCTCCATCTCTCTCTCTCTGTTCAAAGAATGTACGGAATTCAACAATTCTACAGGGTTGTTAGGATGCTCAGCTATCCTATCCCTCCCGATCAGCTAGAAAAGAATAGTTAAAGGAAGTTGGTTGCCTTATAGAGGCAACTGATCCAACAGTCTTGACAGCTTGTGATACTAAAGAATACATCCTAATTTGAACTGTCCCTATTATGGGTGTGTTAGATCCTCTTGTTATGTGTGCCCGGTTGTAAGAGGAAAAGGAGTGGGATATGCTGATGCTTAAATTTGGGAAGGGAGTACAAATATGCACCCTTGATGCTAGTGATCGGTTCTCATCCTTTGGTTCTATTCCTTCTGCCAAGTTAATGGTTAATTGTTATGCACCCTTTTCTTGTTTAAGTGCTAAGTGGTTGTGGGATTTTCTCGTTGACCGGAAAATCCATGTCTTTACCAATTTTTAATGTCAACATCAATATGATGTAGTTTTTTTAAGAAAGATAGGTTGATTTGAATATGAGAACTACTATTTGGCAGTCAGTTTAGGATGTTGCCCACAAATGCATTGTCAAATTCTTAGTCACAGATCAATACCAACACTAACAATATTTTAGATTGCTTTTTGGAACTGCATGAAAATTTACCATTACATTAACAATTAATTTATTCCAACCCCAAAAATTTATAGAGGCATCTTCGCAACATGCTTCACTCTGGGAACTGTTGTTTGAGTCATGGATTTTCCTTATTTTCACCATCATCTCTACACTTTGTTGAAAATTTATTTGCATACACAACATGAAAATCTTCCCTTTTCTAATCCAGGTGAACGCTTAAGCCCATGGGTGGCAATTAATTTATTCCAACCCCAAATTAATTTATAGAGGCATCTTCGCATCTTGCTTTCCACTGGGAGCTGTTGTCTGAGTCATGTATTTTCCTTATTTTTGCCATCATCTCTACACTTTGTTGAAAATTTATTTGCATACATAACATGAAAATCTACCCTTTTCTAATCCAGGTGAACGCTTAAGCCCATGGGTGGCCTTGGGGTGCTTTGCGATGGGCATATCCATAATTATTTTCTGAGAGTTGGAGAGGGGTTTTTTTATCTGACTTTATACTCCGGAGTGACAGCCAGCTTCTTTTACGCACTGAACATTGTATTACTCCAGGTTTACACAAACCTGGGTCAAAGATGAACGTAGTGGTGGTCTTTCATTTATTTATCATTGGGTTTGCAATGGTGAATCTGTCGATATCTGTTTTACGCTTCCTCTGGTTAATGCAAACCTTTTTGTTGGGTCGATCTTGGTGAAGAAAGCTTGCATCATCTCCATCCAAAGATTTCAAAGCTACCATCTACACTAGTGTGAAGAGACTCTTCCTTCAGTCCAAGCCTTGCAGCATGAATTAGTCTGCGTGCAGAATCTTGTGCCACGTCTCTTTTGTATCATCAAGCTATTTTGAAACTCAGGATAAAATTTCTGAGTTGCTCTGAGTTCTAAACTTAAGAGTACTGGACAGTAGGTCTTAAACTAGCTGGAGCCTTTGTTAGCCAAGGCAAAATACCATTTCGTTGCAGTTTCTTCTAAATTCAAGTGTTCGATATTTTTTTTTTGCTATGATTAATTTAAACGGGCCAATGTAGGCAGGCTTCCCATATATTGCGTGGGTAAGTAGGCAAAATAACTCGTATTCCATTGCATGAGGTTAAATGCAAATCGTGCTTGCATCGGAAAAAAAAAAAACGAGGGCCCCTTTGTGTCCGACTCTGGAGACAAGTTTATCAAGTTGAAAAACCCTTTGCGTCCTATTTCTTAAGAGTTTTGTGGAGCATGTGCATTAGCTTTGATGGTCCTTACAACTTATCATCTTGCAAGATTGGAGGGAGGCTGAAGACCACAATCATCAGATTCCAGACGATCCGGTGCTTGTTTTGGATAGAAATGAAACGATTTTTGTTGGTGTCGGCTCAAGTTGCTTTTGTTTGGTTGGCTCAAGTTTGTTGTTTTCCACGCATCCAAAATCTAATCTGGTCCCCCGGCCGGCTACGTCATTATTGATGGCCCCAGCCTCCGCTGCGTAGACCCCTTTTCTTAAGGTGGTCCTCTTTGACATAAATTAAAGCATGAAAGACGTACCAAGTACAAGAACTAGAACCGTTCCTGATTCAGAGGTCTGTTCCTCCACAAGCTCTTTCTTCTGCACTGGAATGAATTTCAGACGGCGTTTCGGAGATTATGGTTTATAATTTGTGGCCAGTCAAATTTTCTGATAAAATTTATTCATATTTATATTCATTTTTATGTTACAAATACAAATATAAATATGGATATTAATTAGATACAAAAAATTTATACTTACATTTGTTTTAAATGGATACAAACATAAATTAGATATTGAAAGTGTGTGTAATTAAAGTATGCACATACATCTGGATGTAGTTAGCAAAATTGCAGGTATCCCACAACTCTCCATTTCCCTTGCCGCTTATTCTTTATTTTTCTCTTGGAAATCAGTTTTTTGTGTTCATTTCTATATAATTCTTGAGGAAAAAAAAAGAATTAAGGAAGGAAACATATAGAGAGACTTTAGGGAGGGAGAAGATTAAAAAGAACATCTAAAGCTGGATGCTCCGTAGTGTTTCATGTAAATACTAGTTAGGCAATAAATGTGAATTCAACTGGGGAAAAAAAAAACAAAACAATTTGGTGCACAATTTATTGCTAGTTGAAAACTGTTCTTAACAAATAACATCTTCTCTCGTCCAACGAAAACAAACATACAACAAGATTATAAATAAACATAGCAATTAAATAGAGAAAAACTAAAAAGACCGAAAGCATAGGAAAGGATCTTGATAATTTGTTTGCCTTCCCTGCTTTTCTTTCAGTTCAGCATTCTTAATATTCATTCAAGTAAGTATACAATGACTCATCATTCCTTGATCTGCGCCTAGTGAGCAAGGCCTTGAGGAAGCCTCTACTCTTCTTTGAATTTTGATCGGCCTCTTTATGACCGTTTGTTTCAGCATGCAAGTGCATTGGTGATGATTTCCGAGTTTCCGAAGGATACTGCACATAAAAGAAATTCGATATGTCATCATTCTACCAAATTCCACAATTATTACTGAAGTCTCTAGCAGGAACTTTTGATGACATAGGTGAAGCAGTATCATGACTCAAATCTTCTATTTTCAATTTACCGAGCTATGGATTCCATCAATGACTTAATGTACACATGAACTTGGTGTCTGTACATAGGTTACAACTCCTATTTTTTTCCCATATAAACATATTTACTTTTCCAATCTAGACAAACAGCTTCAAACCTTTCTACTCAATTCTATTGGAAACATAATAAAACTCTAAATAAATTTATGGCATACCCAATGCCCAATATTTGATGAGTTAGCAGCATTTGGTCTACTCGAGAGTGATTTTGTACGTGCAAATGGATTTGAATTTGAAGGTGGCGAGACTGCTCTTTTCTCTGTATTGCAAAGAACAGGAAAATTGATAGGTTTAAAATAAAACATCCAGCTGATTATAGAAAATAATTAATACAAAATCTTCCTAAATCAGTACCTTTAAAGGAGAATTTCCCAATTTCTGGGGAAGGTGATGGCGGACGCGCTTTTTGAAAAGGTGATAAGGAGCGTGCTCGTTGCAAAGAGGAAGAGGAAGCAGAAGGCGAACGGGAACGCAGTCTCCTACATAATAAATACATCCAGTAAACTAGGCTTTCCCATTTGCGAAAAGTTCATTGACCAAATCAGACACACATCAGACAATTGCCTGAAAGATACTGTTTACCTGAACGAGGGTTTTCCTCCCCTAATTGTTGATTGAACCACTGGAAGAGAGAACAATATGGGATGAATATTGTTTCTAAATATGTTACAGTATTTCCTCAACTGCATGCATGATATCAAGTCATAAAGGTGGCGTTACCAGTCTGAAACTGCTGTGATTCCTTTGGTGGGTCTAATTCTTGGTACTTCGGTGTAGCATGTCTTCCAAATTCAAGAATGGTTTCACCTACTGAAAAGAGAATGCAAGAGATTTCAGCAATGATTACTTGGGAAGCATTGGATAGTTGTGTAAGGAAATGGTAAAGACATCACTAGGTTCGGCAACTTGCCTGGCAAAATGTAATGTTTGTGATACTTTGGAGCTTGGATCACAAGAGACTGTTGAGACCGGCCTTCTTGATCGATGTACTCTTGACAAGTTCGAAGTCTCTGAAATTGGCACAGAGAGAGTTTGCAGTCTGTAAGTATCCATGAGCTCTGCTATCTCGCTCAAAATGACGATTCGTGTAATACCTGTTCGATGCAAGAAACCCGAAACTCTGTTCCAGAAACCTCACCAACTTTTTCATTGAGAAGATCATTAATCTTGTACGAGACAGAGCCCAAATGATCCACTGTATTAACGAGGGCCTCAAGGGCATAATCTTTCAAGGTGTTCATAGCTCTGCATCAGACCGACCATGAGAATTTCAGATCAAGACAGAAAACAAAGCTTTATGGTATCATCCTTCTAGATAAAATTGAAGGAAAGGAGGCAGATCTAAGATAAAACATACGTCCGTTTCTGGTCATCATTGCTGCAAGATAACTCAAAATATTCTGCTGCTGAGTACAATTGCGACCGCAGATTCTTCAGGTCCTGAAAACCAAGAGATTGTTGCATTGCAATTACCATTTTATGTGAATTCAAGTCATTTAGAGCAGTGTAGGGAATGTCATCAAGTCTCCGCGACATCTGTAACCTTAACCAACAAGCCTTTTTCTATATGAGCTTGTTGGCTATGCAGGTCAAGGTATGAACCATTATAGTCTAAGAACATTAATCCCTATGAAGGTCTCAACCTGACATCAACCCTTTGAGTTTTGGTGAATCAATAATAAAGGAAGACTTTGCAAAAGAAGAGCCTATCAATATACATCAAGGACTGTAGCCTATACCAAACCTGCCTTACTGTTTTTGCAAGATAAGGTTGAGCAATTAGGGCACATTCCTGATACTTGGATAGAACATAGGCAAAGAGGGAAAAGGCAGGACTTCTTTAATCTCTAGGGCACAGTTCAGAAGCCACAGAACCAAATGGCAAGGCAATCCACCGATCTACTCGAAATGCTAAGGATATTCCGAAAACAATGCAAATTTCTCAAAGTTGGGTATGGACTAGTTATCATAATGAATTAATAAGTTTATACATATCATATGGCACATAAAGAGGCTATAAATTGGTGAATTAATCAGATGTACCACACATCATAATTTTTTTTTCTTTTGGTGAGGATATATAAGGTTTTCACCCTTCTGGAGTAATGAACATGTATGAAAATTTGATAAAAAACTACAGAGAAAGTGCAGGCAATGATTGAAAAAGCTCAAAAGGTACAGACAATTTGATCCTGAAGTAGAAAAATTGTGTGTGTGTGTGTGTGTGTGTGTGTGAGAGAGAGAGAGAGAGAGAGAGAGAGAGAGAGAGAGAGAGGAACATTGTGAAAACATTTCCTAGCTCTCTGAAATTAAGAATATAGACTTCTTCAATGAACTAGAAATGAACTTGGAAGAGAAAAAAAACTACAGTGTCTGTATCAGCAAATAGTTAGGAATCCTGACCATACATGATACAGAAAAATATATGACAACGCGCTACTTTATTTTATTTTATTATTTCAAAATTCAATATCTCAAGAATAACACCTGATTGATTACCAATGGAAAATTAGAATTTTCCCAGCAGTTGTAAGAACAGAGGAAAGAACTCTACTCCTAAGTAATAAAAAGAACAAGCGAGTATAAGAGTAGACATTATCGGAAGTGAAGAAGCAAGTGTGGGTATTCATACCTTGAGGCTCTGGGAGAAGAGCAGGCTCTGTTTCATGGAGATCTCATCATATGCCGGTGCTTCCTCCTGATGGGCAGAGAAGGAAGAAGGAGATGGAGATATGGTCTCCATGGACGGAAAGAAGAAGGACTAAAGGCCTTCAGTATGCACTCATCCTGCAGCCACAACCATAACCAACCGATTCCGCAGTCCTTAAACCATCTTAAATGCAGTGAGAAGCAGGTAAAATCAAAAGACTAACCAATCTATCCCGTTATGATCCTCAAGAAAAACCAATCTATCCCACTATTCTTTTTAGAACATAAATGCCATTTGGAGCAACCCAAGAAAGAATAATGGGGACACGGACCTTGTCATGGCCTTGTTATGATGTCTCAAAACCAATACCTGAAGTCCAGGTTGTATTCACAAGTGATAGAAATAAGTAGCCAATAAGGTGGTGGGGAGAAGCTCAGAAGCTTGATACCTTTTACAGCTGCACTAGAAATACTTTTCAGGAAAGATGAAGAGCTGATTTTGTGGTCATCACAGTGCTCCCTTTTGGGCAGTCCACAGAAAGGCTAATGAGGAAGACAGAACAAAGGGAAAGAGACAAGGTGGGGAGAGGCCCTTTGTCTCCTATTTATGGGGCTCCCCCACCCCGAAAACCCGCCCAAGTTTCAAGAACAGCGACCACACTGCTCCTGTACTAGCTGATAATTTTATTATTTGGCCGTAACGAAGCATGGCAAGTAGGATACCACTTCACTGTTAGAGTAGTAGCAACAAGAGAAGTTGTTTGCTGGCTTTGGTATTTTTTTAATCAATTCAAGTTTTACTCAGAAAAGCAGGATTAATTTTGTCCTCACTCCCTTGTCCTTCGTTCCATAAGCCATTCTTCTGTTCCGTGTTCATGTTTCTATGCGTTGATGGAAATGTTTTGGTTTATTGTTGAAGTTAAAGAAGTTGTTATGGAACAAAAAATTAAAGACTAATCTTGATTAAAGATTAATTGAAAATAATGAGCAGGTTATAGCAGCTCGGCTGCTGAACAACTCCAGAATTCATTATATACAGCTAGTAGAATCAAAGACCAGGAATATATGATACAATTGTTGATGTATTGGCTAAGCTGGTTGCTTTCTACGCTCAACTTTCACTGCTCTAGTTTATGACAGTAGGTTCTATTTAGCTCTCTATTTTTTTTTTTTTTGGAGTTGTATCAAGGGCCTATGTTTGATTTCACCATGTTATTAGAATCAATTTATTTAATTATTGATGAGTTATTTCATTTCCTTTCTATCATTTGTCCTCAATCTCTTGATATGGCTCTTTCATCAAAAAATAGACTTAAAATGAAAGAATCTAAATCCTTGTTGCATCCTGCTTTTTCTTTCCCTCTCTTTTTTAACTTTATTTTACATCAGTAGCTAATAGTATTAATAGGCTAGTTTAGCCCAATCTTGGAACACGTCAAAGTAGTGATTTTTTGGAGTTTCGATTTACTGCTCATCTTACTCTCGTTTTAAAACTCCTAAGTTCGTAGGTGCGAAGTAGATCTCTCTCTCCCTCTAAATGTTCTGTTAGGTAGACGCGATGGTGACGGATTTTTATGGGCTTTTTACTCTTCTCATCATCGTTGATGTGAACGGTGCAGCGATGTTGCGTTTAGTCAGCGGCCGCACGATCCGGTGGGCCTCGCTTGATTCCTTCAATCAAGCCGATCATGCGGGCAACGACCGTTTGTGGTTGATGACTACTTGCTACCTGGCCACATAATGGAGAAGTCTCTCTCTTTTCTCATCATCTTATAGAGCTTGATGTTTTAAACTATAGTAGCAACTTTTTATTCAAGAGAAGAAGATTCATGGCACGGGAGGGGTGGACGACTATCAGGGATATTCAGACAATGGTTGATGGTGGGATGGTTTTGTAGGCTAAGCATGTGTATAGAGATGCCAACTAGGCAGCAGATTGGGTAGCCTCTTATGTGGTCAACCATTCTAGAGATACTCTTTGGATGGGGGAGAGGAGATTACCTGGTGCGTTTCGGAACTTGTTATTTTTCGACTTTTTTAGGTGTATTCGTACTTGCACTGTATGACTTGATGTCATCCATCGCTCGTTGTAAACTAACACCATAATCCTGTTGTAATGCCATTTTTAATGTTGTCATGCTCCAATCTTCCCGCCAACCTGAATTGGCAATGGTATAATCCAGCTTAAACTAGGATGACATTTCTGTGTCTTTTTTTTTTTTTTTTAAGCTTCAGGTGCACCAACTTATATAAGCTGACTAAAGATGATTATTGTATTCCCACTAAATTCCCCAGAGTTTGTGGAGAATAGCAAGTTAAGAATGATAAAAACTTCATTCACAAAACATATGGAGACACCACAAAAGAACGCCAAGAATTTTATAAAACACAATCATGTTACACTCAAGCACGCACGATTAGTTTTCTTCATAACAATTTTCAGGAAGATTTATGGTTCGGCCAATAATGAGCCATGAATGTATAGATATGATGCTGTACTTGGGCTAATAACAAGTTGCCTTGGTACGCTATTCCCCACATGGGTTGGGCCAGTTCATTGTTGGGCCTCCAAAAACTAGTTGCTGGGTTGGTGGGCTGAGGCTGTGAGCCATCCGTCCGACTTAGCCTGTTAAGGGTGTGATTGCACATAGCCCAATGAAGGGTGAAAAATTGTATTGGACGTGAAGATGTATTTGCTTAAAGAACTTTAATTTAATAAACGTCTTATTATAAAAGAAATATCCTGGATGTCACTGTCTTAAAACTCAAATAGAGTACGTGGAAATCTCATTCTATCTAAGCCTTGGTTCAGCTCATCACAAGCTAAAAGCCCATGCACCCGAAAGATTTCAAGCAACACAATTTAATTCAAATTATTCTGCTTTTCCGACGTTACATAGCCTTTTTGCCCGGCCACGCCAATCAGCTAGGTTCAAGAGGGCCCGAGCAGTGATGGAGGGGTTTCACATTTGCTCCGAGATATTTAGATGATGGTGAAAGAGCGAGTGTATATATTCTGTAAGGCCAATGGAGCAGCGGACTGGATGGCTGCATATGTAGCGAGCCACTCGGAAGGCACCTTATAGGCTGGGGAGGAAGAGTTGCTCGGGGTATTTCAGAACCTATTATTTGCTGATTCTATTAGGTGTATTTGTACTTGTGATGTATGAGCTATTTCAGCAAAAAAAAAAAAAAAAAGAGAATTTTCTGCCACAAACCCACAACCAAATTATCTTGGCCTCTTTTGAAATTGTGCCTTACAAGTTCCCAACCAAAACTTAGAGCCGCTTCACACCGATTTTTATGAGAGTTGATAAATTTTGATCGCCACCACCTCCATTTTTATGCACATTTGCGTATCTTTGTGAGTGGAAACGAAGGAGCAAGACACTTCCTCCAAATTTATTAACTGAAGAAAATAAAATTATTTGCAAATAGAGGTGAGGGTTGGAAGCCGCGAAGGCAGATAAGAGGGCAACAGAGAGAAGTACAATTTAGTTAAGGAGGAGACAGCATTAGTGAAGAGACGATGGACAAGAGCCTCTTTCTATGACCTTTTAAAGATGATTTGTTGGTAACTTTGGAGGATTTTGCACCGAAAAGTTCCTTTTTGAGGGAGATATTGCAGCTTCCTTTAGATTCGTTTGATACGCAAAAAAGAGAGAAAATATGATCAACATAAAAATAAAAAAAAATATTTCATATTTAATTATATATATAATAATTTTAATTAGATTTTCATATTTTGAAAAAAAAAATCATGAAATATACAAAAGCCTAAGATATTTTTTTTCCCACAAATACCATTATGCTTTTATTAATAGATATTTTATATATTTTTTTCAAAAAAACAGAACGCACAATCAAACATAAATTAATTTGAAATATATCTATTTTTTATAGTAAATTAAATATGCAAAAATTATTTTCCAAACATCTAATATCCAAAAAAAATCCACAAAACAAATACTAAATCTGTCAGCACAAAAAGATTTCGGTAATCGTGCAACAGGGGGAAGCATCCCGTACGGACCGCCCAACGCCTTTTTTGGCAAACATTTTGCCTGCCTGCCTGCCTGCCTGCAGCTTATTTTTCAGAGCCAACGGGATTAAAACTCTTGCTTTCTTCCGGATAGAATTGCAGGAAGGATAAAGAGAGTGCTCCCGGTTGTCACAGTTCAGAGACGGAAAGAGGTTCCAGATTTTTACCTACCATCTGAATTCACGCCAGGCCCCATTGCGATACGACTGATATTTTTCTTGTACACTTGACGATTCGATGACTAAAACCTACATAAACACTCATCATCATCACACTTTAATTTATTGTGGGAAGATGAGAACAACGATATAAGCAAGCTGATCAAGTCTCCATCTGGTAACATACAGATGCATTCCAGGATTTTGGGGCAAAGAACCGGAATAGCAACATAGAAGAAAATCAAAACAAACATTACACAAGACAATATGTACAAGGAGAGTTCGAGCATATAGCAGAAAATCTAAAGCCCAATTCCTTTAACCTACCTCCTACTTACTAGAATAAACTAAACAATCATCATTAGCTTAATATCTGTAACCATAGTCTCCAACAATCTGTTGAAGGCTCTGAAAAAAACCGAGCTGCAAAAAAGCATAAAAGGAATTATTCAAGTTAATAATTCCCACCCAAAATGAAGACAGCCACAGCATGTAACGAGAGGTTTGGGTGGCCAACCTTTTTCCAGTAATACTTCTACTCTCTTGATCATTCAGCTTTGGGTTCCTTTTGAATAAACGCAGCATCAACCCTGGCACCAGCTTCTTCGGCGTCAGCAGATGGACCAGAAAACTTGCTCTTGGGCTTCATCTTCTTCACCTCTTCACTTGTATAGATGAACATCTTTCTCACCATCTTGCAAAACAACCTGCACAAAGTCGCATCGGTCGTTATAGAATCATAAACCCACACCAGTATCGGTCCAAGGTAAATTCTCTGGGGAACAAAAAGAGAAGAGTTTCGTTGTAATTTACGGCCAAGGATCATCGCCCACTAGCATCATATCACCCTCATCATCAGTGAAGACAACTTCCCATTTGTTCCGCTGGCGGAGCTCTCCTTCAATCTCGAACATCTGCTCTAGCTCCGTTATCAGATCACTGTAGCCTTCTAGATTCATTAGATCCACAGCTCGGCCCACCGCCATGCCTTGCATGTGAACCTATTGATAAAACCAAAAGTTTCAGGATGACAATGGCAAGTTTTCTTCATGCTTAACTCATTACTTTGGGAGTGTTTTTTCTACCTTTGTGCGACTTCTGGTCGAACCATGATGCTTACTCTGGATCTCCTTTGGACTGGAATCAAGGCCTCGTTTCTGCTGTCTAGAAGCCTTCGAAAGCCCGGATTGCTGGTCCGATACATCCACTGATGCAGTTGCCTTAGAAGGAGGACCCTCAATGGGGGGAGCAGATATGGTGAAAGCAGGTGCAGTAATTGCCTTCTCAGAAATGGTTGTGCTTTTGGAATGATTCATTAAATCAATCCCGAACAACCGGCAACTACTGCTACCAACCTCAGGCTTCTTCCATTCTTCGACACCATTACCCAACTTCAATGTTGGCTCCTCCAACGTAGAACCAGGGATAACAGGCCATGAAGCGACCTTAGTCTCATCATTCATGTCCTGAAATAGCTTCAGAGAAACATCTGTCAGTGAAGATAGGGGGCTCTTAACCGGCGAACGCAAATCCTTCAGCCAATCATCCGATACTATGGTGTCGCAAGAGCCTGGACCATTTTTAACACCATTTCCCCTCGTGATTTCCTTCTGCATGCATGGCCAGACAACTTGAGTTTCACTGCTGTTGGCATCAACACTACTTAATGCAGCCAAATCATGACAACGGGAAGTTCCTGCATACCAGAATGGCGATGTGGGTTCTACAAGAAAGAAACAAGGGGTGTGATAAACCAAAGAAGAAAAATTGAAAGCATTAGATTTACATTGTAAACAGAGATCATTAAAAAGGACAGGGAGGGCTTCACCTTGTTGACCAAGAACTGGGTGATCCACTACGTCCATGGGTAGCCTAGGCCTTTTGTTCTTGAACAACACTGGTTGCAGAGCATTTAAAGCAGGAGCAGGGGCATTAAAAGGTTCGATTTCCCATGGAGAAACCCTATCTGGCCGCAGAATACTTGTTGCTTCATCCCATTGAACCTAAAGCACAGACACATTAGGAAAAACAAAAAACAGCAAGCACAGAAGAAATTGGCGTACGTAGCATAATCTAAGTTCACCAACCTTCAGGCATCTCCACTTAGAATCTGCCCACTGAGAAGATACACCTTCTACTCCAACTACAGTCCCAGTAAACCTGCCAGACAAGAATGGCGGATATAACATAACACACCCCATTTCTTTCCTGCTCAGTTTTTGCCAACGGTTACTTAGAAGAAAAAAAATCCATTAAAGGGATATAATTTGGTCAAAAAAAAAAAAAAATAGCCAACCATTTCTCAGGACCATCTTCACCCTCAAATCTCATTCTGCATCTCATCCCAACTGTGAATCCGTTCTTAACAGCTTCCAAGTATTTGTTAACGCCCACGATGAACTGACTTGTTCTGATAACATAGATGCAGGGCACAAGTTTGCGCACATAAGCACATCAGCTCACAAAAAGGAAAACAAAAAAGAGACAATTGGAGCAAACAGGACTCCTGGTGGCAAACTGAAGGAGAATTCCCAACCTTGGTTTGCAGCAGACGATGAACAGACTGCCAGTTGAAATAGCATGCGATGCAGTTGCAAGAACTCCAAGATGCATACTCTGGCTCGATATCACTGATGTTGGAATCATGCTTTGCTGCTCCGCGAGGCGCCTTACTCCCACACGCAATTCTCCAGTCTCCCCTCTGTAGAAACGCATTCAATATCTGAGGGCTTGGCATACGGCACTTGATACCACAGGTGTGGTGAAAAAGAAGAGGCAGAATTCTTTCTTGCAAGGACCCTTACCTCAGGAAAACAAATGCATCCCCGGCGACCAATCTTTTAGATGTGACAAAGGTACTCCATCCGGTGGTAAGCAAGTGTCTCCGTGGTTGACCTGCTCCATTAATGTTAGGTAAATGAACAGAAACAGAAGACAAGAAACTCCAAATCTTTGGTAACAACAGAAATAGCCCAGACTTCCTGAATCTGAGAATATCTCGATAGCAGTTCTTTTCATGAATTCAAAACGAAACCTAGGAAACTTCGACGAATACCTCTAAAGATATGTTTGAACCGCCACTCAAAACCATGGAGATCCTTAGCAACCAGCTCCTGTGTTGGGGTTGGCTGCGACATGTCCTGATGAGAGAAGGAAACACGGCAACCCGCTTAACCTACCACACCTAAATATCCGAAAATTCCGAACTGGATAACTAAAGCAGAGAGGGAAGATGGAGCTAACCAATGGAGGAAGGCACTCGGTGGCGTGTCTTCGAAGAACGGAGAACCCGCCATGGGTGCTCGTGTCAGAGGCCGTTAGACTCTTACAGAAGGAATGGACCGTTGGCCTTCGCCGCTCTGGAAGAGATAGATCAAGGCTTGTAGGCTCGCTTTGCTATTAAAACCAAAGCCAAAAAAAAAAAATTGAAGGATTTTTAACCTTCAAGAGTATACAACAAACAGGGCATACATGCCTAGATTTGATAATCTAAATAACCAATAAAAAAAAAAACATAAAATCCAATGGGTTCTTACATCTGGCTCTGGATGCAAAGTAATTTGAACATAGACTTCATCTGTTTCAGACTCAGCCTGTAGTGCATTAAAAATCAAAATTCCATCATGCTGTACATCCTTTGGAAGTAAAAACAAAAGGGACAGATTCAAACGATCCTCCATAACTACATTCTTTTTTTCGAAAAATATAAACACTTACTCTAAGTTGAACGTTAACGACACGGCAAAGAATCTTGGAAGGAAGATTGAAGCGGGGAATTTGCTGATCCAATTCCTGATTGGTAGACGCCTCCAACTAAATTTTCACAAGAAAAACCATTAAAAAAACACTATGTTTTATTCAAGAACAGAGAAAAGATGATCTATATACAGTGAGTTCCCACTCATTTTGAAAATATACAGGTAAAATGTTCGCACCTGCTCCATGTGACCTTGGGGGAAGTAGAAGACCCTCTCGTTCTCACGCGGCACCTCGACCAGCGGCCCCGCGCACAACCTCCATAGCTCCTCGGTTAGATCCTGCCCTCCCAATCCTATCAGAAATCCCGCAATCGAAAACCCAATCAGGACAAAGAACAAGAAACAAACAAAGACCCAGAAAGAATCCGGAAATCGCCAAGAAACGCCAAAAGAGGCCATCTTTCCGTCTCACCTGCCTCCATCCTCGCGCTCTCCTGCACGACCGGCCCGTACACCACGGAACCAAGTCCCGTTCTACCTCCTCTTTCTCAGTCTCCTCTCCTCAGCAACGGCAGCACGGCTACGAGCAAGCGCTGAGAAATAACCGATATCGGGATCCCGAATCCTCTGTTGCGCTCTTCTAGCTTCTTACCCCATTGAAGACCCGGCGTCGCAGTCGGGCGCCCGGGTCGAAGAACGGCGGAGTTATTAAAACGCCTTAAATCCTCTCCACCACCTCCTCTATTTTGGAAATAAAGAAGAAGGTAACCTCAACCCTCCACTCCCTTCCCTCTGCCTTCCACAACGCCCAATCTCTCTCTCTCTCTCTGCCCCTCCCCTTCCCCTCCTGCTCTTTTAGAAAGAAAACCGCTCTTTTAGAAAGAAAACCGCTCCATCTCCCTCTCTCCAAGTCGCTATTCGTAGCAGCAAGTGGTATTCCCAAAATGTCCCGGCCTCGCACCGAGCAATGAGGAGCACAGAGCCGCCGCAGCCGATCCTTATGACGCTCCGTCCCGCGGTGAGCTTAGCTTACACTCACCACAAGTTTAACGTACGGTCACGGGACTCTCGCGCCGCGCTGCCTCCTGACGTCCCTCTGATAACGGCGGCACGCCACCCGCGGGCGGCGCCTCGTGGGTCCCGTCCACATCGGTAACGGAAGACGTTAATACCAGCTGACGCCGCCGTCTCACGTGTCGGCCACGCGGCAGGCAGTCCAAGTGGCTCGCCCCAGCAACCCCGGCCTTTGCAATTATTCACGCTTCTGCCATTGCGCGTGGGGCTGGGGTACACGTGGGGAAATCCGGGACGGCCGGGCGGTGGTCCCCGCAGGATGAGCGGGGAGGCTGGAGGAGACTGTCGTACACGTCAGCGGATTGGGAGGCCACTGTATCCATTGTCCGGTTCCGGGGATCCGTCCTCATCCGGCACCCCACGCGAATCTTGAAGCACCAATGAGCCAAAATATTTTGGGGATACCGTAGATTGCCGGGTCCCAAGCCATCCGTGGGAAGCCCCAATCATTACTGTACGTGACAGAGATCGGACGGCGAACAGGGGAGCAGGGGTCCACGGGAGACGGCTTCCAGGGGACTGTGTCCAAGTAGTTCTTCTTTTTTTTTTTTTTCCATCAGATTGGAATTTGATGGACGGCAGTTGGCATCGTCCTCTTGTCCTGCACGGGATTCGGCCGACTGTAATGATGGAATGAACCAACGAATGGAAGCCTAAGCTAATCTCTTAAACTAAAACTGCCTCTCTAACAACTGACAAACCCGGTTCACCCAACCAATGGAAGCTTGAATGAGCCGTGGATTTATATTAGAGAAATGCTACGGTAACTCGGAAAAACCACTCAGGGCGCCTCGCTTTGCTTCGTTGTAAGGGCGCATCTCACGAGGCCAATTCAAAAGCGAGCAACGAGAGGAAAAGACCACAGCAGGGAGTGACTTCTTTATGCCGAGTTGATCACTCTCCTTTATATTTCGTTACGACATATGATGTAGACGCCTTGAATGGTAGCAAAAGGAGTGTCGTTAACTCATTGTTGTGTCCGTCCGACCCCAGGAAAGAGATTTGAAGAGATTAAAGGACTTGTCTGCATGAGACTAGTGGGCGAGAGTGCTCGTGTTAGGCGAAAATCCATCACTTCCACTGGACTGGTGGAAGTGGTTGGGAGAGTCGACAAATCTAGCTCCACTCCTACCTGTTGGATTCAACTGGATTCTGTGGAGGAAAAGTTGGAAGAGAAGCAGCAGAATTCAAGACAAGATCTTGTGTTTTGACCGTGACCTTGCTTGTGTCTCGAGACAAGCTCCACTCAGAAACTCTAATTGATCCAACCCGACAAAGAATAAACACTTATTGGCAGCCTCATCTGGAAATTGCAACAAAATAGACCAGACACTGCGAGTCGACACAAGCCAGAATAATTCCACCGTATTCAACAAAATAAAAGGTATGGAGATGGGTTTAACCGACTAGCTCTGGAACAACAAATCCCAAGAAATAAGAAACTAATGTAAAGGGATAAAAAACAGGTGTTTTGTATTAAATGTGCCTAATTATCTTTTGAAGACAAAATAATGTTTCTAGGGAAAGATGTTTTAAGCGGTCAAATTTTGTTTTGACTTTTTGAGTCAATGACAAATGCTCTGAATCATGGTTCCCATCTTCAATTTTCAATATTGTAATGATGTACTCAGTTTTACTCACTTTAAATACGCTCAAAAAAAGCATATCCAATAGAAAGAGTTTGGCTTCTTGCAACCCTCATATCTCATGGTTAAGCATCAGTCACATGGTGGACCAACCCATTTAGCTTTAACATTTGTGATCTTGATATTGTAACATGGAACAAATGATTAGCAACACAAAAACCATGGGGTTATCTTTATTAGTTAATTGTATGTTCTAATATATTTAATGTCATCCGCTTGCATATAAAGTAAAATGCTGTTGATATTTCATAACAAATACGATGTAATCGGTAGCATGTTGATGGATCATAAACACTAAATGGATGGCAAATTAAGGATAATCATAAGGGATTTTGTGTAATGTAGAATATACTAGCAATGTTTAAAATTCCATGTTTGTCAATGCCGTCATCCATTGACTCTTCAAATGCATTATGTGGCAAGTAGGTTGACGGCCATATAATTTCATGTCAGAAAGTCTAGGGTATATCAATAAATAACCATTGTTATATATGTCATTTGTCTTCCACATTCTCAATCTAGGTATGTCTACCAAATTATAACTACTATAACCACCATTGATGACCAATAACTATATTTGGTAATTCAACCATCATAACGACAACATTGCCTTATCCAAACCGGTCTAGAATTGGCAAACTACCTAAAGACGACAACTCTCTTGATCGAAGGATTATCTTTTACCGATGAAAATGAGAACCTAGAAAACTATCATAATAGGATTGACAAGGCCAACCAGTCTCAAATTCAACACCAGCTTTAGAGACTCTTGAAATTTCTTTTGGTTAATCATTAAGAGAATCTTGAGATTTGCCTAGGGATGGCAAAATATGACCCGACCCGCCAACCCAACCCATGTTCGACCCACCATAAAGAGGTTCGGGTTTGGTCTAAATAGGTTCGGATTGTAAACAGGTTGATCCGTTTAACCTATTTATTAATTGAGTCAGATACGGATTTTAAATGTCGGACCCATAACCCATTTATAATTTGATGCGCACGGTTTTTTTTTTTTTTGCTAGGACCACAAACCATAGTTCCTCTTTCGTTTCTCTATTTTCCCTTTCCTCTCTACCCGAAGCTCTATGGCGGAAGATCTCCACCCTCTTCGAGCCCCACCTCCACTGCAAGCAGTGGAAGATCTCCTGCTCCTTAGTCGGCGATCACCCCCGCCACTCCCTGCCGTCCAAGGACCCCTAGAAGCCCCCCCTCCAAGACCCATCTCCTCACCATCCTCGGCCCCGACAACCCCCACGATGCCCCCGAACGCTGCCGATCTGAAATCGAGCGACAAGGAGGACGCCGGAGACGAAGGGTACCGGAAGTTTGACGACCTTCGGGAGGGGGAATCCGAGAGCACAAGGGTGGTGGCGAGGGCTAGGGTTAGGGTTTCGGGCCCTTACCTCTCTCCGTTCACCTTCTTCGGGCCTCAAGACCTTGAGCCCATTCTAGCAGCTTAAGGTTACGGTTTCGGCGTCGACGGCGATGACGATGAAGGTACGAGTTCTGCAGCTCCTCAAGGTACGCTTTCTCCACCTCCGTTAGGTTTTCATTCTTCTCCTTCAGTTTAGGTCGTCAGATCCATTGAATTCCTTAGAGCCTAGCCCTTAGGAGGAGGCAGAGGAGGAGAGATGCTGGGAGTTGGGCCCTCCACCGGAGTTGTCGTCGTCGAGCTCGAGGTACCGCTGTCAGAGATCGTCATCTTCTTCCATGAGAAGTGGGGGTTTGTGGAAGGATGGGAGGAATAGATGAGAAGATTTGAATAGGCAGTGGAGAACGAGATGAGAGCCCTGAAGCTTTTTTTTATTAAACGGATTAAACAGATTGGGTCGGATTATCCATTTATTAAACATGACAAGTTCAGATTATAATTTTCTGATCTATTTAATAAATAGATCGGGTTCAGGTTTATGATTTTTTGATCCGACCTATTTATGTCCGACCCGACCCGATTGCCACCCCTAGATTTGCCTCAATAGTCATAGCAATTAAGAACTTTGGTTTTGATTCTTGAATGGCGCATCTCTAAAATTTGGACACAAACAAATAAAATGTGCCCTTTCTTGAGAGAGATCAAGATACCAATGCAAGGCCTTCACCATCGATTGGCTCTCACAGGCTTAAGACTTTTATATAATTCAGTATGCAAAGGACAATTTTTCTATGGCAACTTAACTTTCTTTCCTCCATTCCACTATATGCATTTTGAGCGAGGATCACCGTAGCATGCATTATCATATTTTAACAAATGATGGATGCCATCAAAATGCCTATTCGGTTTCAATCTTGTGATATCCTAAGAACAACACTCATTTGTAAATGGGACTAAACGCTAAAGGGAGCCAAAGAGAAGGATGGAGTAAAATCTCAAGCAAGAAAATTTGTTTTATTAGTTACGTGGTGCATTCGCAACTATTTAGAATTTACTTAGTTTGGGGAAAAAAGAGTTTTTCATCATCAGAATATTTTTTTTGATATCTAGATATATGATGTTTTTATATATTTGGTTGACTATAAAAAAAACACATTTTATTATAGGTTATGTTTAGTTGAACACCTATTTTTCTTGAAAAATTATATAAAATACATGTTATGCTTTTAATAAAAATTTGTTTTACCTCATTTAATTTAAAAGCTCAAAGATATTTTTGAAAAAAAAAATCTCAATTTTCAGCTGACGTGAATTAGATCTTTTTATATCTATTTTTTTACAAAATACGAAAATTTTATTTTCACAAAAAAATAGTTTTTATCTTTTTTTTTAAAAAAAAACTCTGATAATATATATATATATATTAGTTGTTGTTTTTTCCGAACCAAACGGCCTTCAAATTCTTCAACCACTCACATAAGGGCAAAAGTTATACAGCCACGAGTGGACCAGTAGCACGTCCTAGGCTTAGGTAGAGATTTGTAGGATGTGACAGATCGCTTGGTCGAGGACACGAACTATATGATACATGTATCACATCAGATGGATGACCTGTCCAATGGATTGGCCGCCTCTTGGAAAACCTAGCAAACAACCATCGATGCCTTTAATAGATGAAGCTCCTGGCCATGAATAGATATCCATTCACAAAGAGGAAATATGAATCAATTAAGAACAAAATTAAATAAACATATCTTAGCTAGATTGGCCTGTCCATTCCCTCTCTAAAAATGAGAGGGAAAGTCTCGAATCACCACTTAAAAAATTGGCATCGTAGAAGAGATGATTTTGTTTCGGAGGCAAGATAAAAGGAGGATTGATAGATTCCAACAAGAGGCACCAAAAGAGAAAAATTTTATATATATTATTCATGCGGCATGAACAGCTACAATATGAGCCAAGAATAGAAAATATATATTATACAATATAACAATTCCACATAATATTAATTAAAAATAAAAAATATGTATTATACAAAATCAAGTTCTACACAATATGCATTGAGAATAGAAAATATATATCGTACAGAATTAAATCAAAACCCATATAATATTTATACAACATCCATCCAAGCATCCAACTTCATAGCCCAGAGAGTTTAGCCAAATTGGCCAAATATCAAGCCAGTTCGGCAAGCTTCAAAGTAACAAGCGACCAGCTTGAGGCCGTCGACTTAATTAACTTCTCTTATGGCTACCGCATTATTCTCCCTTAGTTGTTTGTTTTCTTCCATGGTATCTTTGAGAATTATTCCCCATTCCCTGCGCGTTCTAAAGTGGAACGGCCAGGAAAAAGCGATCAGGGGCGTGTCTGCCCGATCAAGCAGGGCTAGTTAGATCGGGAAATTGGCATCCATCTGATAATCTAATACACAGAGATGCCGGTGTATGCACCCACCAACTTTTGTTATACTTAAATGGTCAGCGAGTTGATAGGTGATATATGAGATATTTTAAGATAGAAGTCTCATGCCACCACGCGGAGAGCAAGCCGGTTGGATTGGAGCCCTCCTAATTTGGTTCTATTCTCTCGAGTGTGAAGCAGGCAAGGAGCCCCACCCCCCACCAGCCCTAAACCTTGCTCCCATCCCTACTAAGTACTAGCTTTTCCACCCACCAACTCCCTCCTAAGCTATTTGCGAGGTCGTGGTCCCTTGACCAAAACATGCAACTCGTGCCACGGGAAGCCAATCCTGGATGGTTTGGAGTCTCGAAATCCACCGTGGAATTTCTTGCACACTTTCTTTGCCCGCCGAGGCCGATGGTCAGAAGATTAGGTCGTATTAATGTTTGAGTGGCCTTATAGCTTTATTTATTTATTTATATTATTTTTTAAATAAAATTAATTTGTAAATATATTATTTATTGCGGCAAGTTGAAAGAATAATGAAATAAGAAAAAAAAACAAGAACATAAAATATTTATGTGATTTGATCTATCGACCTATCTCTATAAATAGAAATGATACAGAAGTTTCACTATAGAAAATCGAACATTACAGAATACAAGATTTCCTCACAGCTTCTAGCTCCTAATACACCCATTTTTTGGTGCACCTAATTATATTTTTATTTTAAAATTATAAGATATCTCTCTATATATATATATAATAAAATAAGTTGATTTGAACTCAAACTGATGTCTACAATAATCACATTAGTTCGTCTGGAGATGTAGGATAGCAATTAGCAGGTTAGTCCGGCCCACAAGAACTCCACCATGCACCCTCAGCTAATTAATTATGCAGTTTAAACAAAATAAGCAAAGCCGTCGGGGTGATCTTTCTTGCTTCACTTTTTTTGCTTCAGATTTTTTTTTTTTTTTGGCCTTTTCAGGGCTTGTAAACTCAAAGCATACGCAACATGATTTATTGTATTGAATTGTTGTAATGGCCGAAGCGGCCCAAATCTAAACCATTCAATTGTACTTTTAACCGCAACGGGTGATGGTGTAGATGAAGCAGTTTATGTTAATTATGTTAAACCTAGGTCTCGCTCTGGGGATTGGTTGATTAATATTAAAGAGAGTAATTGGGATATATTTGTATTTTTGAACCCGGTTCTGCTTGCCGGCCGGGTTTGGCCATGGTCCAACAGACGAAACGACCTTGGCTTAGGCCAGAAATAGAAGGAATGAAGGATAAGGGAGGGAACCGTCATCTTCGAGTGAGCTCTCTTTTTCGGTGCCCTTTAATCAAGGAGAGCAAACGACCCAGGGTACCTCGCCAACGTCAAATAAGTACGCGGATTCTCCAAAGCGAATCTTTACCCTATTTCAACTCAAGAACAGCACAAATTCAGGTCACCCCCCCTTCTTGAGTTGTCTCCTTGGGCAACACACCCTTTGCATCTTTAGTACTGAATTGTCATCAAAGACCA
>JAOXJJ010001100.1:11974966-11992561 GCA_025769935.1 Phoenix roebelenii
TTGAATGATTTTGAATAAATAGGTTTTGAATCCGAAAACCTCGTAATTAAAATATTGAGGCAGCCACACGAGCGAAGTGTCCTTGTCTGAGTGGAATCATGGTCCCCCTTGGTGGCCATGCATGGAGTCTGAACTCCCCCACCAAATTCTTGGTTCCCTCGGTCCTCAATTACGCTTCCGCGCTCCTCCACACAAGACTCTCGTCGAAGAAACCACGGAATTGCGGCCCCAAACATCACGAGTGCTCGTGCTCTGCTATTTCTCCACGTCCGTTTTCTTTCCATATTTTGGCTCCGGAGTCGTGCCGCCATGACGTTGAAACTGTAAACTAGTCTGCTCGAGAAGTCTCTTGCTGATTATATATTTATACTGTAAGTATATAATCTAATGTTTTTTAGCCTCACATGAAACAATTTTTCTCAAGGTGCCAATTTCAACCCGGATGCCACGTCATCTGGGTTGCATTGTGGAATCACATTGACTTTGTTGTTCGCTTTTTTTTTAATGGCCTAGTGCTGTACTAAGCCCTGGCTTCAGTCTTACAAGATAAATAAATAAATAAAAAGTTAAAAAAAAAAAAAGAAGCAAAGATACCCAGTGACTCTAGAATTGAACAAGCATTCCATATTTTTCCTTAAAAGAATAATGAAAAACAGAAGTAATGGTGAGCTCCGCATGGGGACCAGCCTCACTCCCTTGTCAGTGACATGTCACCTCTTGTCGTACTGTTCTTCTGCGCAAGATAGCTGAGCAACCACTTGAGCGAGAAGAAAAAAAAAATAAATCATGATGTAGTCTGGTCCATGTAAAACGCTCGCAGCAAGCGTACAGCGCACCTTATTGCCTCTGTTACTATTGTCTTTTAGGGGGCGGGTGGCGCAATGTAAGATATATATATATATATATATATATCGGATCAAGGATAACAGTCCAAGAACCAATATATCTTAAAAAAATTAAAAATTAAAAAAATAATATAATAAATAATTTTATACTTATTTAAAAAAATAGTACTAAAATAGTGAGCAACATATAAGTTGATCCAACCAGCTACCATATTCATCTTTCGATATATATAAATAATCTATTTTATAATTCGTTTTATATTGGCTCTGAATACATTTAACAGAATCTACCTCGAGATGAATACAGCCTGTTTTTAAGTTTAAAGCTAATATTATTTCACTTTCTCATTAGATGGAAATAAGAAATAGCGAAGGCAACGATGCTTTCCTGGAAGTTGCCATAACTATTTCTCTTTTGGACCGACCTGTCGCCCCACTTCCTTTTGAGTTATTTACCGGCCACAAAAGTTCACTAAGAAATGCAACTTGAAAAAAAGTTGAACTCGAAAAAAAAAATTTACTCATGAAAAGTTAGTTAAGCGACGCGCACTTGATTGATTGTACCAAAAAGAGAAGTCATCCAATCTTGGAGCTCCCAGCGATTTCTAGCTAAAAAATTCAAGACTTGGTTGCCGGGATTCGCAATTGGCCAAATCATGGTACTTATAGTCGCTGCATAATCTTCCTAACCCATTGGATCATCCTCAAATGGTGCATTCATGCCAAAAAATGTGAAAAATACAACCCTGTCCCAGGTGTTTAAAGAGGCAAGGAAGAACTCACTCCGAAATCTCTTTAAGATCAAGTAATCTTTAATTATAATGGATCAAGAGCGAGTGCAGTTCATGGTAAGTGCAGTGTGGTGTGTTCGGTGATGCAAGAGGGGTTGGTAAGTCAAAGGGGAGGATTGGTAGCTAATTAATCTGAGGTCAACAGAACACCTTAACATCATTACATTGGCATCTAAAGGCAAGGCTGCAACTAATGGCATCCAACAACTTAAATTTGGTGTCAGTTATTGGTAGTTTGAGAACATCTTGTTGCAAACCGATTCGCAAACATTGTAACGTACGCTGTAAGGTTGGCAGGATCTGTTCATCATGTTACGAATTGATCGATAATTTGGGCTCTGCTCTTGCTAGCCACACTATTCTAAATGGATAGATGGACATTTCGGACATTATTAGGATTACCTTATAGAAAAGCGTCATTCAATTTTTCTAGATAGGATTCTTTGTGACAGTGGCATTATAGTTATTATGGGTAGGAAAGATCATTATTACAAAAAAAGAGTAGTACATGAGGTTAGTAAAATTGGAGTTTGCATGAGAAGCAATCTTTGTAAATAATGGATAATATAGGATGAGGCTAATTTGGTGCTCGCATGAATTCCACAACCATCATTCCTCATCAAGTGTGTAGGACTTTATTTTGATGGTCCTCGAAGTTGGTTGGTTCTATGCAAAGTGTTAAAATTCAAAGACCGACCGAATGCTCGAATGAGATTGTGAATATTTATGTCAAATATCTTTCCATCCACACCTAATAAATTTTAAACACGTCTAACAGAATGAAAGCCCATCTGATAATCCACTTCTTATTGGTACAGAGAAAAGCAGCAACACAAAAGAAGAGTTCATTAATCAATTCCATGGCATATTTGTCCCTCCATGGAGACTCAGACAAAATTAGGACAAGTGAAGTGAAACTGAAATCGATTAGAAAACTAAGTCCTCAGCAATCATATTAGAAAGATCTGTATGAGAACTGCAGAAAATGTGGGCACCTTGGTCCATGCATGTTTATTGAGCATTTTTTTTAAAAAAAAAAACAATACATTTTTTTAAAAAAAAAAAACAACAAAAACATCAGTATGGAGAAAAACAAATGATGATGATACAAGTAGCAGCTAGTGATGTCTGAGAAAGGCTGAAAATAGGGAAGATGTGCCCAGATTTAGGAGCAAAGAGATGATGACACTAAGTATAAGATTGACACTGGATAAAAAACCAAAATGGGGGCAATGTGATGAGGCCAGAATATAGATGTGATAGATTATGAAATGGCCAACTGGTAAAGGTGGCCCCACCTAAATTAGTTCCTTAATTTTCTTGAGGAGGTGCTGGGTGGATCTTCATTATATCAATCCAAATGGAATAGCATCTTTAGGCCTCGTTACCATAAAAAAAAAGGGAAAACAAGTTGCTCTATGTCCTTCACAAAGATCACCATATACATATCCCTATAAAACCAAAAGAATTTGAAACCAGATTCAGGATGACAGCTACCATTGTTTTCCACCCACCTAAACCAGAATATGAGGATAATATTTGATATTCATTCAATAAAATAATGAAGGTCTAGATAATTAAAAAAAACTAGAGCAAATTGAGTGAGAGACAGCACAATTAGATGCCCGCATCTAATATACGTGGATGGGGAGGAGCAGCAAGCTTGATGTTTAATTGTTTTATAATCCTCAAAGCTGGGAATAGAATTTTTATCTTCGAAGATAATTTAACCAATCGAGCAGTGCGTCCTTATCCTACTTCTATTGCCGAGTCTTCGTGTAGGCACGCTACTTTTTTATCTTTTTTTTTTTATGTGTTCATTGCACCTCCCTTCCCTTCCCTGTCCTTGCAACTTTTTCCATCCACCTTCCCATTACCCTATCTAAAGTAGGTAGTATAGAGTGTATTGTACTATATTAATTCGGTACTGACGTTCAATATAAATAGCGTATTGATAGTTAGAATGCCCCAAAAATTCCATATTATATCATATTGATACTATACTACTGGGGTACCAATATAGAGTCCAAGATAGCGGAGAATCTTGCTTGATACTTTTAGATAAATACCCTTTTTCTAACATGGAGTACGTTGATAGGCAAAAAAAGAAAGAAAGAAAGAAAGAAAGAAAAATGAGAGAGTAGCTTGCATCCATCAATAAAAATGTAGATTTAAAAAAAAAACTGAAACACTTCAATCAAAAAAGAAAACCAAAACACTTCCTATTTATGAAATGCACTTAAACCATGTAGTCAATCAAATTAACTTTAAAAATTAAAATAAGTTGAGCTTCTCAACCCTTCTGCACATTACTAAGTCTCAAGAAATGTCTTGTGTATCTGCATTTAATAATTAAATTAAACTAGAGATCCCCTTGCATGGTGCCATATACATATGCTTGAACAGTTGATTTAAACTCGCATATCCTTTTCCTCTAAGCAATGTTATGACAAACAACATCTTGAAAAATCTTCCCACAAATCTTTATCTGTCCCATGAAAATTTTACCCATACAAGCGCTCCCCGAGACATGCATGATCCACATCCATTCATAGTGGGAATCATTTAGCCTAATATAGCTAATTTGTCGATGCAATTTGGTGTTTATCCCATGTTTTATATTCCAATAAGTTATATACATAAACTGAATCTTTTTTTTTGTTGTTTTGGTAGCTTAACAATCATAGTTAGCTAACTGATATTCAAAAGATCTCTGCTGCAAAGAAGAAAAGAGTAACAATCTTTAGATCACAATTTGTGGATTGTGCGTCGGGACGATCCATACACTAAAATGTTCGACATTCCAATGAGGTTAATCTAGCAACTCCTAATTAGTCAACTCATTTTTAGGTTTGGGTAGAAAGTAGAAACACCATCCACTCCTTTTAATTACGGAGCATTATTATTCGCTAGACTATCTAAGATGGCTTAAGATGACAACAACATGGCCCCATAGGCATGCAACCGGCGCGAGGGAGCAGCCATACGGCCTCACTGGCTCACAAAACTAAATTTCTTTTAGACCAAATCCTTTCCATGTTGCTTTGCAGGATATCATGGAATCTAGGAGAATTATCCTACATTCCTTTGGAATATTTTAGCATAAACGAGTTAGACCTAGTGACTACACCCCACACACACGCACACACAGAGTCGAGACCCTCTTTCGAGTCATGCATTTATTTAATGCATTAGATGGTTGGCATTTGGTGGCAAAAAGCTAGTTTATTTGGTAGCTCGGCGCCATTTGATACCAAACAGTTTGGTCTGAACTTATAAGACCTTCCTTTGTCGACCTAACATCCAAACCTAATTGTGTACTGCGGCCCACAGTTGGAGATCCAAACTCTCCCCACCCTAACCTCTCCATTCGATCCACCTTCTTCCCACCTTCCTTCGGTGCCACCTCCTCAACAGTGTCTTCTCCGTGGGTCCCGTACGTGCACCTTCTAAAGAGGGATTTAAACCACCATGCAACTCATCCGAAGGCAATCATTGCTCGCTTGGAGCTTAAAAGCCTCCGAAGAAGTGATTTATGTCCACGCACCCAAATCAACTCAATTGCCGAAGCATTGGCCGGCTATGAGATGGAGCATTAGAGCCAAATGCTCTCTCTCTCTCTCTCTCTCTCTCTCTCTCTCTCTCTCTCTCTTAGTGGGATCTTGGTCCCCTCGGGCCACGCACCAATTCTGGCCTCTTTCGACCTAGTAGTGCTCGGCCTCGCTCTTGCCATTGGGTGCGCGTGCGCGTGTTGACATGAAATTGGCCCAAGACACTAAAGGCTAGTCCGGACCGAGATCGGTAGGACCGGCACGCGTCCGAATATTTTTTTTAGGGAAGTAGGATTTGGATCAAAGGCAGTACGTACTTGAATCTATACCTTGTGAGCTGTTCTTGTTTCTTGGGGCCACTCCAAATGGGTCGAGTGAATATTCTAGATATATAATAGAGTAAATTTTATAGAGTTTCTTTAGATGACAAATACGTACGGGTAATAAGGCAGCACTATGAATACAATGTGTATATGGCTAGTTCGAAGCAGGCTCGCATGGTGGCATCAAGGTTTTTCTCTAGATATTTTTAGAATTTTCTTCAGGATGCTAGAATAAATTGGGGCATCGAAAACAAGGAAATACATTTCCTGCGTGATGACAATTAGATTACCGCTATAATTTATTTTAAGGGAAGCTCCTGTACATTTTTCCCAGAGTATAATTTATACAAGTTATTTCTATTTTTTTCTGTCTAAAAAAATTTACAGACGTTACCAAGAATTGATTTGTTTTCGTTTGCGCCTACTCATTTCGCTTCTTTTCTATATTGCTACAGCTTTTGTCGTGGAATATTTCTGTATAAAAGGTAAGAGTGTATGGAGGTCAAATTGGTTTAGGTTCGAGATTAAATCCAGAACAGAATGGATCTCATGGAGTTTTCGATTTCTGAAATTGGAACCAAACCTATTAATGTTGGAACCTACTTCAACCTAACATAATCAAGATTCAGTCTGTTCAGGCTGACTGCAAGGTTATCCAAATTTTTAAAATAAGCAAGTAAATTATTAACTCTATATTTAAGAACAATATAATGCCTCAAGCCCCAGCAAATATAAAAATAAAATATCATAAAAGATGTTTAATAAAAATAAAAAAATAAAACCCAATATAAAAGAAACTAATAATTTATATAGAATAGAAAAATATAAAGTCATACGAAATATCTACTAAAAATTATAATTCATAGATAATGGTAAATTCTATATCTATTAACCTAACCAGAAATTTATTCTATACAACCCAAAAAGTCAATAAACAAGCTAAAGAGATAAATAAGGGGGAAAGAACTATTGATCACACTAAGATTATTCAAATATTTAAACAACTACGAGATAATATTTAATCAAACCTATCCATCTAAAATACAAATAGTAAAAGCTAATGAGAAACGGCAATGAAAGAAAATCTCTAATGATACAAGCTCCAATCGAATAAATGGTTCATGTGCGCATGGATCGGGTCAGTCCAGGTCTGGATCAGCTAATCCCATAATCTAGACCTAGCTTGATCGATGGGGTTATGAACCAAGCCACTGCAATCTAAAACCTAAACCAAATCAACCCAACAAGTTTGGTTCTGTCTAGTTCTCAGGCTATCGAAACCCATATGCATGACTAATAAAAGGCGTATATCCAGTCCTAACTCCTAAGTGCAAGTATTAGTATGTTTTTTTGGGTCTAACGTATAAATTTCTTTTGCCCTTAGTGGTCCTCAGAAAACCAGGATTTACAGCCTTTCCGGGGAACTTTGGGGAGAGATACGGCATAAATGCTGGACGTTGGTTGGCCACCCGGATTTTGCCATAAAAGCGGAGTCATCCAATGTTGAGGCTCTTATCCTTCAAACTCGTGCACCAGTCCCGGCTAAATCTAACGACCAACGTCTCTTTCCACTCATCGAGGGGTGTGGGGCCCAGATCTTTTCTCGTGCGGGGTCACGGATGAACGATGAACCAAGCAGCATGCATGCGTAACTCCTATATTTTTTAAATCCTAAGTTTACTTCTGCTTGCTTATGTGTAAACATGCCCTTAAATACCATTTGGCTCACTTCCTAGAAGCCCACGCCCTCCGGCTACTTTAAGGTAAATTTTGATGGCAGTCTATCAACTAATGGAGGAGGTATGAGTATTGCCTTTGTGATTAGGAACCACGAGTCTAGATTGATTGCGGCGGGATGGCGGCACACCTAGAGGCGGAACTCAGAGCCGCATGAGAGGGTATCTCCTATGCGAGGCGAGTTTTGGAGGCTCGGTACATCGTCCTGGGGGAGGACTCTGTACCGGTGGTCGATTGGATTCTACAGGAGGGGTTGGAGATTTTTAACCATCCATTTTTAGAGGACGTCCGACGGCTGCTGCGGAGAGTGTGATATCTTTCAGGCTATGCATGTGTTTAGGGAGGCAAACAGAGTTGCTGACTGGATCGCCTCCTTTGCTGCTCATCATTCTAGAGAGACCTTCTGTTCCTGGTGCGTCCTTGTCCCTCCACTGTTGTGGAGTATTTTGTCTTTTGATTCAGTTGGCTATGCCGGTGTACTGAAAAAAAAAAGCATTTGATTCATCCAAGGATGGCTTAAGACTTGAGAAGAGGAAAGAAAATCCTAAGTCCCTGCTAACATGCAAGAGACTTCTAAATTATGGGAGTAATGTTCTGGGACTTTCGTTATGCGCACACAAACAATTTTCTTAGGATGTTGCAAGGGGGTGATTGAGCAGCTCACGAGATTTGTTGCTAGGGTTAGTTTGTAGTAGAAGATCTCCTGTCTAGAACTTCTAGACAATATATATATATTTTATTCTCTTATCAGATTTTTCTTTTTCTTTGTTTTTTCGAAAGAAGGAAGAGAGATTCATCTGCGCTGTAACCATTCATATTTCAAATTCTTGAAGCTGCATCATTTTTAAGACTCAAAAATAGAATCTTTAGTTGCTCGGTAAAGAAGTATGACCATCAAAGCAGATGCAATTCGCATTTCCTTGTCAAAGATATCTTGTTGTCCATCAGTGCTATCACATTTTTTAATCACGAGCAAGGAGTGAATCATTATGCATGAATTGAAGGCAAATAACAAACATAAATGCCACGTAAATTTTTTCGTAAAAAAAAAAGAAAACATACTTCTAGGCTAAGTATTTATCATCTCATTTCATATTCACTGTATGAAAAATTTGAGGTTTGACTCCAATATTTCATGCCACCAACCTATATCCTGTACTCAATGGGGTTGGAGTTAGAGACCCTATCCCAGATTTGTAATTGCAATAGGGCCAGCATGATTCAATCCTACATTGTCCTTGATGCTCCAACTTGGGATAAATTAACTACGTAATTAAGTAGTCATTGTGTGGTTGACATTCAATACAAACCAAGTGATAATAATCATCAAATGTGCCGAAAGTTATAATCAATATTTCGCGAGATTTTTTTTTTTTGGTCGAGAGATAATTTATCTTTCATATGTTGAAATAATCAAAGAAGTAGATTCTTGTATGGTGCGCATGCTCATGAACAGTGTATGAAGCACTTTGAGCTGATGCGGCCCATCATCATGGGTTTAATAAGAGGACCAATCAGCTTGTGGAGAGAACTTGTAATTATAGTTTGAAACTCCTAATGGGGCATATAAGCCACATGAGTCTACTACTAGCATTTGAATCTATCACCATTAAAAAATGGCTGAAGCATTCTGGATTGCTGTACTTGTACGTCGGCGACGAAAGATCCATCTGGACACCACACTCCCCTGTTGCTTTGTGCTTTAGCATAAAGTGAGTTCATAATTTTCTATTAGGGAAAAGCCTTCTTCCTTCTATACTCGTTTTATGATCCTTCTCTAATGTGGCTTATAGAGCCGCTTAACATTACGTGTTTCGAAAGGCCATCGTTTGAAGAGAAGGAGATGCGGCAAATTGATTTGTGCAATCCATGTCCCAGCGTCTTACAGCTATCACTAGCTATATTTGCATCGACATTTATCTTGGTGAAGCACCTAACACTAGCGATGGTATAGAAATAGTCCAAATGCAGGGAATATTGCGGGGAGAGCATTATGCTCATAATGTCTTAGGTCTCCCCTAAACATATTCCTTTGCCTAATTAACCTCAAAATTAAATGAGTTAAACCGGTGAAAACTAACTTAAAATGAATATCGAATCATGAATTGTTAATGTTCCAGTCTATTTCAATTGTGCTATCCCGCCCCGACTTTAACCTAGATTTCATTTAGAACCTTCGATTGTATCGTTATTCTCATTTATGTTTCGACCTTTGTTTAAACCTCCACCTTGACATTAGACCTAGTTCATATTCTAGTTCCAGTCATAGTCTCTACTAGTTATAATAGACCATCACTATAGATGATAACGGAGTATATCTAAATAAATCCAAAAACAATCTATGTTCTCTGATTGTTATCATTAAGAATAACTAGGGAAGAATTGCTAGTTATTCCAAAGAAATGATGTGAGAATTATCCGGGTTGGTAAGCACCTCTCCCATGCATTTGAACCCAAAATCTCCTCCACTCAGAGCGGTGCAACCACCAGCCACGGTCCATTTACAATTAGGTTATTTATAATTCAAAGCCCAACAGTAAATCAAAAGCTAATTTGAAGTTTACTCCATGGTTATTGATCCTACATCAAGCCAAATCCAATTGCTATGCCGAGATTTCTCGCCCGCATCTTAAGTATCACCGGTTCCTGCAGTCAAACAATCTCAAAATCCCAAGTTCAATTGACATGAGCTGAGTCTTGGACCTTATTAAGAGGAGAAACCAAAATGTGGAGTGAAGTCATCGTCAATGTTCTACTCTCTCTCTAACTTCGATCTCAACTTTAATTAGATCGAATTGTAGCTTAACTTTGATTTCGATGTAAATTATGATTCAAAATGACTTAGATTGCAAAATTCATCTTAACCACAGCTAATTTTGTATGATGGGCAACCCTTATCTCCAGTTTTAACTTTTTAATTAGTATTTTTATGGCCCAGTAGAGCGATCTCAGCCGTTTAATTAGAAATGGGGCCACCATGTCCATCATGCTCATTAGATATGGCTGTCCATGAAGTTAGGAGCCATCAAGTGCTTAAGAAAAAAGAAGAAAAAAAAAAAGACTTGCTTAAGGGAGAGGTTTTCACTGTTTGGGCCAAAGCTGGGCCGGGCCAATCCAACTGGCTAAAGTCATTCCTCCATCGACATGGATGACGCTTGTATATCCTGCTGAAAGTTATTAGGGAAGGAGTCAATGATGTACTTTAGACTTTTTCTTAAAAACTATATATTAGGCTTAACACTCCCCTCACGTTTGGCTTGGATCACGCCCATGAAGACAAAAATTTAAAAATTGAATCCAAATAATTAAATAAATATTAGGTTTGAAGGAATTTGTCCAACAATACTATGCTAAACTTTTGACTTGCAGTGGTTAATTAAGACACATGCTACGTGCCAATGCTATGCTTCTCATTGAAAAAGAAAAAAGGAGGGGGCAAAAAAGAAAAGATGATTAGAAAAGAATTGCTCAACAATTTTATTCAGGATTGAGAGATGAAACACACTAATGTCAGTTCATATTAATGGGGAAATACAGGACATGCAGAACGAGCAACAAGCTCAAAATGCTCATCAAAATATATTTTGATCTGATAAGCGTTCTGCATCCGGCATTAGAGAAGAACTGGAAACATCTCGTAGATGGGACCCGAAGAAACAGCTCCTCTTGGTGCTTAGGGCATGAAGGGAGCAAAAACAACCACAGAATTATGACCCCCGAAACCAAACGAATTAGAGATGGCTGCCAAAAAAGAAGCAGAAGGTTAGAATGATCCGTAGAGAGAGTAAACTTGCACAGGAATATCCGAATTCATGCAGGGGCGCACAGAAGTCGATGAATGGAAGCTAGAAACACATTGGGTTGTGAGCAAACAGCACTTATATGCCAAGATGCATCATTTTAGGAACATATACTGAGATGCAAACTTACCAACATTAACTTCATGCTTCTTCTTTGCATTGGGGACGGTGTCAATGGTGACATCCGGCTCCAAGTTCTACATCAAACAAAGACAGAGGCATCAAGCAATGTAATATCATAATTAACATATCAAGCAAAATCATAATTAGTAACAACTGGAAGGAAAAGCCTATGGCAATTGGTGAGAATTTTTGACATGAAGCTTGTACATTTTGGTTGATAGTTGGATGCAGCCAGCCTGTTGTGATAGCTTTGATGGTTGCAATTGCTTCTAGTCCACCAGCAGCTCCAAGGCAATGGCCAATCATCGACTGCAGTAGCACGAGATACAGGTAGAGCCTCGAAGTCATAATTACATAAGTCAATGTAAAAATCTAATGAACTATTGAGCTAATATTATACACAAGTCAAGGATGAGAATTTAATCGTTTTTCATTGCTATGTGATCCTTTCATTTAATATAGTTTGATGTGATGAGAAAATAAAAGGAAGGATGTCGTGTATATGAGAACAGAGCAGTAGAAAGCTGAAATATTTCACACTAAAATTGATAGCCTCCCCCAGATCTGTACTATCATAATTACTAAAACATAGAATGCAGCAATAATTTTGGGCATATTATTTATGGAGATTATTTTGGGAATATGTTGATGGCAAATAATCTATCCCATATTCCAGATGGACTTGCATAACTTCTAATGCAGGCTTGCAGCTTGAATCTATCCTACAAATTTGTACATGAGCAGTGGAGGCTTGCCTTTGTTCCATTCATTTTCATTTCAGATGTGTCTTTGAAAACCTTCTTGATGGCATTTACTTCTGCTAGATCTCCAGCAAGTGTTGATGTTGCATGAGCATTGACATAATTCACCTGAAGTATTTTAGTGTTTGCATATCCATCAGAATTTGAAAAGATAATAAGATGTCGTCTAGAATTAACTGATTGATCATGAAAGCAGAGCTAGAAGATGAGATCTGCAAAATGGTCGCATATAGTTGTTTAGAGTATGATGACCTCCTCAGGGGAGACTCCTGCATCTTCCAAGCTCTTGACAATGCAAGAAGAGACTCCAAGTCCATCGGAACGAGGATCGGTCATGTGATGCGCATCGCAGGTTATGGCGCCTCCAAGATACTCTGCAATTATAGTTGCACCCCTCTTTCTTGCATGCTCCAAACTCTCCATAATCTGTCATGAAAATTAAAGTAATTAAGGTCACTGTTGCACAGAAATGGTCGGTTTAGGGCAGCTTGTGCATGCACCGGAGCAATCTGTACACGTCTCAAAAACATATATAAAGTTGCCAAAATGATTTGAAGTGCTGAGAGCATTTCCCTAATCTTACATTCTTATAACAAGCAGAGTTCAGGCATTCACACGCGCACGCAAACGGTCAAGGATTTCAAACATAGCCTCTAGATACCAAGGCACATCAAGTAATCAAAGTGCCTAATCAAATGAGCTAGCGTATCGGCGGGTACTAATTCTCTGGAAATTTGTACTAGATTTATGAAACAATCGACCAATTTGTTTCTGCTTATCTAACAAGCTAGAGTAGTGGCATTATCACTACTTGCACATTTCAGCATACTTAACTGCGTAAAAGCTTAAATTATCAAGTTCCCTCCATTCTTGACTGTCCCAAATGCTAAGTCGTGACAAACAATCAGTTTTATCTTTTCAAACATATATAAGATGCAGCCCTTCTATGATGGAAGAATTCCATACATCCAACTGCAAAGGCTAAGATACACTCAGACTTGGGAGATTTTAATTAAATATCTGATACTAAGCATTCTGTGTGTATGATAAGGTCCACCATTAGATAGCCATGCATCATACCTGAAAATTCATGTGGTGTCATGTGAAAGGCTAGATGTTAGAAAACAAAAAAAGATGAACTAACAATCATCTCGTAGATATGAATTCTGCTAAATAAATGTGAGACAGATGATCGAAATAATCTTCAGCAACTTTATTCCCTCCTTGAGAATAGGATTTGGGAAATGGAGGTATCAAACAACAAAAAAATATAAGAGGATGGACTTACGAGGACGCCGGATCCCTCCCCCATGACGAAACCATCTCGGCTTCTGTCCCAAGGCCTGGAAGCTTTCTCTGGCTCGTCATTTCTCTGTGACAGTGCCCTGCATGCGATGAATCCGCCGACTCCAGTAGGCAGGATGGCAGCCTCTGTTCCTCCAACAACCATGATGTCGGCTTCACCTCTCCTTATGTGATTGGCAGCAGCATAAAAGCAGTAGTTTGCAGTCGCACATGCCGTGGAAATGGAGTAGTTCGGTCCCATCAAACCTGTGTCTATAGCTAACAACGCCGATCCCATGTTCGTGATGGAGTAAGGAATGAAGAAAGGAGTGATTTTATTGTAACCCTTCTGGATCAGAGCCTCAACTCCTTTGCTGAAAGCCGTTAAACCACCCATGCCTGACCCTACCAGCACTCCAATTCTCGACCTGTCCATCTGCATGCAACATGAAAGGAAGCAAGAGGCTGTGAATCGAATACGATTTTTTTTTTTTTTCACAACTTCTTTCAGAGGATTCGCCATCTTTACATGCAAGAAGTGAGAGAAAAGACACTGCTGCCAAACTTAAAAGTGGTAATTTTCTCATCCAGACTTCTTACATTCCAGAGTCCAGACTCTAGTTATGATTCAGCCTGGGAAATGTGGATCTTTCTGTCACATGTAAAAGGTAAATAATTTCTTATGTTTAATGGATGACTTATCTAATTTCTAGGAAATTCTACAAAGGAGTAGTCTGTCAGAGGATTGCGCGACAAAAAAACGAAAAATAAAAAAAAGGACTGCGTAAACATAATCATTTTTTGCTTCAGCACTACTACTGAGCTTTACCTTGCCTTTGTGGAAATATCAACTTAAAGAAAGAGAGAGAGAGAGAGAGAGAGCATTTGATTCTTCTCCAAATTTAGTTTTTCAATAGGATTCTACTCACAGATTGCAGGACTTCTGGTCCAAGGTTAGCATCGTCAAGAGCTCTTTTGCCAGCAACTAGGCAATATCTCCAGCAGTCATCGAGCCGGCGATCGTTCTTCCCATCAATGTAGCCTTTCGAGGAGAAGTCTCGGATCTGTCCACCAAATCGTACAGAGTAAGAAGAAGCATCAAATCGGTCGATCAGGCTGATCCCGCTCTGTCCTTCCAAGAGCTTGCTGTAAAACGTATCAGCGTCGCTCCCAAACACCGATACCAGGCCCATCCCAGTCACCACTATCCTTTTCTTGGGATCCTTCTCTCGCTTTGGAGCGGCAACGGTCGGGGAAGCCACAGCTCTTATGCTTCGAGATTTAAGAGCTTGGGAGAGATAAGAAAAGAAAAATTCCGCAATCAAAAATCAAACAAACGATTCAAGGATAATTGCATTAGCTTTTGAAATGCAGAAAAGAAAAGACCATCAAAAACCACAAGCGAAACAAGAGGTTTCTGCCATCGATCGTTACTATAACTGTGGGCAAGTTGGTTATCGACTCCATTCGATTGCAAGGATATCAGATGCTTCCATGAGATAGTTTATAAGCTTAGAAGCATCTTCCGACCAATCCATATAAAACATTCTATATCAAGACCCTGAAAGAAGAGGGAGGGAGGGAAGGACTCACATGGCGGGGAAGGAGAGGACCCATTTGGTTTCCTCACAGCACAGGAAGCCATCTGCTTCCTCCCCAACAAAAGCCTCAGGCCACTATACTGCTTGAGAGGAGAGGAGGCTTCGCCCATCACCCCCAACTCTTTTCCCCCGACCACCATACTAGCACTCGCGGCCATCTCTTGTCCTCGCTCTGTTTCTCTCTCTGGAGTCTGGAGAGGTGTGGAGAGGGGGAGAGAGCAGGATATAAGCGAGAGAGAGGAGAAGAGAAGAGAAGGGGATGGAGTTTTCAAGGAGACTCCATTGTTTTGAACTTCCAACTTCGGCTTTGGAGACTCCGCTGCCTCGCGAGCCAACAAAGAGGAGCACGAAATAGTTTCCAACGTTCTGGAAGTCGGCAACGATTACCACGACACGGTCGCCTTGCCTTCCCTTTTCTCTTGGAAATGAAGGCACGTATCAGCTTTTTATACGTTCAAAATTGCTGTTGTGTGTTATAATAGGAAGGGCAGCAGCTTCTCTCGGTCCGCTCTTTTCCTCGCTTTAACCGTTTTCTTCCGAACAACTACCCACCGTCGTCATGTTTTCCTTTCCCCACCTATTTCCAGCGTTAAATGTGTGAAAAATTTTAGGGGAATCCTTCACACAAATTAATAATAACATGGACTATATATGGGAGCTAGTCACCATTTCTTGTTCATGTCTCAGAAGTTAGATTCAAAGAGAGGCTGGTCTGAGGTTCGACCGATTGGATTTGGTTTGAAAGAATGGGTGTGGAGTGTTTTGGGACGAGGAAATTTAGCCATCGA
The DNA here is from genome assembly GCA_025769935.1 of Phoenix roebelenii. Classification (NCBI taxonomy): domain Eukaryota; kingdom Viridiplantae; phylum Streptophyta; class Magnoliopsida; order Arecales; family Arecaceae; genus Phoenix; species Phoenix roebelenii. The sequence continues at coordinate 11,990,571 of JAOXJJ010001100.1, forward strand.
AGTATCTAAGTAAACATTGAGCTTGGTGTGAAACACGAAACAGATTGGCAGCATTTTTAGAGCAATGAAGCTAGACATTGAGCATCAATTAAAACGCCAGCCTGCTGGCCCCATTTTATGTCTGCAATTAAATGAGCTGGCGACTGCTGCTGTGTCACTCGAGATTGGAGAGTATCCAAGATTTCGTTTGAATGGCAAAGTTTACATTAATCCAAGCCAAATAAGATTATCTTGATGAAATTTGAAATGTTTCAACCAAGCCAAATCAAACTAGGTCATAAATCAAAATAATGCACAACTTCACATATCTAAGCATAATGCCAATAACATTAGAGAGCACCAGCATGGGACATCTTGGTAAGGGATGGTGCCTAAACAGTTGATGTCTGAAGAGAATAACACCGACTGAATCTTATGGATGAAGTTCGCTAACTTTGAACGAAGCTAGCACAGTGTTCAATTATACTAAAAATAAAACACTTCCATCATGCATAATACTAAATGTCCGTCTTGTTTGGATCTTCTCAAGAAGTTTGAATTTCACTTCTGCCGTTGCACAAGGATAGAATACTCTTTTTTTTTAAAATAAAGAGGGAGGCAAAGCCACTCTGCCTTTAATAGAAAATGAAAGTTTACAGAAATTATTTATAAAAAAAATGTAAGAAAGAAAAACACAAAAAAGTAATAATTTTTTTTTACAAAGGATGGTGGTCTGTAAATAGACTTATTAAACTATTCAACAAGCTGAACAATCTCATAAGTGATTTAAAGGATCTCTGTATTTTCAATGCGCAACTATATAAGCTTTGTATCATGATGTGATGGAATATCCAGAATAATCTATTTTGATATTTAAAGGAACATTTTGAAAATGAGCATGGAAGGGTAGAGATGAGAACAGATAACTAGGATGGAATTATGGGAATTCAGGCTTGCAGAAGATGATGCATGGGACAAATCCTATACCATTGGAAGAGTGTGATTCTTTTGAATTCAATATCATCCTGCAATACCCGTTTATGTTTGATTATGTCACTCCTTATAGGTGAAAAAGTTGATGTATGGGAGAGCAACTTTCCGTTATTTTCTCTCATCAAATAGCGGTTGGTTCCGGGGCTTTTTTCATTTTTACAAGTATGCTCACTTTGCTACTTCTCCTAAGAGTTAATGTGATATACCAGGATGGTTGATGGTGTTGCTGCCAGGCTAACATTGTAGACCCGAGTGATATTTTGTGTGTAAGAAAGAGTATATTTCTGATGTAATTTATCATATAGTATTAAAAGATTGGCCAACATTGCGGTGGCATTGTCCAAGTAGAAGGGTAAGCTGGTTTCCAAGGACCAAGTAGAAAATTGAAGGGCTTACCTTTGCAGAAATCGTTGATGCCTTTGTGGGTGGATTCTTTATGATTCATATAATGTTGTTTACCCACTTGCAAGATTAAAATCTCTGGAATCTGTTTGTTAATTTAACAACACGAGAGGATCGAGCATGTGGTGTTTGCATACACGCCTCTCCAAATCAACATGTCCCTTGGAAATTTGAAACAAAAAGATCTTCTTGTAAATATTTAAAAGCACAATGATATAACTTTTCAAAGCTCAAATCATAATCCAAATATCTTCGAGTAGAATTAGGAACATTACTGCCTCCTGGCTAACAACTGATGGAGATCCAAGTTGATCTAATTTCTTTCTAGTTTATCACCTTCTTCTGATGGTAGTATTGCATCCAAAACTTTTATTGGGTTCAAGGTTTGAACGTGTGAAAAAAACCTAGATATACTAGAAATGGCCCTTCAAAAGAATGCACTCAATGTTTGGGAACCCTCATTCCCGATGTTTCCTGAAACAAACTCTGAGCTGTACCCACGGAGCCTAGCTTAAGACCACTAGAACTTCCCAACATTTCTGTCACGCCCCGAACCCGAGGCCCGGGGCGCGAGCAGACGCCGCGCACCTACAAGGCGAACCCCGCAGGCACGCAAG
>JAOXJJ010001100.1:11992661-12004598 GCA_025769935.1 Phoenix roebelenii
ACAAACTGAAGTCGGCACCCCTTGCCGACTTCAGTTCGTTGGGCCCAAGGACGGGCCCAATTTCAGGTCTTTACAATTTCAAAGCCATAAGAAATAAGAATTTTCGAAGAAACTAGCATGGAGGCACCTGCAAGGGAGGAGACACACAGGGCAAGAGATAAGAGTGCAATCTATTCAGATTTCGAATCAAAGGGTCCAATCCATAGGACTCAAATTATAGAAAAAAGAATAAGTACAGTCTGTTTCTATGTTTTATGAAAGTTGTCCATTTGTTTGGAAAAGAGAGTGGGGGAGACATAGCGCATCTGGTAATTAATGCCGTGTAGAAAGTTGGGGATATTAGGATAGATAGCATAATAAATCCTCAAAAATTACAATCTGTGGGCACCACCAGCATCAGATGTTAGGAGTTCACCATTAGTAGCTAGTGCTCATTAACCTGGTTTTTATAATATGATAGCTAAAGCTTTGTCGTTTTCCATCCTCTGAAATTATCGAAGCCATCTTCCTTTTGCTAGCTATGCCTACCACTTAAGCAAAAGGGCTGGATATTCCAAATGTAACCATATGGAAACTATACGAGTTCGAAACATTTATTTTAGCATCCCAATCTCAGTGCAAAATTTATATTAGAACGCTCTAAAGATCTTGAACTTGAATATGTGGCTTATCAAAAATTACAACAAGTTTTGGTGTCAGCTTTATGACCTCGCTTTCATATTCTAGATCTGTTCTCCAAAATGGTTAGCGTATATGATTGTTTGTTTTTAACATCCAAGTCGTCTCCGTTAAAAGCCTGTTTGGTTTGGCATAAGTGGGCCAAGCTGGAGCCCACTTCATTGAGGTTCCTTCAGGTCCTCCTGGGCTGAACCACTTTGTGCCTTTTATCTCTTCAATGAGACCAGGCAGGAATTCAGCTCAGCTCCACTTTGGGGCCCAACAAACATCTTAAGTGGGCTCCCCTGGTCCGAATTGAGCTCAGATGCCTAATTAGAGCAACCAAGCAGGCCCAATTATACACATATGCACACATGCATATATACAAAATATATATAGTTATAAAGTAGTCTTCTATAACACACACACACACACACATATAAAGCTCCTTGAATGCTCCCTTACGATGTATTTTGCACGACATTCTACTGTAGCAATTACTGTGGCTTAGAATTGATATCAAAGCCATGTGTTCCTTCATGCAGGGGAGGTAATATACCACCAGGATGTATTAGCAATATGAAACAAATCGAGTCAGGAAAACACCGCAGGTATCTTATTAGAGGACATATTTTGAGTTTCTCAGAATAGATCAGTTACCGGCTTGAATAAGACAATTACATTAGTGCTACTATTTCATACTCGCTCGATGATGTCATCCTTCATTTAACTGGATATTATATGTTATACCTTAAGAAAATAACCTCAGAAGATACTTTATGGTAGAGTTTCATGATTGCAGCACAACATAACCTCAAGTTGCAGCAGCTGCAGTCTTAACAATTTGGAATATGGTGGGCATTCAATGAGCATAATTATTAAGCAATTTGAGAACAGAAATTTGAAAAATATTTCAGGAATTCGTTGATTATAAATCATTTATTAAGTTGAAAAAGTTTTTTTCCTAATGCACAGGTTTTTGGTATAAAGCATACAGAACAGCAATTTTTGCTGACCTTACTGGACATTAGCGGAAACTTTGGTTCCAATATAGACTTAAGTCTCCTCCTTCAGATATGAATGGATCAAATTTAATAAAAACAGAGGCTGTTCGAACCAAGAGAGCAGCCAAAGCAATGCGAAATTTCTATGGCTACAATATCCTAAAAGGCTTCCAATGTTGCGACAATAGGATAAACCAACTTTCTAATGCCATTTCTTCTTGTTCCTCTTCTTATTCTTTTTGCATGGATGGACGTCCATCCATCACAATAAACAATGGAAAAGATGCATCATGAGAATTTCATATCTTATGCGTTTGCATAACCTAAAATGGCCATTGAAATCTTTAAAATACCCAAGAAAACAAGTCACCTTTATGCAGTTATTATTGCAAATATACATCATAAACCTGTTTAAAGTAATAAGAGAGAAACCTCCATATATGAAACAGCATCAACAATAGATACGAGGTCCAGCAATATCTCCAGATTTTATAACATGTCCGATCTAAAACAACTGAAGATGATAGACATGATTTTCCCAAATCATCCATTCCTTTCATATATACGTGCCCTAAATCTTTTCCCTGCAGTATTTAAGAAACAGGTGCAGCACGTATATTCTGTCTCATGAAAGCACATATAGTTTCAGATTTAACAATCATAAAATAATTTGCACATACCTGATACCTGTCTCATGCATGTACACCAAATTCAATGCAATGAGTTATGGTCTCCCTTCTTAGACCACTATCGTGTTTTAACATCATTTTGATGCCACTCCTGGACTTCTCCTCTGAATTAATTGAAATTTCTGAATGGAGCTAGAACACTTAATTCTCTTCTGTTTGTGATCATTAAATGAATCCAACCCTGTTCACTTCGACATGGAAGGAGGCCAAAATGCTCATGGAAGTATTACCCATGGGAAAAGGACACAAGCTGACAAGAAGTGAAGCAACGGATCTAAAAGCATAAAATAAGATACTGATTTCCCAGGTTACTATAAATGCAGATGGTTACTGAAAATTCTATGCCAATTTATAGATGATAAGTGCTGCAGAATCACTATCACGAGAAGCCAATGATGTAAAATCTGGACTGAAGAAAAACTTAATTACAGAAGAGCTTCCCAAAGATCTAAACTGCTCATCAATCAATATTGATTTCCCAACTAAGTTAGCCATTCTCCTTTGAAGAAGATAGAATTTTAATTGTCTGCTAAAATCAAAATATTTCACAACATTATTGAATATTGCATGATCGACAATCACGGATAAATATTTATGCTCAACATGAGAAAGAACAACTTGCTGATATCAGATTCACATGACAATAAAACAACCCAATGTTTTTAGCACAAGCATTCCCCCTTAGTTCTTCTGGTTGCATGCTCACAGATAAATATATCTCCCCTCGCTTAAAAGCCATTATAGTCAATCGCATGACATTATACTCAACATGAGAAAGAACAATTTGCCGATATCAGATTCACATGACAATAAAACAACCCAATGTTTTTAACACAAGCATTCCCCCTTCGTTCTTCTGGTTGATTGCATGTTGTATGCCCACATGTATGCTACAATAACCAAAAGCCTAACATGGATAAATTAATCAAAACCCAGGCAGATGAGAAACTAGCAATACACACTCTTCAAGAATCTATAATTTACATAAAAAACTCTAACCGATCACACCAATCACATTCTCAGATTGCATCAATTAATTAGCAAATCACCACCATGACTTACAGAAGCAGAACCTTGTAAAACAAATCTTGGCAGATTCACAAATATATGTATACATGCACAAACCACGTAATGCATCCAAAGGGGGAGAAAATTTAAGGATTTGCTGAATGCCATTCAAGCTCACATCACCAAAATTCAGTGCCGCAATAAGGAGATTCGATTTAATCAGTTACCTCCCTCCTCGTACACCATGGAAATTTCGAGCATGGAAGCTTGAGATGAAAGCCTTTCTCAGCTGCCAATGCAGTGGAAGCCCCTGCACACCGATAGCCAAATTCCAAACAGTAGACTACAGAGTGCCAGATCGATGAGGACTACTGTCCGAACGTGCTGCCCCCAAAACCCCTGGACCGTTTTCGTTCTTGGATCGGCATCTGCCGCCGATATCTCTATCCTGTTCTCAGCCTCGGAATCAAAAGAACCGATGCGGCTGATGCTATCCTCCTCGGTGGTCGCATTGCTCTTCTTCTTCTTCTTCTTCTTCTTCCTTGTTTCCTTCCGCGTCTCTTGCTCGCTCTCCGATCCGCCGGCCGCCGGTGGAGGGGGATCCGCCGGCGGCGGCTGCGGAGGCGGAGGCTTGTCCGCTTGGAAGGAGAGCGGGAGCACGAGGCGGCGGAGCTCCGGGAGGAGCTCCCTCTGGAGGCAGAGAGGGGAGGAGCGATCATCGGCGCCGCCAATGGCAATGGCGGAGGAAGCGAAGAAGGCGTCGCGGAGGCGGCGGAGGAAGAGGAGGACCTGAGGCTTGCCGAGGGACTCGTCGGCGATGGCAAAGAAGATGAGGGGGTCCTCCATGAGAAAGGCGTAGATCCGGCCGCCGGCGGTATGGGAGTAGAGGCGGTGGAAGCGAGGGGCGGCCGCCAGGCACTGGACGGCGAGATCGCCGGCAGCGGCGGAGCTGATCTCGGCAAGCACCGTAGGGCCCTTGGCGACGCAAGCGTAGAGGATGATGGGGTTGTCGTTGTGATCGGAAATCATCCGATTGGAGAGCCGCAAGAAGTTGCCGATTCCGGTCGGTATATTCTCAAACCTTATCTTAGCAAAAGAAGAAAAAAAAATGGCAACGGAGAATGATAATCTTCCTAGCAAAGAAGACGTTGCGGGAGAGAGGCGTTAAGATCTTCCGTTTTGATGAGTAATGATCGCTGAACTTTGTCATTTGTTCATTTTTTTAAAAAAAAATCAGATACATCCCTCATTGGGCTATTTACGTTTAGATCCAGCTGCCAATCTCGTTACAAAACATCTTTCACGTAAGGTTAGCCTAATAACTAAACTAGTCAAATCACAGAACTACTCTTCCCACTAACTTTGAAGAACCTTATTTTAACATAAATTAGGGAGTGTTTTGAGATCTACATAGATAAATGAATAAAAAAAAAAGAAGGGAGCTCTTTCAGGTTCATGCACGCTGATGTTTTATAAAAGATAAAGTACCTCAAGATCTATATAGATAAACGGATAATAGAGGACGAAGCACTTTAAGATCTATGCAGCAGATGGATGATAGAGGATGGAGCGCTTTGAGATCTATGCAGCAGATGGATGGATAATAGAGAGATTGAGTGTTTTAAGATCTATATAGGTGCGGCATGATAGAGGACGAAGCACTTTGAGGTTTGTGGAGGTGAACGAATTGCAGGGGTTAAAGTGTTTTGAGATCTCTGTAGGTAAATAAATGATAGAAGACAGAGAGCTTTGAGATCTATGCAAGCAGATGAATGACAAAGCATGGTGTACTTTGCAATTTGTGCAGGTAAATGGATGATAGAGATTGGAGTGCTTTAAGATATGTGTAAATAAGCGATGGAGGATGAAATGCTTTGAGATATGTATAAGTGAATGAATGATAAAGGATGGAGTGCTTTATAGTTTGTATAGGCGGAAGGGTAATAGAGGATAGAGCACTTTGAGATCTATGCAGATGGATGAATAACAGAGGACAGAGCGCATTGAGATATGTGCAAATAGATATGAGATCGATGATGGAGTACTTTGAGATCTGTGCAAGTGGACGAATGATAGAGAACATAGTGTTTTAACTCATGTAAATAGATGAATGAGAGAGCATGGAGCACTTTGAGATCTGTGTAAATTGATGGATAATTGGGGACGAAGGCTTTAAGATCTATATAAGCATATGAATGATAAAAGATAAAATGCTTTAAGATCTGTACGAGTAAATGGATAATAGAGGATGAAATGCTTTGAGATTTATGCAAGTAAATAGATGGCATATGGAATGATTTGAGATCTATGCGGATGGATGAATAATAAATGATGAAGCACTTTGAGATATGTGCACATGGATGGATGACATGATGGAGCTCTTTAAGATCTATACAGGCAGTTGAATGAGAAAGATAGGAACACTTTAATATCTGTGCAACTGGATGAATCATAGATGATAGAGTGCTTTGATATCACATGAAAGCCACAATCCAGCCTTTTTGAATCAATGTATTTTGAGCTTTTTCTCACTCCATTAACCGTTTAAGGATCCAGATAGACGACTGAGCCATATTACAATGAAAATAAAGTTTTGATGGCTAATTGAAATCTTTTAAACTTTTAGAGCCTAATATAACTATCCAAACTCGAAGAAGGGTCTTTGTAATAATTTTTTAATTTGTTTGTTTATTAGTAAACAGAGGTATTCAGGCCGTTGAAGGTGGCTGTGAGGATGCCCTTGTCCAAATAATATTTTTTTTTTATTTATACAATTGGATAAATATGCTATCATGGTTAATCGATAAGATGTTCATGTTTCTTTCCATGAGAAAAGAAGAAAGGAAAACCCAAGCAAGTGTAATGTATTTATAGAAAAATACTTTCCGAGCCTCAGAGAGGTGAAGATGGTGGGACATGATAAGCAACAGCAAGGCATCACCACACTGGTATAAAAAAATCACTCGCTGTTCATCACATGCAAGTTTTTTTTCCTTTTCGAAGAAAATTGTAAGTACGTTGATGTAAGGAATAGAAAAGTTCATGGATATATGGTCGAAAGAATTAAGGAGCGAACTCGAGTTAAGGTAATATAGCCCACTTAAGCTCCCACCAAAGCACCCGGTTTATGTCCTAATCTACATATTTGTGCAATTATTGTTACTCGATGAGCCCCATACTATGTGGGTGGCGTCTCAATTAACATGGCATAGAACCTATGATTTACGGACGGATGTGGTTGGCAAACTGTATCTCCGGTTCAATCTTAAACTACAAAGGATTTGAATAAGCCAAATATGGTAAGAGAGCCAGTAATATCAAGTTGGCACCCTGGTCGCTGGAATTGGATCCAGATTAGACGCCCATTCGAGTTTCAAATAAGAGCGCCAGATCCACTCCCAAGAAAATATCGGGCTGCCAATACACATTGTTGGAAAAAATATTGGACATTTGGACCTCGGACCAGGCTTTTTCTCTTTTTGACTCCGGACATAAGCCGAGGAGGATGACCTTGGCCCTGCCCGAGCAGCTGCCCAGCAAAAGTGAGTAACCTTGGCCTCGGTTGAGGAACTGATTAGTCGAGAAATCACCAACCGAATAGAACAATCAGCATATGCTGACAAGAACTGACAGTCCTAACAACCGACAGTTATAGCGGCCTGGAGTCGCGGTAGCACTACGGCCTGTGCCCCACCGTTGCTGCCCACCGCTTATGTGGATTGTCACCCACGACCGTACTATCGGTTGTTACCTGACCATCATTGCACGCCCCATCAGGCCAGATAACGACAAGTGGGGATAGCCTGGGGGACCTCAGGTATGCATGCAATATTACTCATGAAGTCTACACTCTGCTGTCTTTCCATACCGCTGCCTCTCGATTCGAACTTAGGTATCGGAGGGTTTCCGTCGGAAACTCTCCGGCAAGTGGTCTTTTTGCTGGCCACACACGGAGAAAATCCACCCTCCGCACCTCAGCCAACCTGCTTAGCTCGTCTCCGGCCGACCTTAAGGTCGTCTGAGCTCCGCTCCAACCTTAGCCCAGTTTCGGCAGCAACACACATGGTTCTAACCTAATTTAGGATTAGGATTGAGGTATTCATCGAATCTCCAATAAAACCTGAAGTATCTAAATCAAAAGACATCAAGACCCGTATTCTTTATTAACCTTCGCCTCATCCATTTCATTTATTAACCATTTCTTTCCAGGCACACAGTACATAGACTCGAGAGGACATAATATAAGAAAACATACTGAACAATCAATATATGAAGTCGCACAAATTTGGCAGAATTCTTGGTGCCAGATCCAGATGCCACATCAAGCCAGTCTCACCCCTGCCGCCTCCTCTTCGAAGCATATATAACCGTCGCGATAGCAGAAGCAGCTGCAAAAGATGATAACCAAACCACAGTCGGCCGATTCCTCACGAAGAAGCTCTTCATCCTCGTATCGTGATACCGCAAAACCTTACCGATCTCGTCATCCAGGGCTATATATACAGAAGGATAAGATGCAAAGCCATCAATCCTCTTCACCAAATCAAGAACCTCTCGCAAATTCTTCCACCGCCCTCTGATGAGACCAAATTTCATCATCACTCGAACGTCGCTGAGGTCGCCAACCAATTCATTGGTAAACTGCAGATACCGAGTCATCGGCTTCTGTTGCTCTTCAGGCAAGCATTCCCATGCCAGGAGATTCCTAACAACTGTCTCCAACTTGAAGTCATACACCAATGCCGGCATTTGCAACTTTGGGGCGGAGAATCGGACATCGATGGTAGCCTCCGATAAAGCTTCAAACCGCACGCCGGACCGTTTCAGCTCTCGAGCACTGGGACTTCGCCACACTTGCCCGGTTGCCGCTCCATTGGCCTTGTCCCTTTTCAAGCTGAAATGCAGGCACTGCAAGAGATTTTTCTTCTCGAGCACATCTTGTCCATTTTTTTTGGGTTCCTTGCGGTGGAATGGGGAATAATACCAGCAGAATTTGCTGATAACGTCGTGGAGCTTATCTTTGTTGAAGCTTAGCTTGTAATCAATCTTTCGTTGCAGAAGGGTTTCTACGGCCTCATTGTTATTTATTGCAGCCTCCACATTGTTCACAATATCTTTGATAAGTCGAAGAGGAAGCTGGTTTTCGCTCTTAATAATGTCTTTCACTATTTCTTCGCGGTGCGTCGTGAGGTAAAAACTATCTGCTGCCTCTCGATTGCCCTCGTCCAAGTGTTTTTTGAGCTCTGCGAGGAATCCCACCGCCAGAAAAATCCCGTCCAACTCTTGTGCAACATCTTCAACTTGCTTGCTAGTTTGATCAGGATTTCCTGCAGTTCTTAGAAGTAAGAATTCAGACACCGTCGACTATATATCCAGAGGAAATACTAGTGCAGTCTTGTGCCTGCCGTGTCATATAGAGGGTCAACTGAATATTTGACAACCATGGATGTACATGAAGAAATTCTGTTGGATCACGTCGACCAACTCAGCAGTGGACCGGTCCCATCATAAAACAACACGCATGAATATAAACAAAGAAGAAGGAGAAGAAAACAGAAGTTGGAATAGTGTTTGTACATGTTAGAATAAGAGAGATTGTGAGATTGTTTTCTCGGTTTATTTAGTTGTCTAAGATCATGATTGCTTCTGATGGGTCTGATCCAACTAAAAATTTCTCGTGTTCATAACTGATGTAGCATGTTAGAATAAGAGAGATTGTGAGCTTATTTTTTTGATTTATTTAGTTGTCTCGGATCATGATTGCTTCTAATGAGCCCCTGGTCCAAAGTAGAGGGGAACAAACAAAAATCCTTCCAGGAATTGGTCCAGCTGTTGACTTTACTCTCTTACAAATGCCAAGAGTTCAAATCCCACTAGCTGACATTCTCATGATATAAATAAATAAATAAATAGTTTTTTTGGTAACTATAAATAAATAGTTTTTAAAAGTTATTACAAGAGAGAGACAAATCTAGATGGGCAAATTCTTAAAAACACCCTCTAAAAAACTGCTTAGTTCACTGGTCAAATCAGTAATTAACCGAATAGTAGGCGAGGGCCAACCGACAACACCAACCTGCCCGTATACCGTACCAATTCTTGACCGCCACATCAGCCTAAGGACCTAAGTGTTGATCCTCCTAGTGGAAGCAATACTCAAACTCAAATCCAACATAGGAAGATGTAATCTAGATAGATACATTGTTTAGCCCCTGATTATTCTCACCATCAAGCTTGAATAGGAAACAGGAATTCACTTTGGGTGGTTTTTATTTTGAAGAACTTCAGTATGACATTGATAAATTGGGAATTAGGAAGGAAATTGAAGTTTCATATAATAGAGGTTTGGTCCAAACAAAATATGAACATCTACTTTGCAGTCAATGATTAAAAAATAATGGTAAGAATTAGATTATTTCTTTTCTGACGATACCACAATTAGATTATTCATCATATATGAAAACTATTATATATAAATACATATGTGTGCACCTTGGTAGATATATGTGTATGGACATGCATATGTATGCGCATATATATATATATATATATATATATATATTTAGATTTGACCATGGCGGGTCCATCCCATCCCGAACCTTATTTTGGAGGCCCTCAATATTCACATAAGTCCATATAAATGCAGATGACCCTACTTTATTTCAAGGGCATAATTTATAATATCACAATATATGTTGAACATCGGGCATTAAGCTGTTTGAAGATTGCACCTAAACTTGTTGAGCAATTCGATCCAACCTAACCTATTGGCTGCCAACTAAAACTTTACCACGGTTAGCAGGCATTCTCTCACCGCACTGGAAACAACAACCACGATAAGGTTCTCGGTGATTTGAATGTCTTAGCACTGTGATAAACATTTATTTTGGATTTCTATCCTATTTTCTGTATGTTTGGACTAGCAAGTTCAATCGAACAATGGAATGAATATCGCTGAATTCAAATTTGAATTACCAGCATCATGTGTTCTAAGCTTTGTTCTGTTCGTGCTGACGAATGACCGCATAAATGATTCCATAATTTCACCAAACCAATGTCTTCCAATAACACGCTCAATGGCAGGGCTCAGGGCGATGATATCATCCTTGGCCCGGCCCATACCTGCCTTGTGGGCCTTTTCCCCGGATTGGGCAACTTCTAAGCGGCAATAAATTGAATGAACATGGGAGAATAAATAAAAATAACTCTTGGAAGCAGCATTGCAGCAGGTCTATTTGGCTGGCTCTGTTTGGGTTCAAACGAAGAGCCTTATTATCCACAACTTGTTTCGCATGGGCTAGCAAAATTCACCCAGTCCGATAACAAAAGACCTGACGTAGCCCAAAAGGAGCAAACAGAGCCCAGATGAAAGGAAAAGCACACCAAAATGCCTCGGTCCACCAGGTCAATCTTAGAAACAATTTCTTCCAAACGCTAATTGATCTTGAAGAAAGATCAAAAGCTTAGTATATGCAAGATATCAAGACTGGCTCGTAACACTGCAGCCAAAATCAATGCGACTGGATCACATAGATTAACAAACTTAACGTTACATAATATGCATGCATGAATTTATGTATGTTTTCGTGTGGATGTGGGGAGCCTATAGTATCAGTACCTTTGTATTTTACTTTAGATGCGGCCTTGATGCGAGACTTGCATTCCCTTGCTAACCCTTCCAACAGCTCCTGGGCCTTATATTTGGTCTCCTCCTTTACGTGCTCCCCTGTGATGCAATGGTAAACAATTGCGGCTTTCAACGGCAAGCAGTTCTTCCAATCGGTGCTTTTTTCGGCGTCCGGATAGGTGGCGAAGTAGATGGTTGCCGGCTCAAATTCATGGGGATTGGCCTCTTTCATGCGCTTGTAAGCTCGGGACTTCCGAAGTTGTTCGAGGCCCGAGTTTGGGTATCCCGACATTGCCGGCTCAAATTCACAGGGATCGCCATCTTTTTTTCCCTCGTAAGCTCGGGACTCCCGAAGTGGTACTGGGCCGCTCGACATTGCGCAGAGGAATTTGCACTGTCTTCTGGGACTCGGACGAGTTGGTTTGGTGACGAGAGGGTAACCGCGAGCCAGAGCTATATATAGAGAGGAGATATTGGGATGCGTCTTACTCGCACTAAGCTCTCCATATTCCTTGCTTTTTGATGGGTTGGAATGAGCATGAGAATAGGACAGGGGAAGGTATTGTCTGGCCCTCCATTTGCTGGCCAATCAAGGAAACAAGGTTCCTAAACAATGGCACTAAGTATCGTAGTCCACCCTGTGGTTTTATTCCATTCCTATACATGTCCTCATGCAAGGCATCTTTTTTATTTTTTAGGTAAACATGCAAGCAATCTTTGAACATGCAGGGCTTGTAGTAGCCTTGAAATCTCTACAAGTAACATAGGGTTGGAATATGTTCATTTTTTCTTCCCTAGCAACTTGGAATGACACCATGTACTTGAAGCTCGGCATCATGGACCAGGTCATATCTCAACAGTCTTGGGAAGAAATTCTAGTCAAATGATCAAATTAAAACAGTGAAAAAGAATTATAAAGACAGCAAATGATGGTATCTAGAAAACAAGTCAC
>JAOXJJ010001100.1:12011025-12043687 GCA_025769935.1 Phoenix roebelenii
TTCTTTTATCCAGACCTTCAACAACAAAGAGAACCAGTTCTGTTGGTGCACGACCAACATCCAATTTAACATCTGGATGACCCAATAAGTATCAAGAAACCCATAGTACACTAGAAACGCATTCATAGGAGCATAAAGGAATCAGAACAGTAGCCAAGTATTCACTAATATTGATTGTAAGAGAGGTTAGTGCAGAAATCTATATAATGTATGTCACTTCCAATTGAAACTTTGGATTATCGCATACCCTTGTGAATAAACGAATCCAAAGCAAAAAATATGATACCTGCAGTTAATCCATTCCCTTAAAGAAAAGCATGTTATTAGTGTTGGTCCCTCGGGAAAGGGCCTAATATTAAAGAAAACCTATGTTCACTTCACAAATATAACAAGGAATTACAAGAAATGACTATTGGATTTGAATTGAAATCACACCAGTGCACAAATGTATGCATGAAAGAGGATACATGGAGTCTTAATTCATGTCGACACCTTGACCTTGCTTCTTTTTTTATTTATTTATTTTTTACACTCCACTAATATTACACAAAGCCTTAGGGCCCTAAATTTACAGACTCACGATTTATTGGGCACTAGGACTTTTTTTCAGCTTATTTTCAGCCTCATCAACAGTCATAGCTCAAAGATTATGACGTTCACATAGATCAATTGGGTCCCGAATTCCATAACCTATGTTTTGCAAGACAAGCTGCATTTCTGGGCAAATACTTATAAATTTAGTGTGATCACAAGGGTGACACTCCAACCCATTGTTCTATAACACCCTCCAACTACATTTTGATCAACCCCAGCAAGTGTGAGAAAACCCTCTGCAGATTTGCTCCAGCTGCAGCAAGATACAGATCAGCTTCCCAACTGCAATGGAAACATCCCTAATTCCAGGAGGGAAGCTGCATTTGAAGTCTCCCTAACTCTACAGATCCTTTTAAAGGATCTTTTGAGAAGGCTGACGCCAACCATTATAGAAATAAAAGTGAAAATATTCACCAGTTCTAAGATGATTAAATTGTTCCTAGTAACATGTTTTTTACTAGACAGAAGCTCAAAAGTACGCAATTCTCAATACCTCAAGAATATTCTGGATCGATATCTAGTTGTTACTCATCTTGAATATCCATCCTGGACAACTTAATAACCCGACCAAAGAAAATCAAATCAAAAACAAAAGGGAAATCAAAGACGATCGAAAGAAACAATCTGCGTAAGGCATCGTCATTAAGGTCTAATGAACAGTAAACACTAGAGAACTTGGTGATAAATAGGAAAGAGAACAAGAGCAAGAAAGAAAGAGAGGAAGAGACAGATAGAGGCAGAGGGGAGGACAGAGAGGAGGGAGGGGAGTACGTAACGTCACTGGAGAAGGCAATGAAGTTGACGGAAGCTGCCCTCGTCGGTGGGTCACTCGGAGAGATAGAAAGAGCGAGCGAGAAGTGCGGAGGCAGAGACCAAGAGAGAGCGAGGTGGAATAGAGACCGGAGGGAGAGGAGTGCCGCCGGCGGAGAGGGAGCCGAGGGAGGTCGGAAAACGGCGGAGAAGGCGAGGAGGGAGTCGCTGCCCGTCAAAACGCTAGCTCAAAACAGGGGAACAGGTCTTGGGAACGCAGAATTTATACATTAGTGTAATTTACAAAAATCCCCTAAAAGTTTAGGTTTATTATATTTACACCTAATAATTCGCAAAACCTACACTTATGCCGCGTTAAATTAACAATGTTAGTAAATTCATTTACCTCATATAAAGAGTCAAATTACCCCTCAGTGATGAATAAATTATAAAAAGAAACCTCTAAAATTATGCGTAAATTATACTTACATCCAATAGTTTGAAAAACCTACCTTTATTTCTTGAGGTTTATTTTTATTCAACACTTTAACTCATAACTTAACAGCATGTCAACCAAATTGTTAACTTAAATAAGACATAATGTCACATCAAAAAAATTAAAAAATAACCAAACTAGCCTAAAGTGATATAACATCCACCCAAGGAGGAGCCATGAGGTGCCATGGGTTTGGAGCTTAATCTTGATGAATCATCAGAAAAGAGCTATACGCTAAAGAAAAAACAATCTAAATCTCTCAAGCAAGTAGATGCCTCTAAAATTTTCTACTGCAGAAAACTAGTATCAAAAGTTTTGTCGCTTAAGCCAGCATGTTCATAGTCCAAGACATGCTATAGAATCACAACTGATGCACACTCCAGAAAAAAGAGTTCTATGTATATACTAATTTGGATTCTTTTGAGATAGACTACCATAAATATTATAATTCTATATGTAGACATAGTAATCTTCATCCACAGTGGTAATGTTAAGGAATCATGTCTATGATATTACATAAGAAGAACAACAAATGATACACCGGCAACTCCAGATATATATAATGTGGTGGACAAAAAAGCGAGAACAAAACTTGATCAGGAAAAATGCTCGTTGTTGAATATTGGTCGAAAATTAAGAATGCCTGTCGTCAGATGCTAGTTGCAAAGGAAGCTTGTTGTCGATCGCTCGTTGAAAAAGGACGCTCATGGTGGGGTGGCGAAGCGAGAAAGAAATCCTAGCCACTCAATCTCGAAGAGAAAAAAACTCTTAAAGATGGAAGACTTCGAAGAGATCGGAGAGTTGAAAAAGTGAAAGAGAAGCCTTATTTTTTATAGGGATAATTTTGACTTCTTATAATAAATAAATAGTTTCACTAATTCTGTCAATTTAACTGGGTATAAATGTAATAAACATAAACCTTACGAAGATTTTTATAAGATTATTTAGGTTATTTAAAATTTTTTCTAACGTGATACTTGGGTTCCATTAAAAGTTAACAGTTTGGCTAATGTTCTGCTAAGTTATGGATTAAAGTATTGGATAAAAATAAACCTTAGGAAGATAAACGTAGATTTTGTATACTATTGGGTATAAACATAATTTACTCCTAATCTTAGAGAGATTTTTGTAATTTACTTTATATATTAAAAAAATCTTTCATACGGCAATGTATGCACATGATATGTAATACCATAAAATAATTAACCTTAATTATCAATTCAACCCTGATCGAGAAGGCAGGATTAGTTTGCCTAAAAAAATTATTTCGAGCATATGAGCATATGGATGCTTGTGTTTATCAAACTCTCTTTTCACTTATAATCACCCACCACTCTTTTTCTCCTACTTCTACGACCGGAGCATCTGGTCTTCTTCCATCTTTTACCCTAATAGAATTTAGATAGCCATTTTATCTTTAAGTACATTGCACTGTATATACTTTTATCATGGCTATATGTAAAATTAATAAAATGGGATGCAAGAACATTCGTAAGTGTATACAAGGGATTGGTATATTTTTGTAAAATATTATGCTCGTTGTGTGCATCATTAAACATGAAAAGGTAGCTATGCAAGAAATACATGAAATGACAATGAAATAAAGGAATGCGCATTTAACTACTCTGTGCGTTCCCCGTGGCAAGCATGAACTTGGTAAAAACGTAAAATTCCTTTCGTAGTCAGTGATTAAGTGAGATCATCCATTCTTCACTGAGTTTACTCAAATCTTTCCTTCCTCTTATTGGTTTGGGGTCTTAAGCTTGGCATAGATTGGGTTCATTTCCATTCAAGTGGAATGGATCTCAAAGATCATATAGATCTATCTTTCACGCATATATACTTTACCCCTGGGCATAAAAGTCCAACCTGGTCAAATTCAATTATTGGTAGGTCTGGGAAAATTATGTGTCAATGTGCTTATGCCGCCTAATCCAAACCCTACAAAGTTCAGATTTGACTACACAATGTTGTTTTCATATTTATATATGAGAAGTAGATTCAACCACTCAACTGAAAGTAACATAATTATTTAGATCAATGGAGGCTTGCCTAACAAGAACAAGAATTTCGGTTGGTCCGGGTTAATTTGTTTGTGTTTCAATTATATATTTGGATTTGGATTCCACAATGGGCACATGTAGTTTCATACATAAAAATTTGAAAAAATCACAAAAACATTCTTCCAAGTTTTAGCCAATTATGTTTGGGCCCTAAAACTTTAAAAAATATCAATTAGCCACCATAGCATCAAATTCGTTACAATGTAACCTAGCCGTCTATCTCTATTGCAAAATACTAGCATGCAAGGGTCATCTAATAACTAAATTTTTATAAAATTTTAGAACTATCATTTCCGCTAATTTAGCAAGAAGCTCTTATTTTAGACGGAGCACTTTAAGATCGATGGAAGCGGATGAATAATAGAGGGACAAGTGCTCTAAGATTTGTGCCGTAAGGTAGATGGACAATAGAGGATGCAGTGCTTTGAGAACTATGCAACCAGATAGATGATAAATGATAGAGTATGTTGAGATCTATATAGGTAGATAAATGACACAGAATAAAGCGCCTTAAGATCTTTGCGAGCGGATGAATGATAGAGAATGAAACTCTTTGAAATTGCGTGAAAGCCACAATTCGGCTTCTCTAAATCAAGAGTTTTTTAATCTTTTTTCTCACTCCATTGATGGTATCAGGATCCAGTAGATAGTTGGGCTATATTGCAACAAAAATGAGGTTTTAGTAGCTGATTGAAATTTTTAAATTTCTGGAACTAGGTGTAATTGGCATAAACTTGAAGAAGTATTTCTGTATTTTTTTTTAAAAAAAAAGGCTTATTAAAATAATCATTACCTTCCTAAAGACTAATTAATAGATCAAGAACAAGGGGCATCATTTCATGTATATAATTTATCAATTAAATAAGTTGAATATTTTTTTAATTCAATTTTTATACAAAATTTAAGGTGTATGTTCTTGGTTGGCATAATCTGCTAATCTTGGAATATCAGCATCGAACTCAGTAGGTTGAGCACTAGTTTGTCCAGCATGAACTAAATCACTTTCTTAGCATGGCATAGCATGGTTGCCAGCTATCATCCTACCATAAAAGGCCTACCCAACCAAAGGAGGGGGGTTTATAAAAAATAACAAGAAGATATAAAAATATTAAATATGACAAAAATAATGAATAAATTCTCTACTTGAATTTTGATCTTAAATCATATGGATGTACATACTACCTACTCCCCGATTGTAGTATTAGATTAAAAAATAAATGATTCATTTAATTTTTAAAAATAAAAAAATGTAAATATTGTAGGAAGTGTGGAGTCTCAAAACTCATATTCTTCAACAATGTTAAGTAGTGGACTTTTAAAGATATTAAAAATATCATCCCCACAGATCACACCTATCTATTTTCTCAAAGCCAACTTTGATGGTGGTGTTCAGGAGAGTGGCACTTTTGGTAGAGCAGCCTTTATCATTAAAAGTGCGAGCGATACTTTTGTGGGTGGAAGTGATGTTAGGATCCATGATTCAATTGTTTCAATGGTGGAATTACGTGCTACGTGAGAATGCCAATCTTATGCTACTCAAGCATTGTAGGCGACTAATATTTGTTCGGAAGAAAATTCTTAGACAGTTATTAGATGGCTATCTGCTCCATTATCTGCTGAAATCGGATTTCATCCTCTTCCTCTAGATTGTAGCGATTGATGCATTCCTTGTTCATATTTGAGATTTCTCACATATATAGGAAAGCCAACAATATAGCTAATTGGATGATGTGGCTAATCACACATGATTAACATTATGGGTTTCCAGGATACATCATCCTATTTCATTGTTGGACGTTTTATCTGTTGATTCCCGCAGGCGTACTAATATTCGTTTGGTTTAATATATCCGATTTACCAAAAAAATAATAAAAATATTAAGATGAATGATATCTTTTTTTTTTTATTTTCCAGGAAAGAAAAAAAAAATTATTTATTTATTGTGATGCAAAGAATTGATGAAGGTTAAATTACTACCATCGCGTTTTAAATTTAATAATTCTATAAAACAACTTACTTTCAAATTAATAAACTAGATATATCTAAACAAGTTCAACGCTACGTTTTAGTGGTTTAATCGTTTGAAGGATGAAAACGGGAGTACTGAAGCCCTTGCCGTTCGAATGGGATACGCATCTTATACCAAGCATAGGAGATGGGGCGCGCCGGTTAAAACTAGGCGAAGCTTGCCGCGTTTGAATTCCGTTCGCGCTCAGAAAAGGGACAGGCGCCTGGGCGGAGGACGAGATACGTACAATATTATAAGCAATATTAGTTCCGGGGCAGCTGATTAATTATACATTAAAACTTTTGCAATCTCCTTCGTGGAATGCGTGGATATGGTTGAGAGAATGTTGAATCAGAATTCTTGGAGGATGCTCAATGTGTGGATGTCTAGTTTGGCAAGATATATAAGGGCATTAACCAACACTTAACCAGCCCTTAAACATTTACTAACCGCGACTAACATATCACTAGGCCTGTATCCTCCATCAGATTTTAACCGAAAGGTGGCGCGAGGACCGGTTATGTGCTGACCGAAGGATTTTGGCTATCTTTATTAAAATATTTACATAAAAAAATAAAATATTAGTAAAAACTTTCTATAAAAAGGATAATATAAGCTGATTTATAATCATAAGCTAATAAAAAAATATTATGCGCTGATACAAATTGCAACGTAACTTTTAAAATTATGTTAACGATCTTAAACTACCATTTGCGGGTGGCTCCAGGTGGTTCATGACATAGCATCGAAATGATCAAATAGATCTTTAAAAAAAATTCTCGATGTATTTATCGTGCTTTGGAGTCATCCTCATCTTATATTTAGAGTTTATCGTATATCTATGATTATCTCCTAGAGTTGCGATACAGGTTGGCCATCCAATCATGGAGCATCACAAGAATAACCCCACAAATTCCAGGACCAGGCGTCTCCTATCGTTGGGGAAGATGACTTTGCAGTGCTCATCAGCGCCGATAGCTCGACGCTGGCCCAAAAATCCTCTTCTTCGTTCTTTCCTCGCCGAGGCGATTTTGCTATGACCTCCTCCTCCTCCTCCTCTAAAGTCGAAGTCGAAGCCGAGGTGGAAGAAGGCAAGCACTCAAGCTTAGCAGCAGCTATGGCAGCAGCCTGGATATCCTTCGGGCTGGAGGTGGCGGGATTGGGGAGGAGGTGGGCTTGGTCGGGGAAGTTAAGGAGGGCCTTGTGGCCCTTGAGGCACTGGGCGGCCACGTCGTAGGCCCGGGCCGCCATCTCCGGCGTGGGGAAGGAGCCAAGCCATATTCTCGACTTCTTTCTCGGCTCTCTTATCTCCGACACCCACCTCCCCCACCGCCGCTTCCTGATTCCCCGGTACACCGGGTGGCGCATGCCTCCACCAGAATCTGGATCGCTGGTTGCTGCTTGCCTTCGCTCGTTTGCTGACGGAACACCCGCCGGGGATGCCTCCTCTGCTGGCTGCAACTGTTCACTTCCTGCTCCAGACGGACGGACATACAGTTAAGCTTACTCGGCATTCATGGGAAGCAAAGTTTCAGATTCAGATCAATAGCTACATCTTTGAGAATTCATAGTTCATCCCACATCGATCCATCGAGCTGTCGATACATGCATATACCCCATGGAGGACATGCTTCACCATGAAGGTGCTATCATTCTGTGGTACACCTCAGCTTTGACATTTGCGTCGATCGAAGATGTGTTGCTGGTGATTGCGAGGGTCTGTTTGAGATCAGACCACCAATCACATCATCAACACATTCGCTAGCTGCTTCCCCGACTCCTCCACATACATGGAAGGAGTTTCGAGTTGTCAATCTTGGAAGTCTTGTTTCCTAATTACCAGACGCGTGCAATTAATACTCGTTTTTTTTGTACTAATTAATAGTCTTTCCACCAGTCCCTTTAGAATATTAGCTTGCACGTACAAGACTTCATATAGCAGCAGCACATAAGAAAATAAAAGAGAAGTTCACGATTATGTAAAGAAGAGTATATATACATGTTTTGAAACAGGGAAGTTTTGAATCTCTTCAATTCTAATCAATCCATGAAAAAAGAAAATTAGAGATACATATGCTCGAGCAAATTGTGCTCATGAATCCAAATTGATAAACCAAAGAGAGAAGGAAGAAAACGGTAGTCACCGTTGCCTTGGTGGGCTGCCGGGGCTGTCATCGAAGAAAGCAAGGAGGATTCGATAAGAAAGCGATCGCTGGCTCTCCAACAAGGGAGAATAGGGGCAATCCAACTAGAGGAAGCCTGCTAAACTCTATAAATAGCTGAAGGAAAGAGTTTCTACCCACGTCAACCACCCACCCACCCTCCTAAGGCAGTGGCCCATAATGAGGCCTAACTTCTGGAGCCACGTTAGGAACAGCAGGCAACATTTCTCACCAACCACTGATGGACAAGTATTAGAGGTGTGAGGTGGGCCATGAGTTAAGCTAAAAGGAGAAGGCTGGGAATGGGTTTTTACTTTTTAGGAGAAGAAACAAAGAGAGGAGCTTAGTGATCGAGGGCTCGCTCGCAAGAGTTGGAAAAGTCGTCATCCACTCCGGAGATCTCGGCAACGCTATCTCTCTGCGAAGGCACGTGAATGCTGGATGGACCTAACACTTGTCTTTTCTGTGATCATAGCGACCGGGCAACCACCGCCGGGGACCAATTTTCTCCACGTAGCCTTCGCCCGCGGCCATGCTTTGCTCGAGGATACGCTTTAAATGCCGACTGTAATTGCCGTGCCCCATCATCGATGGACACCTATCCTTATTAGTCTCCAGTGCTGTTAAGCCTTTTTTTTTTATGGGATATATTCATAAGAATGTGCGTAAATAACGCCAAATTCGGACCTTCCAATTTCATGGCAACGACCACACAAAAATTGCCGTGAATTGAGGACTGTCTGCTCGGTAAGTGGAAATTTTGAGTTTGAATTTTGGATGATGCATCTTAGGTAATTAAAATATTGTAAAGTTCTTTACTTTCTTCCAAGAAATACTCTATAAAGTTGCTGCTCAAAAACTAGATTAAGCATGCATTGCAGTAAGGAAGCTGTGATGGCAGCAAAAGCTTTCGAGCTAGGGAGGCAAAGATGTATTGCTTTTAAAATAATTTGTGGAGAAACAAAAATATAAAGACAGACGGTAACAATATTGAATATGCTTTTAATATAACAAAGACTTACTTATTTGCTTGCTTATCCCTCAAACTAAGAAGGTGAAGTAAATATCTGCTCGTGCAATTATGCACCTAAAATATTTCTCAAATGGATCTAGTGGTAATTGCTTTGAATCCTCCGCATACAAATCCCCAAAAAATATGGGGTTGGACATACACATTACGCAATTAAGACAAAATCTAACAAACTTTGATTCTTTTATCAAGAGACAAACAATTGGTTTCCAACCGATGTCACCATTTATTACTTGCTTCACCTAGAGGCACAGAGACAGAAACTTTTTCCCACGTTGACACTAGGTCCTCGGATATTTAGGCCCACACTAGCAGGGGCTCAATATTGCTACTTATCTTTATTAAGCTTTTATATCACCGCCTAATGTAATAAGCTGGCTTTAAATAATAGTACTATGAGCATTACAACAGCCGTTATAGCAGTTTTTTACTAGAAATCAATTATATAAATAAGTATGATAATCGTTATATTTCATCACTTTCATTGCCGTAACACAAATAACAGTCTTTATTTTCATTTGTATTTTTTAATAAATATTTATTTTTTTGATGAAATGGATAAAATTAAACCAAACGAGTATAAACATAAATCAACAGATAAAATATTTAACAACAGATCACACATAAAAAAATCGATTTAGCTACCTCAAAACTCTCTTCAAAAATAATTTTTCTAAGAAATATATTATTTTTCATAATAAAAAAATAAAGAAACATAATATTCTTAGTTCCCATTATAACGCCATTATTTTATTGATTTATATGATATTAAAAATTTGAGAACTAATTTTTTGGGACAAATAATGGCTGTTATAATTTTTATAATGATTGAAGCGTTATAATACGTTGTTTAAAACTATGATACGATATAAGCCATTATTAATAGAATATTTGGTTCCTTAATTTGTTTGTTCTAGGTGCCTTGTACGTTGTGATACTATTACAAAATACGAAATATAGGAAACCGGGTCTAACATCTCCTCGGTGGAGGGGCATTTTACCAGAAACATTAGAATATCCAGTGAAAATCTTAACGGGCCATTGCCCAACTAGATGATAAGGATGTCTTAAATTTCCTCCGTATATATGGATGCACAGCGACGCCACGGAGCAATTGATGCTCATTTTCCGCTCCCAGTTCCGTGAGCCTTTGGTCTTATTGACTGAATACCAGGGCCGTGCTGACATTAAAAGAACATGACAAGGTGAACAAGTGAAGCCGAGTAGGATTTTTCTTGATTATTAATATTTATCCCTAATTTTATGTTACCTACTTCTGACCGGACGTCCAAATATAACTTAAGTGGTGTTTGGTTGGTTAGTACTAGATTTTTTAGTTCTTGTTAACATAATTTTAAAGATTATATAACAATCTGTATCAATTCATATTATTTTTCTTTGTTAGCGTGATCCTGTATCATCCATATTTTTTTTATTATCGTGATTTTGTTAAAGTAATTTTAGAGATCCAGCAAGTATTATTTTTTTTGTTAGCATGATCCAATATCAGCTTATATTATTTTTTTTATAAAATTTGTACATGAGTATATATATTATTCTTTGGATTTTTAATCTTTGAACTCGAGCTTATTTTCTTTGCACCATCGGTGTTCAAGATTCCATTCGGAGAAAGGCTCGGCCCCTATGATAGTAAGCTTATAATTTCGCTTCTTTGGATGGATACGAGTAGGGCTATTTTCGGTTCACAAAATCCCACTTTGCAGTTAGTTTGGTTGATTAATATGATTTGTTGGATGGGAAAAACAATAGGCTACCAATAGGGAATCATTTGCTTTTGGAAAGCCCGTTAAATGGGTCTTTCGAGTAGTAGAAGCATCCACTACTCTCTCTGTCTGTTCGTTATTGGTCGGGAACGTCATCGTTGATAGACTTTTGAGGAGATATTTTTTTGACTTTGTGTTAGAGATCCTTCAATTCTTTTCTCCTACTTAGACTTGTCACTAACGGAGGAGTTAAAGTCGCAAGATTTGATCTTACCTATTCCTCCTCCGATCGTGCGCCTTTTGTCTTCTTTTGACTTCTTTCCACTCTGGTTTGATTCGTTGACCTATTTCTTTTTAGTTGCAAACTCGCAACCGGTCGTGCACCAACTCAAGAGAATCCATATGAACTGCTGCTTCTTTTGAAAAAAGGTAAAAAAAAAAATATATATAATCTAAAAGTTATTTTCAGTAAAAGAAAATATATTAGAAGTTGCCTAAAGTTCATGCCAAATACAGCATCTCCAAGGGCTGAGTAGCTTTTGAATTAAAAGATTGAAATGAAGCCACTGATGAGAAGAGCTAAAAGGTGCATCCCGTATCCTGAATATAGCTTGGCAGAAGAATTCCAAAGCCTATAGAGACTGGATCTTGGCATCATCTGTTGCAGGTGTAAGTGATCCGGTGTGAAACAGGCACAAATGTTTGTTGGCGTCTCTGAGGCATTTGTTAGGCCAACCATAGTTGTCAGCCCCGCTGTCATGATGGTGAGACATGATTAAGCTGTGGGCTGCGCCCATGCTGACTTCTGAGAGGGGCGGGCAGCTTCCGCGGCATCAACATCGGGTCGCGCCCATGGCTGCTCTTCTCATTCGTCGCAGCATCTCATGCATTACCCATTGGTATGTATCATTATTTTTTTTTAAAAAAATATGCCTTTGCATTCCTATATGTAAAAATAATAAAAAGATCTACACGTGTGTGTGTGTGTGTGTGTGTGTAGCAAGCGGTGAACTAGATACTCTTGTTTTTTTGCTATCATGAAGCTAAAAAGATGTGACTCGCCGCATGTCATCTCTTTGGATTGTGCATGGGCAGATGGTATGTATTTAGGGGACAAGCTCAAAAAGTAAATCTTGACAATACTACGGCATTTATAGCCTTTAATGGCTATCCAGTTTGGGTTCAAGCTGTATTTTTTGTATGAAAGGATGATTGATCTTTTTCATAATATCTACCGTTGAATCGTGTCATGCAACGATGTCAAAGCACTTTAAGTTTGTCTATCTGCACGGATTTGGAAGCTACCAATTTGCAATCTAACGGTAGATTCGCGTGAAAGGAGGAGATTCCTTCTTCCGGCCCTGAAAAATACAATCATGTCCCATTCATTCAGGTATTTATCTAAAAGGAAAGTACTATTCATCCAAGCGTTAGTCTTTCTTGTAAGTTTCTACCTACGACAAACCGCATGCTATTCTGTCTATTTCAGAATGTTGAGCGTACACCTAACAAAGAAATAATAAGTTTTATATATTGTTTTTTTCTTCCGAGCAAAAAGAGACTAATGGGCAATGACCCACATTAGCCATCGAAACTTATTAAGGAATAAGAGAGAGTTATGTACAGTACAGGGGGGAACAGCGAATGTATAAAGAGAAACAAGTATCACCCGGCACTGACGGTGAAAACAAAACATTTTGTACTGAAAATGGATAGGGGTGAAAGACTCAGAAATAGCTCGAAAGCAGCACGGGTCGATGAAAGCTCGGTGTGCTGCAAAAAAGGTTCTTAGGTAGGCCTGGCACATTCTACACAAGTATGTGAAGAAATAGTACACATACATAAAAATAAAATTAAAAAAAAATAAAGTTGCTCTTTTATCAGGAAATCTATCATTTCCTGAATACGCCAATCTTATTACCAAGAAAGTGAGCAGCGATAAAAATAAATAAATAATAAAAAAAAAAGATGATGCCATACGAAACACGACATGACACTTCTAAATGATTAACGTAACTTTAGTTTGAGAGAGATATCGAGAAACCCAAGTCATTATGTCTGTCTCTCTCAGGAATCCAATACGAACATATGCCGAATTTGGATATGACTCTCAAATTAAACCTTGGATGCAGTCGGACCAATTTAGGCAGCGGCGATGGTAACAACCACGCATCATTTACGGGCAGTTAAAGGGGCCACGTCCGTCGCGATCCAGCGGTCAGGTCTGATTCGTCTGAAGTTGGGGACCATGGATGGGATAGCCCACCCAAGCGGCCAAGCGGGACGAGCGACGACCACTAAATAGGTAGCTGGTGAACCGTCCCGTTAGCTTTATCGGAATAATTATAGGAAAAGACATGCAACCAACTCGAGCCGTGAAACGAGTATGGAATGAGGAAGAAACAAGGAGGAAAAATTGACCCTATAACCTCCTCTCGCTGCTTGCCATGCCCTGTGTACTTGCTCCTCATACGGGCCAGTTTTCTAAGATCATGTACGACAGCAAGTTCAGATGGCTCATCAGGCATCAGAAATTGCTTATTATTTTCTTATCCATATCCAAACTCCTTTGGACCATGGCTATAAGAGAGAGGTTGCCACCAGCATCGGGAAAAAGCATTAAAATAGTGGATTCCAAATTGGATATAGATGAAACAAGAGAGTTTCTATTACATAGCATAAGTATAATTAAAAATAATGATCTATTTTTCCATAACTTCTATTTTAATAATCTTGATTGCTATTAAAAACAATAAAAAATCTTAGTTCCTCAAAAAGGCAGAGAAAGATGAATTAAATTCTAACACCTTACTTTTTGTGGATAGGCAAGTCTCTAATATTCTATCTTCCTCCTCTTTGACCCAAATCTAGATCGACTCGAGTTTCCCTCTTTAAGGATGAAAATACAAGAAAACATACAAAAATGACGAGAAAATGACTTTATCTTAAATCATCAAAAAATTACTGATAACATTCTGTGGGTTGCCAAAACATTTGGTTTTCTGAATTTAAAAAGAATTTGAAATTAATTAAATATTAGTTTTGGAGAAACTTTAGCTACCTAGAGTGTCAGGATAAACACCCACCAGACCATTGCAGCAGCATGCCCTTAATTGAACAAGGAATTTAATTAGTATTAGTCCCAACTAAAAATGACACTTAAATCAATAAAAAAAGGACAAAATTATAACCCCCCAACACACACACACACACACACACACATAAATGACACTTAAATCACTAAAAAAAAGGACAAAATTGTACCACACACACATACACACATAAATGACACTTAAATCAACGTACTGGACCATTGCAGCAGCATGACCTTGATCAAATTACGAAGTTAATTTGTGCAAGTCCCAACTGAAGATGACTATCGCTTAAACCAACAGAAAAATAAATTACCAGTGCAAACTTATTCTTCCAAGGATCACAAATTGAGAATAAGGAACAATGACCCATTCTAAGAAAAAACCTTCTTAACTTCTAATACCACCTTCTGGTCACGACTATTGAATTAGAAAATATTAAAAAATACTAAATGAATAAAACAAGTTGGTTGACGAGGAGCCACCGAATATAACCAGTATGGACAGCAGGAAGAAACAGAGTTTGCTTATCCAACATAAGGAGGATCTACAAAAACCCATTCAAAGATCTGCTCATACTGGGCAGCAGCACTGTCCCATGTGAAGTCTCTCGACATTCCACGTTTCATCAGCCCCTCCCATGAAGACTTGTGCTCTCGAAATGTCTCAATTGCCATCCTAAGTGCCTGCCGGTAATCACCACAAACTGACGTAAACAATGCAATATATATAATCTACCATTCGAGCATGTATCATCTATTTTTTTCTCAAAGGATGCGTGCATCATCTGTTGCTACAAGCAGATACCTCAATTTCAGACTGATGCCGTGGCGCAAAAGGTTAATTCCTAGACAAGAAATTCACTGCACCATGATTGATCAACGAATGACAGCTTATAGTTGTTTAAATGACTGAAATACAATGGAGTTCCCCTGGACTTCTCTACTTGCGTGCTTCTAAACAGATGCCACCCAGTGGAAGGATTTAAGAAATTCCAAGAAAGCGACTAAAGTTTTTTCTTCTCTTGTTTTGTTTTAAGTTTGCTAAATTTTCAATTGCAGTTCAAATGTTCTTAAAATATAATCAGGCTAGTTGGTCTGGCACTAATGACATACATTAATGTGAATACACACAAATAAAGGACAAGTCATTGTGAAAATAAACACCTTGCTGTGCATCTGGATGGGTGTTGGAACCATGTGCTGGCTTACTCTAATCCACTTCATAGGGAAATTAATGAAGTTAGACGGTCAATTAAGTATGATGAAGACAATGAAAGGTAGAGGGAAAAGGATACCTATTAAGGGCCACTGAGCATGGAGAAAAATAAACCTGGAAGCATGGATGCAGGCTTACCCTGTTCCATGAGGTTCCATGAGGTCCTTCACCTAGTTAGTTCTGAAGAGCAATGACCAATCACAAATCTTCTCCTTCGCCCTAATCATAACCTCAGACCAGTCAAACTGCCTAGGCAACCTCGGGCCAGAAAATCCACCCATAGCTCAGGGCCACAGGCTACTGCCCAGGTGCTCATCAAATCACCCAGACAAGTTAGCAAAGCATTTTTGTGCACAAAACATCCAATTATGACTGATATAGGCCCCTTGATTTGGATGGTAAGCAGATTATACATGTAAGATACATTATATTCAAGTTGTAAGACCAGTCTAGAGGCAATAGCTTCATTCTATGCTTGCTGAGTTCTTTTGTACTGACATTTTAACTAGAAATTCTCCAAGCCATTTAGCTGATATTTTAACTAGAAATATTTTGGCCATTATTTCTGAGGTACCAGAGAAATTCTCCAAGCCCATTTATAGGTAATGGAGTGGTATGATTAATTGTGTTCCTACTTTAACAGGTCTACCAGTAAAGTATCCTTTTTCTTAATACGGACAACCACCTTTTTTCGAGAGAGATGGTGAAGAACCCATCTACTTTCATTTCAGAGGGATGACGATGGCAATAATTATTATTTATAACACAAACCCCTTTATGTTTTAATCTGCAGCCTATGGTTAAAATCTATCACTGAACTTCTATTCAGATTCTATGAAGAAATGGGAAATGGTGCCAGTCTCCTGAATTTTAAAAAGATCTTTGGTTGATAATGAACAATTAAGCTTACCCCCAACATGCTGTCTTTTGATAATGGTGAAAAAGTCCACCTGTCAAAGTATCCAATAAACCTTCATGAGTATACTGCAATTAGGAATCTCAGTGAACTACTTATAAAACTTTGTGGAGATGCAAACAAATAGATCTATCCATTTGCACCTTTATAACTCGTAAAATGATATAAAGTTGATCGACCAAGAAAGTACATACCCCAACCCCTGACCACTACCTTCTTCAGCAAAGGGGTGGAAATTCTCCACTGTATCCTGTTGAAAGCAAAAGTAAGACTAACACATCTTCATTAAGGATTAAGCAACAGGAATTTCCTACTAAGATCTCACTCTGAGGCCACCGGTGCAATGGACGACCGGTACAGTTCCATATCTCATTGCATACAACTGATTTAGACCACAAGGCTCGAATCTGGAGGGCATCAATAAAATGTCGCACCTGTACATTTTAAATGTTATATAAGCTACAAACCTCTAGATACATCTTGCACTCCAGGTTGAAAGATCTTTATACCCTGCAGTTATCCGGTGGGAAATAGAGACATTAAATCCAACCCATCCACGGAACTTTTCTCTGTAGGTAGACTCCGCAGATCTCATCCAATCTTCGGTATCTGGGTCCCCTGACCCAAGCATAATCTGAAACAGATTTGAATGGTTAAAACAAAAGAGATGCCACGCATACTAATAGTTTAGCAATTGCAATCAACTAAAGGCAACTACCTTTAGTAATACTTTGATTCGCAATATTTAAATCACAAAATTACGCTGTAAGAAAATCATTCTTTCAGGTATAAAATAACATGCAGATAGGCATGTTGCCAGCAAGTTTTAACAAGAAAAAAGATCCTTGCTCTATTAGATATCAGGCAACACATTCTCTTTGTCAATAGACCACAATGGCTGCCCACCATCCAAAAAAGGAAAAGAAGCTAGATAGCACCAATTGGGCAAGATCTGGAAAATAAAAATGTAGTTGATGAGGGTTCACGTCTGAAGTATCAGGTGCCCTCAAGTCTAGCTTGAAAAAATATGCATTTTATTCTTCTACAGAAAAGCGAAGACCCTTAAGGGAGATACTGCAAGCTTTTCACACTTCACGAAGTTAACTATTTCCAAGGGAACACAGATCAACGAAGCAACTCCAAATGATACAGATATGCAAAGGCAAAGCATGGTAAGCCATTCATCATCTTATTTGATGATCAAGATCATCGAGAAATTTTATCCAAGAAAAATAAATTTGAGCCAACCAGTCCATTTGATCAAAGCAAAAGGATCAATTGTGACTATTTCGGATTTAAATATTCATTCATGGGAGTATTGCAACTTACTTTTTTGAAGTCTAAGGGTTTGGGTTACCCAGATCCTTTTTTTTTTTTGGTACAAAGGTTGCTCACCCTACTCTGGTATAAGTGCAGCCAGCAAAATCAAGAGCGACAATCTGGCACAACGGTAAAGGAGGGACCCCCTGGTGTGTCCAAAGGATCTCTCTGGAGTGCTGTGTAGCATAGGAGGCGACCCAGACAACAGCCCTGTTCGCCTTCTGATACACATGCATTGCCTGAAAGACGCTGCAATTTCTCATCATCCTATGAATGTCATAGAGTAGAGGACTTTCCTCCCCCCTCTGCCCCTCCTCTCGTATCCAATCAATCACCGTGGCCGAGTCTCCCTCGAGGATACCCAGATCCTTCAATTACGCCTGACACATCACACATAGCATAGGTATGGCCACATCAGTTGGGAATGGATTTATGAGAGGAAGTTTGAAGAGAATCACAAAGGATTGGCTACTTAGACCTAGCACAATTTTATTGAGTTGGAGTCATCCTATAATATAGTGGGAAAGGATTTCAAGCAAGCAGTATGAAGCTGGCTTCTAATCCTAAAGCCTTATGTTGGCCCCATGAATAGGAAAGAACGATATATTTGACCCAATGTATTCTTATCTTTTTTTCTTTGCATGTCCTGTGCCTTTTCTTTAAAAAAAAGGTATATGATCGAGCAGGGAAGAATAGAAAGGACTAGACTTTCTCCAGACTCTAGAAATTTCTCTCTTCTATTTTTCCCTTAGAAATCACATCTAAAAATTAGAATAAAAAACATCATTTTCAAAATAATAGGAAAATTTTATATTTATCATTTTATAATGACCAGGCTCTCTTCTAGGGGATGGGGATCCATTTTTGTATAATGTCAATTTAACCAAATAAACAATATCTTAGTAATAAGATTTGCTAGCGTCAACTATGCACTAGTAGCACAGAATGGTATTGTAGAATGTCCCACGTTAGAACATCATATTTGTATTGTTGAATGTACCATGTTAGAACATATTTGGATACATATGTCAGGGAAACCAGCTCAAGCAACAAATAAGGCAATATGCATGTGATTTACAATTACGTAACCTCTTCTACACTGTAAGTGATCCACACTAAGTTTCCACTTAACATGTACACCACTAAACACAATTCCGGATATCTCCATGGTCGAGCCATATGACAGGACAGTTACATCCATCTCTGGGGTTTGCAGAGATTCATATCCATGCTCCTCATGCAGTAGAATGCTGGCTTTGGACATTGATCACTATAACTACACCTCAATGACCATAATTAATCTCATATGATCCCAGTTTCCACTGCAAGGACCACACTCATGAGCGATTGTGAGCCCGCAATCAGTGCTCTATAGTGAATTGCATTGAGTTTCCATTTACAAGAACATAGAAATCTAAAGACTAAATAAGTTAATTACTTAATAGGTTTAGAAAATAAATTTAGACAGTTTTTCAAGTAAGAGAGTCTGAGTATTGCCATATAGAATGAAATCTGTATAATAAAGCCATCCTGAAACAAAATATAGTTTTTGATTGGATTGTAGTTTTATATAGTTTATGTGCTCTTCTCCTACTAAGAAGGTGTAGTAATGCCGATTACTTTTGCTTCTATATAATAGTTGGATGAGGTTATCTGGTTGTTCCAATTGTAACAATCATGTTACATCATTCTATCTGATTGGTAGTCAGTACTGAATGATCAGAAATTTGTAAGCAAGACTCAAATAAAATTTTCAGTAAAAGGCGGATCTTTAGACATTATGTCATGAGCTTGGAAGCAATGCTGCTTTCAGGGTATAATGTATGACACTACCTACTTGAGATTTATGCAAACACTAGATAAAAGAAAGAATCAACTTACGAACTGGATGTCATCTTGCAAAAGCTCAGGCAGTGCTAACTTAATTAGATCAGTGCCCTTTTGGTAGTCCAATCTTCCAATGAATCCAATCTGTGAATGCCATCCAAAGTAGAATGAAAAGGAACGAACCTTAATCAAGATTAAGGACTAGCTGAGATCAATTTCTAACCAGAGGGCAGTCAGGTCTGATGGCCAGTCCTAATTCCTTCTGTAATGCTGCTTTGCATTGAGCCTGCCTAGGAATCACTTGATTTGTGAGATATAAATCTTGAGGCAATTAATACAAGGAGCAGAAAAGGCAGTGAAGACTGGTTTTAATGAAAATTGTGGATCCCAAATGCTAAACATCCATTAAACACCTTTCCAGAGAGATCATTGATTGAATAATGAAATGGGATAAATTTGTCTGAAGCAGGGTCCCAGTCATCAACATCAATACCATTTGTGATTCCTGTAAGTAACAAAAATTTCAAGTTGTTTAGATCTTCATCATTATTCAGAAGGCTTACTGGAGCACAGCCCAGAAGTTCTAACAAATGAGATTACCATTCAGTACACTCTTTCGGCTACTAAGAAGCTCATTGAGACCATGCCCGCCTTCAACAGTTGTTATCTCCCAAGAGTAACCCTGTCAATGAATGTTGGCTTTCAATTCAATAACATGCAAAAGAATGTTTTTGTTTCACTACTTCTTGTGCTCCGCTCCTTTTAATCTCTAAAAAATGTCAGGGGAAAAAACCTAAAAGCTGATAAATAGAATATGCAGCAAATGACCTGACTAACTGTCACTATACGATCAGCTGTCACAATTGCACCCTTCAGAATATTGACAGCCTCACCCTTGTCAAGTGCATGTGTCCTTGCCCATGGGGGAAACACCCACTCTAGAGCTCCATACCATTCAGGTGGCAATCCCAAGTTCTGATATGTGGTTGCTGCTTCCACCCCCTTACAGGAATACAGTATAAATAGAATTAAGATTGAGATTTTGAGACAAATAACGGAACAAATGAATGCATGTCATAAAATGCAGCCAACGTATACCTGATGTGCCAAGTTATGTATGACAAGAATGCTCCGTGCATCTTTATAAACACCATATGGACGGTATTTTGCCCCTAGAAGGCTAAATAAAAAATCATATAGTAAGGAAAAATAAATTCAACAAATTTATGTCAACAGGCTAAGCTAGTTTTTTTAAATAACCAGTAAATATTATGTACAAAGAGATGGCAGACTGACAGCATTATACCAAACAAAAGCAGCAATCAACCATGCCCATTTAAAATGGCAATTTGAAAAATGCTACGTAAAGATCAGTGTTAAAATCACCACTTGTCCCAAAAGTTTAAGCTGATAGGATAAGGTAGATTTATTTATATATTTTATATTTTCTTACACTCCCCCTCACATGTGGGCCGGCATCCCTTTAATG
This sequence comes from Phoenix roebelenii, assembly GCA_025769935.1. Taxonomy (NCBI): domain Eukaryota; kingdom Viridiplantae; phylum Streptophyta; class Magnoliopsida; order Arecales; family Arecaceae; genus Phoenix; species Phoenix roebelenii. The sequence continues at coordinate 12,031,715 of JAOXJJ010001100.1, forward strand.
GGTGAGCCCAACATGTGAAATTTTTAATAATGGGGCTAAAGAGTGCGGAAACAGGGTTCGAACTCAGGACCTCTGCTCTGATACCATGTTAAAATCACCACTTGTCCCAAAAGCCTAAGCTAATAGGATAAGATAGATTTATTTATATAATTTATATTTTCTTACAATCAGCATTTGTTTTAAACTTTTGTTTTAAATTGTTCATCATATAAACTCTCTTTTAGTTGATATGTCCAGCTCTCTAGAAGGTTTACAACACATTTCTAGGTAATTTGGTCGTTCTAGGTCTATGAGAAGTTCTGACAACTTGATGCATCAGCAGAGATAACTTAAGTACTTGCTTGTACAGGAAAGTTGAAAGTATTTTACACCTAATGGATCCCCACTTACCTAATTTCTCAATCATAATGATCTGATTTATAATCATTGACGATAGAGTTTTGTATGTAGGTTCTCAATCTTAGAGTTCTATATATAGTAGATCACAATCATGCCTTGAAACTTGAATAGGGTGAGCAATGTAGCAGTAACCAAATCATGAAGTTTAGTTTATTATCGAGGACCTTAATACTTGAAGAAACAGTCTCTCACACATCTTTTCTCAAGTCATCTCGATCTTTGCTCAAGTATAAACCAAACCTCTGCCTGCCCACAACTGATCTTGTTGAGGTAGTTGAGACAGTCTACCAGCCATAATGTCAGCATATATCAAAATATACACATCCCTATTATGCTGATCATCATTTATTTTTTATTCCTTGCATGAGTTTGTATATAAGTACAGATTTGATGAATAGTAGCAATGAGCTTGTGCAATGCACACAAGGAGCAAGATGAATTTTAGATATCGAGATTATTTTTTTAATTCACGAAATATAATACATGCACTAATAAAAAGAGGAAAGAGAGTGAAAAAAATGGTGCATTTGGCAAAGAATCATAATGCAAAATGTCCACAAACATGAACGGTTGAAAGCCAATTAGGTTGGGCATCCATCGGAACTTTGTATATATAATTGTAGCGACTAAGCCTCTGTATTTATCTCATTCCTGGGACATGAGTTCTTGTAACGGCACAAATAATTGGGACATTTCTCTAGCAGAATATCGTGTTTCACTACAAACACTTGCTTGTTGGGTTTCAGTATGAATAAAGTGAGCACAGTCAGCAGATTGATTGGAAGACCACTCCTACAAATCTCCTATAAATAATGGCTATCTTTGGTTTTAACATCCGCTAGGATATACAGCTCCAACTCCAGACCAAATCAATGCCTCCAAAAAATAACTGAACAAATTAGAATATTTTGAACTATCTCAAGCTATTATTATATAATTTAAAACCTCAGATGTGCTAACAAACAATGATCTAATTATGAAGCATGCATCATTGACATGTACAGGTAAAAATAACCAAGACTGGATGGATAAGATAGATCAAACGTAGGAGTGCAGAGGTTGACAACATACACTGGAACAAGGCTTGCATGCCAATCATTGACAAGGAACAAACAATTCTGGCCATATATGTAACCTCCCAATGGAAGTACTAATGGAGCCTCACATGCTGCGTAGCAGAGCAATGTAAACCTAAACTGCAAAATGGAACTTATTCATTGACATAAAGAAAAGCCTGTTTTTCATTGTTTGATTGTAATCTGTTGGATAAGTTATATACTGACCTGATTGTCACCAAAAGCTCCATATCTGTCACCATACGGGTTTCCATCTCTATGATAACAAAAATGATCGACAAACACCTAGTCACAAAAGATAAACAAGAAAAAAGCCCAATAGTAAATGGTTGATCAGCAGTTACAATGAAGCTAAGATTAATGTCACATATGAAAGAATGCAATGATTTCTTGGGAATTATTGTACATAAATACATAAAAAAATTTAAGTGCGTAACAAATGATAAAAGATTAAATGTGTATATATATATAGGAAGAAAAGAGAGGAGAACAGAAAAAATATATATAAACATACACACATGAGAAGAGAGAGAGGAGAGGGAGGGAGGGAGAGGGAGAGAGTGTGATATGATGTTTCAAAGTAGCCCTTACCTAATTATATATCATAGTACCAATAATGATGTACTATGCATATTAGAACTATCAAGACTAACAAACTACTAAATGAAAAAATTAGGGTTAACTATTCTGCTTACAAAATTAAAAAAAAAAAAAAAAACTAAGAATGGTTGCCTAAAGAAGGCTACCTGGAAATGAAAATTAGTAGTACAATATGATGATATTCACACCACACCTGAAAGCACACATACTTGCTGACATAGACCCATATGCACAGATGCACACACCCACAAATATCAAACAGGGAAGAGAATCTGCAGGAACATGAACTGATCCCAGAAAAGTCTCTTAAAGATGATTACCAAGAAAACGACCAGAATGAAAATTGCTATTAGGAGGTGATAATGTTATTCAAATTAGTTATGCCAGCATAGATATCAATACAAACATACAAAAGAATCCACTCAATGCACATGCACTACAATAATAGTTACCATGGCAGATAGCAAGTTCATTAGAAAATAATGATCTACAAGGTTATGTGAATACCCAATCAACGCCAGCCCTATATTCATGAAAAAATGTAACTTCCTGCTCTCCACCAAAGCATGGAATTTTAATGCGCCTTCCAACATCAACTGCATTAGCAAAATTTTTATCCGAATCTCCATTTAAATATCTTGGAGACACGACCATCACACGATGACCACGAGTTGCAAGAGCAATAGGTAAGGAACCACAGACATCTCCTAGTCCTCCCGTCTTTGAGTAGGGTGCAGCCTCAGCGGTGACAAAAACAATATTATATGTTAATCTAGTTTGTGGTTGCTCCTCTTCTTCAGTGCCTTCAGCTTCTTCCTCTTCCTCTCTATTATCAATAACAGCAGCGCTAGAAACTGAGACTTCTGCATCACCTTCATGTTAATTTGACGAACTTCTGATCAGAAAACTTATCTCAAAGCATCAGAAAGTAACATTCTGTCAGAAAACACAAATGACCATAGAAGTATCATACATCACCAATGACAAGAAGAGAAGTTCACAAATATGATCTCAAGATACAGATATATCTTCCGAACTCATTGCACATCACATGGTGACAGGCTGAAAGAATGCCAAGACAATATATATGCTATTGCAAGAGGTGATCATTTGCATCCAATCTTGGGAATACAAAGCTGATCTACTTCTGCATCACTCAATATGTTAAAGGCGTCTTTTTTTTGGCTTCTAGTTGGGGAAGGACGTGAAGCATGAGGGCAGAACAACATTAATGTCAAACCGTGAAAGAACATTTGCACAATATCTGTCCTATATGACACTCCTGGATTCTTGTTATAAGACAATATTCAGCCAATAGATTTTGAAACATGCTCCACTTCATTGTGTGCAAGAAGGCTTTGAAAGGTTGTCGTAAAGCTTGCATATATTTTCAAGAAAGAATTTCGTCCACATATTGTTCCAAGAACGATCAACCTGGACAATTGCGACAGACTAAGTAGATCTAAAAATTCGAGGCCGATTCTCGTTTCTTTGAATCGTCGAAAAAAATCGGATCAAAGTTCTTGCAAGAAAATTTTACGTCGTTGCCAGAAAATCTCCCTTCAACCATCAAGAATCTCTGCGATTAGTAAAAAGAGTCGTTTCTTTTGAAAGAAAAGCGTGTGAAGAATCAAAAATTTGAAATAAAGCGAAGGGTAATCATCAAATAAGATCGATGCTTAAAAAAAGAGGAAAGAAAATTACCATCAGGCTGCGTCTTCTCGTCCTCTGTTTCTGCGAGGACGGGGGCCGGCGGGTCCTCTTTGCTGCGCTCCGCCACGCACCGCCTCATCGCGAACAGGGGCCCACAGGCCCGCCTCTTCCAGCAGGACAATCCGACGGCCGTGGGCTGACATATGGCCGGATCCAGCAGCGAGGGCTTCGCGGAGCCGCGGGCGGCGACGGGGGAGCAGGGTACGCGCAGAGCCGCCGCCATTTTCTGGGAACCAGAAAAGAAGATAGAACAGCGAAGGGAAAGAGAGGAATGGAGTGGTGAGCGCTTGGAGAAACGTGAACCGTGCGAAAAAGAATAAAGAAGGAAAAAGAAAAGGAGTGGGAGTTGGAATCGGAGGAGGGTTTTTGTTTGGTTCGTTTGGGTTTTCGACAGATAGCCCGGAGAGTTTCCCGGGAAGAGTAGTTTCAAAAGCGATATCTTGACGAGGCTAATGCTTACAGGCACCTGACCAAGAAACTACGGAAACGAACTAACCAATTATTTGAAGGAGTCTCAGTTGTTGGCACTTCTGATTCGGGCAAGTCTCGCGTGGGATGTACGCCTTAAGCCCTTAAAGAAGGAGGAGGGGGGGGAAGGATGGGATAGTGGGGGCCGCGTCAACATTCAAGGTACGCGACTCGGTGCACCATCTCGGATTCCTGGAGACACGTGGACGTGGCGCTGTCATCTTGTGGCAGGCCTAACTAGGATTGGGCATTTTGTTTCCTTGGAAGACGGCCATGAGAAATTGTGACCTTTCCAAGTATACCAAGCCTCAAGCCATTTTTGTACGTCAATAACCTTTCAACGAACGTTGTGACGAGAAATGCTTCCTCAAAAGAGAGTAACACGATAACCATGCAACTTCTTTCGTATGAGATCTGATTTGTGATAGCGAACACTCTTGTGATCCAGCGATATGTCCATTATTTGTCGTAATTATATTTCGAGTTTCATTCTTCACCCTCCTTTTTGAGATGTCATGGTATTTTGTTGGTATCTCTTTAATATTGATAGTATTTTTTTTTTTTTTGAAACAAATTCTGTTGTGGTTCGAATTTGGCCCAAGGATGACCACGCTGGTGGAGTCGAGGAAGCCGCTGGTGTTGGAGGAAGAAGATGGGGGCCACCTCCTGCACAGCGGCGACGGCGGACCTGCACAAAGCCTTACCGGTGTTTCTGGTGAAGGCCCTCCGACGGTCAAGTTAGAGTGGGGTAAATTTGATTCAGCCAAAAAGTCCCTTAGAAATCACCTGACCGGGCTATTTATAATCCCAGTGAAGAGGCCCAGGTGGCAGAGGCACTGTCCCCCCTCATCATGAGAGAGGGCATAGCTCTGAGCTGAATGGCGCACAGCTAAGACTAGCCGGTAGCATGTGGTGATGTCCGTTCTCAAAAACGATAAAATGTTGACAGCCGTAACAGGATATGGCCGGAGTAGTCGTAGTGTTGTCCCTTAACTGTCGAGGGCCAACTATCGAGGTGTGGCGTGGTGGCGTTGTAATGTACGGCCACGTAGGAGGGCGTGAGTGCACGCATGGGGTGCGGTTATTGGCGAGGCCGAACCCGTTGAAAGAACGCATCATGCGTTTGGCGAGGTCGGCTGGACGGGTGCTGAGAGTAGCTCGGTTTTTCAGTTTTCGAGGTGTGCTCGGTGAAGCACCCCGAGCTCGGTCAGGGTGGGTTGGCGATCATTGGAGACGCCCCGAACTTGGTCAGGCGAGTCGGTGAATATCCGAGGCTGATGAAGTTTTTTGGCGGAGTCCAAGGTCGAGTTGATTCTAGACCGGACGAGAATTCAACCGGACGAGTATTCAACCGATCGGTGTTAGCATTTATTAGGCCAAAACGGGGCGGTCTTTTAGCTATGGGCTGAATGATCCATTCCCCCCCCCCCCCCCATCAAATTCTCTCCAAACTTATCCTGCAATTCCTTTGTTTGATCCATTCCTTCTCGCATCAAATTGTTCTTAAACAATGATATTTCTCATCCCCGCAAGGCACTCATCCAGTTGTGTTCTTAACCTCAAAAAAGATAATGCTGGCCTCTGAATCTTCAATTGGATGGAGTACAAAAATCTTGATCGCGGCTTTCGTTTGGATGCTCGAAAATATGTGGGGGTCTTAAATTGACCTCTGCAAATACACAAAAGACTTATGGATGATATTGTTGTGGATCATACTAGACCTTATAAGAATTCGCAAGAACATTTGATCAATTAACAAGGTTATTTCCTACTAATAAGTTTAATGATAGACAATGACAATTCAGAACTAAACTAGCAGAATGACTTTCACAAATTATTATTTCCCTTCAATCCCATTTACCAAATAGAATGCATTGCCACTCACCAAGTAACTAAGGAAGGAATATGGTAATTTGGGCAACCATCCCCCTTTTATTTTACTGAAGCCGGAAGCAAGCATCTCCTTTTAGCGCACTAAATGTTTTCTCTAGGTTAAATCGCGTACCCTAGCAACAAGCCATGTAATGTACGATAATCTGTTATTTTGATGAAATATAAAATTTTTGACAATATCTGTAAGGATTTAAAAGCTCAAGTAGAAGAATTAAAGCTAAATGAGTGGGGAAAAATCCTTAATATCAAAGAATGTTTAAAATAGGAACAGTCATAAAAAAAAAAAATTGTTAAAAAAAAAGACTTCGTCTGTGATTTTCTCGGCCCCAAGGGAGAAGGGCTGCTATTGATGGAGGCAGGCTATTGGAATAGAAGGTAGGAAACCACCCAAAGGCGGGCTGGAAGGCGACAATAGCAATACAAATAAGAATTTATTGAATAAATCCTATATATAGGATTTAATCAATGCCACTTGCTCCAAGTTCATTGCAAACTTTTAATCAGTTATGCTGCATGGCACCTATATATACTTCTAAAGAGCAACTTAAAAAAAAGATTCTCTGATCGATTAAATAGCACATTTGTCATGCTCCTTGATCCAAGTTTATTGCAAACTTGTAATTAGTTATGCTGCATAGCTCTTATATATACTTCAGAAGATCAGCTAAAAAGAGGATTCTCTAATCAGTTAAATTGCACATTTATCGAACCGCTCGATCGAAGTTCCTTGCAAACTTTTAATTAGTTATAGTTATGCTGCAAGCTCCTATATATATTTCTAAAGAGCAACTTAATATATATATATATATCTTTGGTCAGGTAAATTGCATGTTTATCATGCCTTGTTTCTCTTATTGGCCCAATTATCATACTTTCTCAAAAATCATTTCATAGAAAAGCTAAATATTCAATAAAAGCACATACTTCATGTATATGAGTCGTAATTATCTGCAGTATATGTTTTGCATGATAAAGAGTTATATAGCCCTGAACCATATATTTTGGAAATAAACAACCGTTACTCATCTCATGTGTGCTATGTCGTTGCCAAACACGGGGTACACAACACAAGCGGTAGCTCTCCATCTATGAGATGCATGACGTGGCAACCATCAAAGAGTATTATATATATTGCAAAATAGGCATGGCAAAAAATCCAAAACTATATATATATATATATATTATATATTGCAACATCTTATATGTTTAAGCAGCTAAGCCATCCTCCTCCCCATTCCCTTAATTAATTACATGATGCATCTCAACCGGGTCTAATGACAAAGTGGGCACAACATCAGCCCATTCTCATTGCACTTGCCGCACCTCACCAACCCCTCCCCGTCCTCCGCCGCCACTTTGCAGCTCCCATTGCACTCCAAGCACGGCACGAACCTCGCCCCGCCGCACCCCCCGCACTCCCTCCACCCTCCTTTCCCCCTCTCCCCTCTCCCCGCCACCCAACGTAGCATCTCCCTCAGCTTCCCGGTCTCCCCGAGCTCCACCACCTCCTCCACCCCTCCCACGTACCTCCCCCTTACGAACAGCCTCGGCACCGCCGCCCCCTCGCCGACGAGCTCCCTCACCTCCTTCAAGTAATCCCCGTGGAGCGACGCGTCCCGTTCCTCCACCTCCACCCCGGCCTCCACGGCGTGCGCCTCCACCGCCCGCCGCGCCCGCTCGCAGTCCTCGAACGTCCGCCGCACCCCACGCAGCGTCGTCGTGTACAGGACCACGCCGTTGCCATTCCCCGGAGGGCAGCGCTCGGGATAGCCGTCCAAGGGGTCTCGCCGCCGCCACCGGGCAGCGGCAGCGTGGTCGCCGCCTGCCTTCCTGCTCTCCCTCTCCTGCCGGTCGCGAATTACGAAGCTGTTCTCCTTCACCGGCTTGAACCCTGCAAGCTCAGGCGGGGGCAGGCGGGGCGGCGACCGGGATCGAGGAAGGGAGGATGGTGACTTCGGGGCGTCGAGCTCTTCCAGCGTGTGGAAGGAGCTAGTCTTCTGGGGAGGTTTCTTGTGGTCGGAGGAGGGAGGGGGGAGTTGAGGGGGAGGTTGACGGAGAGAGGGCTTGAGATCCTCCAAGGCTTTGCTGACCTCGGACCAAGAGTGTGGAGAGAGCTCGTATGATTCAATTTTCTCGAGGAGAGGAAGAGGCAGGGGCGTGATGGCCTTCTTCTCTTGCTGCTGCTGCTGCTGCTGCTGCTGCTTGTGCTTGGGGTCTTCTTCTGTTATGGTGGTGATGAGCCAGGGCTCTTGGATGGTGCTGACATCGAAAAGGGCGATGCTGGTGGGAGGAGGGCAATAGACGTCCGCCGCGACAGCCGCTTCCACGCGCTTCGAGCTCGCACATCCCATGCTTTCCTTCTCCGTATCGCAACCACGAAGCTTGAGGCTGGCAGCTGGCTTCAGGAAGGAAGAAAGATAGATACGTACATAAAGAGAGAGAGAGAGAGAAAGAGAGAGACGGGGAATGGGCGAGATTGTGGTGAAGAGGGGAGGCGAGAAATTGAGTGGCTGCGCACGGACCATGAGTATCCTCTTGTAACGGTTGATGATTGATAGGTGTGGGGAGACCGAATTTGTTCCACCTTGATTATTTTTCTTTCATCTTTCTATGGTACAAGTTGCGACTCATAATATGTATGGTGTTCCCGCAGCCCCTAGTTGAGGTCTGGACATCGGCATCCCACGTGGACGAACGAAGAAGAACCAATCATCCCTTTCCCCGATTCTCCATTTACTACTATTTCCCCTCGAAACGGTGGGAGAACGACGATTTCATCCTTACGCTAAAAGGAAACGGAAAATTACCATAGGTTGCCATTTTATTTAGTTTTTCTTTAAACGCGTTAAGAGGGTAATTTAATTCTTGTAATAACAGATCAAAACGTTATACCATACATTTATTTTTTCACACTACTTTCCTCCTCTTCTATGAAATAAAATTTATCCTATCATCTAGGACTCATCATGTTTCCAATTTTTTTTTACTACAGCGAACTTAGCCTTTGTATGTTTAGTACAAGAAAATAATTACACATGGTAACTTGCCCTTAGCCATGAATCCAGATAACATAACGGTTTTACCCCATTTAAACAGAGCTTAACAGAACCCCTACCCCTATCCCAACCACCAAACAAACAAACAAACAACAAACGGAACTAACACAACCTTACAGCAATGGAATGGCTCTCATAGATTGCCAGTGAATTTTCATTTCCTACGCGTCAATCTTATCCTATTTCTCAGATCCATAGACATAGCTATCAATGGAGCTCCTCCTACCCCCTCAGTTGGATCCTGCGCCTTTCATCACAGCCGATGGCGCCACGATGACAGTTCTGCACCCTCAGGAGATGTCCCCCAAAATAGCCCACATACAGACAGAGGGTGAGATGCAGAGACAACATCTTACCTCTTCCCGTCCACGAAATAAGATTCGAATCAAGGATAGAGCTTCACAGATGCCAAAAGAGATTTAATAAAAAAAATATCATTACCCCTTTTTACGTGATCGATAACGGATCAGACATACCAGAAAATCACAAATCTAAATCGCGCTGATGGTTACACTCTGGACAACAATCATGCCGGCACCACACTGGATTTGACAAGGCTATCATCTTTATGGACCACAATTTTTGTAGCTGGAAACTTAACCAAAACCCCGCCTCGATTATTCTGGTAACCACGCAAGCAGAGGCGGCGCTCGTTTTCTATTTTTCTTTATTTTATCTTGAAAGAGACGTAAGACAATAGGGCAACCATACAACAACCTTTCATGCTTCACACACGACGCACAGGATGGGAGCCACCAAGCCAAGTGGAAATTTTCCAGATGTAAAAAGGTTTAAATCTGGCGGCCGCAATCAAACCCCGTGCGTAAACCCTTATCAATTGACAAATTACCATTACTGAAACCCCACAATGGCCAATAAAAACGTAAGACTTACACGAAATTAGAATGAGATACGTTTAGAACTAGATAAACGATGGGATAAACCATCAAACACCCAATTCGAGATTCTTGTGAGTAGCAGAACTTTTGAAAGTAGAGGTTTTAAATAAATATAGTCTTACATTTCAGATTGCAAAGGGGTGAAATTCAAGTCGGATCCAAGCTACACCCCACCCAAACTTCATAAGACAAAATCAACTTTGGATTCGGATTCGGATCAATTAAAAGGAATAAATTCCAAAATCACATTATAAATGGATTTTAAGACTCGATTTAGTACCCACCTAGTTAAACGTCAACAAAAATTCATAATTAAAAAAGACCCCCAATCCTGAACTTCTGACAGAATGCAATGCGAAAGGGACACAATATGAAAAATGAATAATTGAACTTGAATAAAAATTCCAATCATTTTGAAAATATATTTAAACCTATATTTATATTTAGATTGATTGAAAATCATTAAAAATATAAATGTTGGCAGGAATTGCAGAATTGAAATTGCAGTAAGCGAACACAAAATTATGCAGCCATCTTTACATTCCAAGAATGAAAGGCTTTCAAGACAACTTCCATACCACATCACGTGGCTGACCCAGCCTCCCCCATGAAGTTTGGTATATCGAGTACCCCATCCCCGTGGGCAGGGGAAGTAAATTTTGATGGTTCGTTTAAGGATGACAAATAAGAGCTGGAATTTTTTTTTTTTTTTTTTTGCTAAAGCAAGAAGAGCTGGATTCACTGTCAGAAATCACTACAGTTAGGCCCTATTAGGAGATTCAAGATCATTTCATGAATCTTCTGTGCCCCATCTCCAAACCCAACTCTGAAATGCTGGGTGCTTTGAAGGGGTAGACGGCAGCCATTTATACAACACCCAAAATTTATGCTTTAGGGGTTCACATGACAACAGTAAGCTGGATATTCAAGCTACAACCAATCTCCACTTTTTCAGCACCTTCGATAAATTCTAGGAAACTAATTATACTGCTAAATTGGCTAGCTTGTAGGCATGCGCATATGGATCTACCTGCTGGTTCCACCTCATCAATCTAGCAGTCAAAACACCTATCCAACACTTCTTGTACGAGATACAACAATCTACTTCAAAACCTAATCTCCATTCGGTTTAATGTAGCTAGTGTAGATATGGATTCAAGCAACAGCCAAAATGTTGACTAACAAGCTAGTAATAGTATGAGTGCAACTAAATTCTACCTACTAAAATATATAAACTCAGCTGTCTTACCGGTAGCATCTTACTGATGATTTTATCTATTAAATAATGCTCTAAGCAATAATAAAAGATATCCTTGAAAGATATGATCGTGGGTAAAGTTACAATTGCCCTTAATTTGAAAAAAGAGCTCGAGTATTCTAGTGGCAATAACTGTTTGCTGAAACATCAATGCCCATTGTAAATCACCAGACTCCAGCTTGAAATTTCCATTCAGTCTCCATGAATATGCATGGTGTCATATACTCAGCATTAAGAAATATGCATTTGCAAAAGCATGAGGAATACATAATAGTATTACTGCCTTCTATAATAATGCTAATTTGCGATATATAGAATCAAAGTTCAACATCTCGATACCGAACCTATACTGGATATAATGTTGGTATATGGTACGGTGCAAGAAAGCAAGGCATACCAAGTGTCAATAAGATAGAAGACAACATACCGATTTGGTACTAGTTCGGTATAATACGGTACCAACCAATATCTCAAATTTTGTGCAAAAGATAAATTTATAAAATCAATCAAGAAAAATACTGCTAGGGGTCATAGTCTAAGAAGGTTTCAATGTCCTCAACTTGTCTCAATGCGAAACGTAGCTTTTTTCTCCTTTCGCATAAACTCATGAG
>JAOXJJ010001100.1:12056422-12068448 GCA_025769935.1 Phoenix roebelenii
CCATTCCATATTACAATAATTGGGGGGAAAATGCACTATATAACTAGAACTGGTTCCACACCTGTAGCTAATGATTTAGCACTAGTAAAATAGCTATCAGTTGTCAAAATTTGAACGAAAGTCTCTTTAAAGGATATTCCCAAAAGAAAAAAAGCAAATAAAGAAAGAATAGGGGCTGACTGCTAACAATTCTGGCCGCATCGAGCTTGATAGTCCATTTTCAGTTTATTAAAATTCAACGTCATAGGTGTTTTTATTTTGCCGAATACTAGTTGCTTATATGCCAGAATATCCATCAATAGTTGATGATTTGAGTTTTATGAGTCAAATATTTTATTTTTCAATCACAGATAATGACAGTCCACATCTGAAAAACTTCTGCATTCATTTGTTATACACTTGTGTAACTTCTGAAGAAAAACAATGCTATAGGGCCTACGGCATGAAAAGGCTCCAGTAAAGTAGGCGTACTTTACTATACACAGTAAAGTAGGCGTACTTATGAAGTAGAGGATAAAAAAAGGTATGTGATCCAGGTGTTGTCAAAGACGGTCTGGGCGCTCGTTTAGACCCTCAAAAAAGCAAAGCAGCCCTAGAGCGCCGCAACAGCCGAGACAAGGTGAGTTTGCTGAGGTGATGGCTGAGCAAGCACCTAAGACAAAGCGAGAAGTGTGTTTCATTAATGTCCAACATATTCTTCTTGTTCCCTTTTGCCAATTTCTCAAAAGACATGTTAGTGTTTCATTTTAACGAGCATTTCAGTCTCTATTGAAATGCTTATTAGAGGGCTAAAGTAGTAGTATGTCTAAAGTAAGAGCAATGGCAAGTGCAATAACTTCAACTACACAACCAGATCTTGAAGAGGAGGTAAATTTGGAGGAGATAGGCAAGGTGAATGATGACTACAAACCTAGTGAAGACAGAAGTGATAAGAGAAAGCAATAATTATGACAATAACGACTGAAGATTTCAAGCTTCTATAAGATGCCTAGTGATTACTTTTTTGTTCTGATTTTAAAAAAATGTCTTCAAAATTGGTCTTTTGCTTCATGTTTGAACTTTATAGCTACTTCAGGATGCCCAAGCATTTACTTTTGCTGCATTCCTTTGTTTTATCTCCAAAACTTGCAACCAAAATTGCGTTTCTAATTCCATGCCTCCCCTTCCCATTGGTTGCCATCTGTATTCCTTTTCATTCCTATAGCGCTAGTGCCTCGGGCAAAAAGGGAGTCCTATCATCTTATGGGCACCTTTTTGCTTTTGACAACCTTGTGCGACCCTGTGCTTCGCCTCTTAGGATGCCCATAGCAAAACTAAATCATTTTGATATATTAGGCAATCAGCAATCACTTCTACATATTTGCATCTGAGTACGCACGTGTATATACATAAGTACTAATCTAAACAATTTCAAAGCATCAGCCAATGCACTTACGAATCATCCCCTCACACCATCAGAAAATCAGCAAACAAGCCACTACTTCTACTACACATACCATTGTCTGCCAGCTGGCAGTCATCCAAACTGTTGCTGCAAAAATGACCAAATCATAGATGCCTAAAGACTGAGTATTCCTTATCCTTCACAATATGACGAGCAAAGTAAAGTTTCATACCTGGGAAGACAATGAATGTCAAGAAGCTGAGCTCTACACAAGATCATGCACTAGAGGATACCAAATCTCTTTCTATTCAAGCTCCTACGTGTTTATATGCTAGGTTAAGCATTTCATTTTCGTGCAAAAGTAATTTCTATCCATACAATTATGAGCATTAATTTCTTACCAAAAATGTAATTAATACATTATGTGTCATGCTGCATCAAAAGCCAAATTGCACTCCTAAACATAAAAATAATACAAATATCATTAACAGGAATATTTCCTAGTAACACCGAAAAAGGGGCTCATTACCTGTGGTCTCCATGGTGCACCTCTTTCAAGACTAGGAGGAAGACCCGAACCATGAAATGCAGGAGGAAATGCAGATCTTTCATCATAGGGTCGACCAACAGAATCTTTCAGAAATGAAGGCAAATTGGAAAACAACCTGGGGGGTGAAGATTCCCTCCTTCCCGTGTATGGACCAAACGGAGGTATTTGCTCAACAAAAGCAGGATAACCACCAGGAGGTAATTTATCACGGAAAATATGATGCTTCAGTCTAGTAGTAATCTGCAGCAAAGCTTCCTGAACTGCTCCAAATTCACCAGTTATCTGAAATGAAACAATTCAGATGTCATGATGCTGATATTAGAATGAATCAAATAAACATAGCAATTACATATAAAATATCAGATGGAAAAGCATGGAACAATGACTAGGAGAAAAATAAACACGACCAACTCATATGAAAGGGCAAAAAAGGGTCCACAGCAACCAAACATGAACATATGTGCAACAAGTCAAGACAGACCTGAACGACTTCATCATTTTCTGGCACACCTTTTGGGATCTGTTCTTTACCCAATATACGAATGTGAGCTCCAGAGAGCTTCCTCATTTCTGCTATTATGGCACCACCTTTGCCAAGAAGACAACCAGTCTGGTTTGAAGTAACAAGAAGCCTAGATAAAAGAGCATTCTCTTTATTATCAGGCACAGCCATCATGATCCTTTGCTGCACACGAAGGACAGCATCTTGCACTGGCGAAATTCTATCATTTGGGAGCTACAAACACCAATTAACTAAATTAATGAAGCTTGCTTATCACTGTAACAATTATAAAATTATAAAATGCATACAGTTGCATAGCATTCATTACCAAGACACCTATAAATTCCTGGAAACAATGAGTCGAACTGACCGTGCCCATGCTAAATCCATTTTAAGTTGACATTCAAACACTAATCAGTTTTAAGATACATGGAGTCATATAAAAAGTCACTTTGGATAAATAACAAATAAACAAGTTAAAAACTAAAAGAAAGAAAAAGAGGAGAAACAACAAACTGCACAATCAGGCTAATGGAACTCCACCTCGGATAAGAGGAATACTTGATTAGTCTTCATTCAAATTCAAACTGTCTCTCTGATGCATTAAGCATGCCTTTTTGCAGAAAACTAAAAAAGAAGAAGAAATAACAAGTGTTGTCATGCCTCTCTTATCCAAAGAGAAAGACCCTTAGCAAATCACCATGAATATATATCAACTGGCCTAGCAGCATCGCACCACTTAAACAGGGCAAGAAAAAGTTCAAGAAAAAGGATCCATTCAATAATTTCAAAAATAAAATAAAACAACACATAACATATGCTCTTACAAGGTTTAACAGAATCACAAAGTAATATAAATCATTGATTCATTAAAATGAATAGATAATGTAAATGCAACCCAAGCAAGAAACAAAAAAAAAAAGCAAATATGCCCTGAAACTGCGTAAGATAGCCCAAGGCATAGTGACTATCAAGACATTGTTTTGGTAGGTGTTATAACAAAGAAGTCATATCATCAAGTTAACCAAATAATATAGATTAAGGATTCACAATCTCAACTTACACCACTCCAAAATATTAGATTGTAATTATGCCCAATAAAGAACCCTAAAAAAAGAGACTGACGTGGGAAAAAAATCTTACACCTAAATAGACCTGATTAAACTCCAATTATACAGAACGGTCCATGTTACTTTAACAACAAAAAGAAAGGAACAGCTCTCACCCTATAGAAGCCTTCTGAACATACAAACCAACCATATAAGAAGATATCTCTTACACAAGGCATCATATGAAAAAGGAAACAAAACAAACAACACATTCTTTAGTGTTTTTTCTAGCACATAAGAGTACAGCACAAGCATGCTCGCTTTAGTAGTAGAATGCAAAATCAACTTGTATTGTTTGGTGATATGCATAAACAACCAGTGAACCTAGACGAAAAGTACATATGTTTCCAAAAGTGGGTTCATTAAAAATTCCAATAAAAGAACGATATGACTAAATGAAAGTTAATGGAGCTCATTTTAGCGAATGACGTTGGGCATGTAACACATTCACAGGCACATCATGCTTTGAATTTAGCATATAAATAGTTGATTCAAACACAAGAGGCCATAAGATCACCTCTACCAGTGATATACAATAATATAAGATCACATAATTTCATCGTTGTGAATTTCACCCTTTTTCAAAAGAGTCACTGCTGTATAGCGAGCAAATCTTAAAAAGTACAAGCATATTTGTTGACTTACTGTATCAATTTAGAGCCAAGGGCAATCCTAAAACCGAATAGGATGTACAAACACCCCAGTCATGGTAAAATCACAGATTCGACAAGGAGGACAAGAGTTTGCTCTAATTGTAGTAAAAGTTATCATAGATAAAAAAGAATGCAGGAGTTTGACGTATGTAATCAAGCAGCTAACTTCAAAATATGAAGTCATAAAACTACTCATTGGATGAATCGCTTTGGCAAGCATAGACAGAGGAAACATGTAGAACTCAAAATTAGATAATATAGCGTATCACAAAATATATAAGCTAAAAATTTTGAGATAACTTGTGCAGGAAAAAAAATATCAGATCTAAGCATCGGAAAATAAGGTAACTGACAAATGTGGGTTCAAACACCCTTTATGGGTGCATGACAAGATTGAAGTCTTTCATTCCCATTGTCCATGGCAATTATCATATGCCAACTCTAAGTATACGAATAACCAAAGTTTCTACAGCTATCACTTTCAAAAGGTTTGGTAAATTAGCTTCATATCAAATATTTCTAACTAACAATAACTTTGGGCCAATGTTGCACGGATATGCACACCAGCTGATAGAATTTGTGTCAGTTATGTACTATAATTGGATATACCCAAGAAAAACACATGGATACTGCCAAATTTTTATTTTAGTTGTAGCTTCTAAATATTGTTAGAGTTGGTCAACTCCAAGAATGAGAATGACCCACTACAACAATGTCAAAAGTGAACTTTTGTTCTTTTCAAGATTGGTCAAGAATATTGGTATTACAATAACTTTGCTACATGCTGTTGTTCCAATATTTGTAAGATGATTGGGAAGCTTCAATGAGAAACATGCATATTGGAAGACCTTAAAACATAATATATTTTATATTTTCATGTAAACAATATTTAATTTAAAAATATTTAAATTATTTCCATGTATCCCTGTATCTCCTTTTCTTTTTTTTTCCCTTTCGTCGAGTCAAGAACATGGATCCACACACAAATCTGACTTGTGTTAACATCAACAATAGTACAGGCTGCTACTAACCTGGATATGGTTGTCAGAAAATGATGCAACATAACAGGTCTCAAGCACATGCCCTCACGATTAACGCATATCACTGTAAAGTTCTTGAGGGTTTCATAGTACACGACTAGAGAGACCACTTTCTGGCAATCAACAATAGTGGTGGTGGTAAAAATAATAATGATAAGTAGTAACAATAAAACAAAAAAGTATAGCACATATAAGTAAATCTACTCCTTTCAAAGGAGGAGGACTAGATGAAGATACAAAATCCCATATCTTTTCAACTAAGGGTACACTTTTAAAAGTTTGAAAGATTTCTCGCTACAATAAAACTATTTATTAGTAAGTATTGAACCTCACTAAAACTCTCCATACCAAGTTCCCTTCCTAGCTTTTGACCATGATACAGCAAATACACAAACAAGAACCAGAAAAGTAACAGGAAAATCAGAATAGAAAAATATAGTATTTTGTTGATTTTGAAAGTAGAATATGGAAAAAAATTAAGGACAGTACCGCAGGACCCGATATGACTATGATGCGATCATCTGATTCAGGTTCAGTCTCAAGAATTTTGATTTCGCAGCCTGTTTCGTGTTGAAGAGTCTTAATAATGCTCCCTCCTTTTCCAATCACACTTCCAACTTTGTCATTGGAACACATCAACCGATAAGTTAGTAGCTCTAGAGAAACTGGAGGCTGGCCCGCTACTGCAGCCCCTCCATGGAATTTAGAAAAAGGGGGAGCAATGCTTGAATGATAATCAGCAATATCATATGGTCTACTGGAAAAAGATGGTCCCTGAATCGGATGATGATAGCTTGCTGGTGGAAGACCTTCTGGCTGAGGAATAGAAGAAAATGGATGAGATGATGGCCCAGAAGTAACAATTGCAGGAAATGAATCACGATCACGAGGTGGATTCTCTAGCAGCTGCTGAGAAACAGATTGGAGCGCTTTCCTCACTGAATCGACAGCTCCTGTGATCTGCAGAAAATTATTAAAAAGGAACACTAATCATTCAACAAATATTATAAGCAAGGATTTGAGGTATGCTTCTTTAAAAGACTCGAATCCAATGATGCGTACAAAGCAAGGATGAACAAGAACAACCAAATGATGAAAAGATTTTCTTTTAATTTAAAAAAAGGAAAGAACAGAGAGAGAGAGAGAGTAATGCAATAAACAATGCCAATTAGAAAACCCTAATAGTGAAAGACCGATAGACATCATTCACACTCTCTGAAACCTTTGCAATGAAATTTCAACATTAATTTGCCTTCTATGCATAAAGACACTCAGATATAAAAAGTAAATTTGTGCCTGGACAATTTCGTCATTTGGCGAAGCACACAGAGGAAGTTTGTCTCTTGGAAGTATTCTGATCTGGGCCCCACTTTCAGCTGACATTTGCTTGATTACACTTCCACCTTTCCCGAGGAGACAACCAACTTGGCTAGAAAGAACAAGTAATCTCACAGAAACAGAAGAATACTTGTTGCTCGATTCATCGCCACCATCACTCTCTACTTCACCTTCAATTGTCCTCTCAAAAACAAGCAGGAGAGCCTTAAGCGCCGGAGATGTCTTCTCTAATTTCACGTCCTCTATGGCATCAATTTCCTCTTTCCCTTCATCATTATCTGCACCTTCCTTGGTATCATCACCACCATCAGCAGCTTCTGCATCTTCATCACCTTCCTTACCTTGCTCTTTACCAACTTCTGCATCTTTTTCTGAACCAGTTATAACAACTACCCTCGCATCACATCCAGGAACAATTTCTTCAAGTCTAATCTTAGCACCAGTCTCCTGGCGTATCCTTGCTATAATGCTGCCACCTTTACCTATCACACTTCCAGATTTGGAAGCAGGGCAAAGCATGCGGAATATAATAGCCCCAGATACTACTTTCAACTGATTCTGCTGTGTGATGGAAGATGTGATCTTTTGCAACTTGCCCCTGCCATTCGGTTCTATAAGGCTACGTTCAAAAGGTCGCTTTGAAGGTGTAAATGGAAAAGCCATGCCCTCTGCCACTGAACACCAAAAGAAAAATTAGGAGGTAGAGATTACCAACATAAAGAAACAAAACATCAATCAAGGAAAAAGGAAAACCATTATGGACACTGGGATTTGCCTGAAAAAAGACACAAAAAGAGCAACATACGAAAACCAGGATATTTAACAGGATATCCTGAGATCAGATATTTAGTCATGTAGAATTGACACCGTGTGGTTGTCATGCTTCCCTCTAACAAGTACAAACCAGTCCCATTTCTATAAAACCTTGCTATGTAACGTCGACCATCGTCTAATCAGTTAGTAAAAAACTACATAGGTTATTCTGGTTTGGCTGGATTTGGTGGATATGGTGGCTAATCTCAACAGCAGAAACCATAACACGCACAAAATAACTATGATAAGGACCCCTTGAACGTGTAATACAAAGAAAAGCCGTGAACATCTGATTCTGGAACCCTGAAATAAAAATAGCAGTGTGAAAGTCACCCAATGAAAGAAAAAGTACAATGGGAAAAAGGGGGGCAAAAGAATATATGTCTACACTTAAGAAAACAGCCAAATCACACAAAAACAGAAAACAAAATACACACAAAAAACTACATACATAAGCAGGATATGAGTTGGCAAATTCGTAGCACAATAACAATAAAAATAACTGATTTGAGCTATTTTATCCTTTCCTTTTCTGCTTGATAGATCACATCAATCTCAAAATATCACATACACAATATCGCCTAGTCCACAAATAGATTTATTGTCACAAATATATATATAACCGCTCAATTAAAATGAGACTAACACAAATCTTCGAAAAATGCTGAATGTATAAAGATTTTTTTCGTTTAACCCAATAATGAAAGTCCCATGCTAAAATGTATCATCCTCATTTACTTGTCTAATGGTTAAAAAGTCAGGTTCACAGGTCATGTTTTCGTATGACAAGCTCTCAGACACTATCAACTATTTATCTACATTCAACTCATCATATTTCCATGAGTTGTTGCCACAAACCTTGTAGTTGTATTCGAATTCTAGTTGTAATCCAATTTCAGAAGACAAATGCTACTACAATAAACTCTTCGAAGGCGTAGGGAGAAATCCCATGCCCTTTCCAGTTGTTGAGAACTATAGAGAAAGTAGTTAATAGAAAGTAATCAGCAGAAGAACTGATCGCAAGATCAACCCAGATGGGGATAAAAGAAGAGAAAAAAATTTAAAATGGTTCAACATTAGAAAAATAGCCAAAACCCAAGACAAAGCAACAAGAAGTACGTAGAAACTAAATAACTCAAGTAACAATCACAGCCCAAAAATTAAATCCAAGAAGAAAATAGAATAACACAAAATGTTAATTGTAGTAAACCACCAAAAGCTTAAAGAAGATTTGCCTTTTAAACTTATCTTCTAGAGAAACTCTTGGGTATAAGAATGTTTGGACATAATTCTAAATCTTTTGTTTAAAAATCATGCACTTTGGTGATCATGCTGCCCAAAAACAAGCCTACAAATATTCTCCCATATTTAGTACACTCAATCCATTGTTTTTGCAAGCAACCTGCTATACAGCATGTAGATGAACATTGTTTTCAAAATCAGCTGCAGCATCCACTTTAGTGATTTCGGACCTAAGCAGCTATGCCATGTGTCACCGCAGCCTCATATGGTGCAAGGGCCTAAAGCATCGATATAGTGAGTGAAAAGCTGTATTGTTGCTTTATACCCGGTGCTGGACTGTTCCTAATTGGACTTGTTCAGCAATTAAACAATGATTTGACATGTTGATATCTATTAAAAGAAGGGTCGCATCACTTATTCTGTGCTCTAATCGAACAGAAAGTGGGAAAGAAGAAGGGAAGAGAAGAATGAAGAGTGAGAAACAAAAAGGCATCCTTCCAAGCATTGCACCACCAAAGATCCAATGCTAGAGCTCCCGCTTCACAGCAGACACACCACCTAGCATGTCAGACATCTTTATTTTTGGCTGATGCTACATGATCATAAACATCTTCATCATATGTTTATTATGTTTGGCGGATGATAATAGTTGTCATTAGATTATGGACCTTTTACATCATATGAATGTGGATATGGTATTTGATGTTAGGTTGATAATGTTTTATAGCTTATCATTTTTTTTGCATGAAGTTGATGTATTGGTATCTATTCTCGGTAAGAAAAACACTGATATGCTTTAACAGGTGGCTTTGAGTTCATAGTACCCACTATCTGCTTTAAAAACATCTAGCCTTTACAAGCCCATTATCTGCTTTTTTTAATACACTGTGGCTGAATTCTAAATCAAGAGGTCATATGCTGAGTTAAGCTGCTCAATGTTTGTGGAATATGACAAACTTGAAATGCAAAAAAAAGGACATGAAAAAGAAACTTCAATAAGGCCTCTTTGAGTGTGTAAATAAAATCTCCGTGCCTTGTTTCTGAACACCAAAACAAAAAATAGATGGTGACTATAGAAACAACCAGTAAATCAACCAGAAGATAGGCAAGATCAAAACATACAAATATGGTCCAATTGTGTGGGACATGGAAACGAAATGTTTTTCATTAAGACATGAAAACCAGGACGAAATTTGAAAAACTAACAAAGAGCATAAAAAATTTTATTCATTCAACCATCATATGCCACCCCCCACCACCACCACCATTTGAGAAAGAAAATTGCATGAATTGAAAATTTTATATAAAGATTCAGTCACAATAAGACAACTTCAAAGTATAACACTAAGCAATCAAGAATAAACATTTATTTGTTAAAAAAACAAAATAGGGAAAATCTTGTTTCTTCAGCAATTTTCCATACAAAAAGCATGCCACATGCTATCAAGCACATTCATGAATTCTAGTTACAGATCTTGCAATTATATTCTAGTTCAAGAGAGAAAAAAAACAATGCCATAAAGTCTTCTTGCGGAGTATTTGGCGGCGATGGCAGAAAAAATTCGACAGCAAAAACCCTCACACATATAACATATCTATCGGGCAGGGGGGGAGATAGGGCATCAGTGGAATGAACATGCCCTTCCCTGCTTCTCTCGGAACACCAGGAAAAGAAAATAGGTTGAAAACTATTAACAGAAAGAAATAACCAATACATCAAGCCATAAAAAAGCACGGAAACCAGAATGAAAACAAATATTATTTAGCAGAATCATAACTTAATATAGAGATGCAATAAATTATAGAGGCTTACTTTCTTTCTTTTATTGATACATAGACGGATTCAAGCTTACAATCTGGCATTTAGAAAAAACTACTCGATCAATCAATTCACAGCAAACACTAGCAAAAGAATGGCTACCCTATAAAAGGTAAATTTTTTGATCTTCTCTGATGGGCAAAAGTACATGTGCAGTAATTTTGATACCTAAATGCACATCCCTGATAGTTTACAAAATCATACCCAGTGGTCACCAAAATTCTCTGTGACAGCCAATCAGACATTAGCGACTACTTACCTACATGGATAAACCATCACATTTTTGTGAATTCAACAGGTCATGGTCTAGACTAGCTGAAGATATCACACGTAAAATGAATCCACGATTTTCTTTATTTCTTCCCTTACGACTTTTCCTACTAATTCAATGATAGAAAGGGCAATCAAAAACGTTTCTTTTCGAATCAAGCCCCCGAAAACTACCGAAAAAATTAAAAATATTTAGCACTGATTATATGAAATCCGGTGTGTCCAGAAATTTTCCCAGAAAGCGCAAGAAGATATATTGTGACCGCAAAACTCTAGGGCAAGAGGTGAAATAAAAAAAAAAGGAAGGGTAGAAATCGAAAAGATTGAGAACGAGAAAGAACGAGAAAGAGAGAGAAAAAGAAAAAGGGAAAAATAGAAAACAGTTCCGGCGAATGATGTGGGAGGCATAAACCCTAGTTTTTACCCCTTTTCCGCGGAAAATTTGAGGACGGACCAAAATAGGAGGGAGAGGGGAGAGACGAGAGGGAGGGAGAAGAAGGAGGAAAAGACGCCCTCACCTCTTCGATCGAGAACGGCCGCTTCAGCTCCGAAGAAACCCTAGCCAAAAGCACGGGCGAATACAATAACGACGAGGGCCAGAACGAGCGTCGCTTACTCTCGTAACCCGGAAACCAAGCGAACGAAAAAGAGCATCGGCCCAAAAAATCTAAGCTTGCCCTATTTATATGATCCAAGGAACGACGCTACAAGGCCTTCCACTACGCATACTACATGCTCTGCTGCTTGACACGTGGATATCAAAAACAAATACAAAAGTTTCGGTACGGTACGCCCAAGTTGGCACCCAGACGTGGCTATGATCCGTCAAGGAGAGAGTCCAATTCAAGCAGAAGCTATTTTGCGACGCTGAAATCCACTTATTAATGCGTGGCGCGCTTGCAAGACGAAATAAAAATGGACGAAGGCCGCGATCGGGAGATGTACGGCACAAATAAGATCACCACAGTGATCTAACATCCCTGGTAATCCAAGTTTTGGAATAATTTGATTCCTAATGATCTAAGATCAATGTGTTCGAGAGGATATGGTCCAGTGATTAAAATTCTTCGGATATCCATGAGTAACTTGTTTGATATATTTCGGAGATTCAAGATCACCGACCACATAATACCATAAATACCTATAATATATCTTAGATAGATTTTTTATATGTTTTTAATTCTCATTAATAAAAAATGTAAGTCAATATGCTAATTTCTATAATAGCGCCATAATTTTGTCACATATTCTACTTTTAGTAGCCCTTATCATATATTTATTAATCATATAAAATATATTATAATAA
>JAOXJJ010001100.1:12086003-12100598 GCA_025769935.1 Phoenix roebelenii
AATTCGGGTCGGGTCGGGTCTTAAGCGGGTTGGGTCGGGTCGGGTCACGGGTCGACCCAACCCATTTGCAGCCCTACCCTGACGGTTTGAAGGTCCAAGTTTTGTGCGACGGTTTACAAAAGTTACATTGTAACTAATAAGATGGATTGCATAATAATTAAGGTAAGGGTGCAGTGGAGAATTATGGCCAAGTTTGCAAATGAAAGGAGAGCCACCCAATTTGAATTGTAGGTCCAAACACATATTTTACAAGAAGGATTTTTGAACCAACTATAGTCTATGATGGCCATTGTGATGGATCTGCCTGCTTTAGCTTACCAACTAATGGTGATTGCCTGGATCACATAAGCTCATGTATTTCACATGATTTTAGCAAGATATGCCTAATTGACTATTTCATACGGTAGCTATTGGAATAAAAAATGGGGCTTCCAAAACAATAATCATAGCATTAAATAACTGAACAGATTATTGATGCATCTATTTTTTTAATTGAATTGTTTACTTGATTTAAATTTATACAAGATCTAACAAATGACCACAAATATCACATTCACTAAGGTACATCATATAAGTAGGTGTACAATGCCTGTTTAACTTTTGTTAAAATTTAAAATTCTTCTAATAGGTCAGTAGTTCTATGTATATTTTTATTTTTGATATTGTCAGATATTTTTCAATAGTTTTATATGCTGTTACATATATGTATGGATTTGTATATGGCTATTAAAGTCCTTCTCAGATATCCCAGGTCATGTGTATTCCAATACATGCTGAGATAGCAATAATAATTGGATGTTTTTCTAGAATATAAAGTCATTCAATCTCTATGATTGCAGGATACATGCAAATTTGGCTCAAGCTCTCAATACTGTCTATCGAGATATCCAATAGGCAGTTCTTAAAACAAATATTATTTTATGTTATTTTACATGACCCAGCATGCTAACTATTAACTATTTGGCATGTTTGGTAATAAATTGAATTCAAAGTAAATCTTTTAATGCAGTGGTTGGTACATAAACCAAGATTTTCAGTCTAAATTTAACACAATATTGATGTTAAAAACAAAAAACTTGGCTAAAGCATTATAATATTATCCAAATGACCAATTAAGGTTCATGCTAAACATTTTGAAATCATCGAAGATGGGTGTATGCAAATAATATAACAACGTCAGAGGTATGGGCAAATAATATAACACCGTGAGAGGTAGGACGCAAATTTACGGCTGCTCCGGCTCGGCTCCGCTCCGCTCGCGCCTCCGGCTCGCTGCCACGTACGTCAGATAACAAAACTGTACCCGTGTGGTTTGCGTCACGATTATCCGAAAAAGCGTGCCTGAAGCCAGAACCGAAATAAATGCACCTCCGCTCTCTCTTCCCCTGTCGGCCTCGTTCTCTCCTCCCCGTCAAATCTCTTCCTCTGTCTCTCTTCCCTCTCCTCTTCGTCTTTCCTCCTTCCACTAATGTATTTTCATTTCCGTTGCTTCTTTCATGGTGAGGTCTGAAGATTGGGGGTGAAGAAGTCTGTTCGGACGAGGACGAAAGCCTGCTTTTCTTTCCAGGTTTTGCCGGCCCATGAAGATGGCGTTCGAGACAGCATCCGCCGCTGCCAGCGGCTGTGGCGGAGGATTCTGGTCCGAGGCGGAGCGGGGCATGGCGGTCGGCATCCTCGGCCGCGAGGCCTTCGACTATCTCGTCGCCAACCAGGCCTCCTTCGACGGCCTCACCACCCTTGGCCGCGTCGATGCGGGCCTTCAGAGCAAGCTCCTTGACCTCGCCAAGGGCACCCCCGACAGCCCAGGGCTCGGCTGGAACTACGTCATCGTCTGGCAGGTTTCTCGCACACGGTCCGGCGATCTCGTCCTTGTTTGGCGCGACGGCTGCTGCCGCGAGCCCCGAGCCGGCGAGCAGGGCTTCCAAAGCCGCCGGAACCTCCCCTACGCCGACGAAGGCGGCGGCGGCGGCGGCCACCAGTGGATGAAGAAGATGGTGCTCAGGAAGCTGAATCTCTTTTACGGCGGATTCGAGGGCGACGACTCTGCCTTGGGGCTCGACTTTGTCACCGACACCGAGATGTTGTTCTTGGTGTCCATGTTCTTCTCTTTTCCTCTGGGGAAGGGCGCCCCCGGCCAGGTCTTCGCTTCCGGTAAGCACCTCTGGATCGATACCCCTTCCAGCTACTGTTACCGGGGCTACCTTGCTAGCTCTGCGGGGTTCAACACCATCGTTCTTCTGCCCTTTGATGCTGGAGTCCTTGAACTGGGCTCGCTGAGGCCGGTGGCGGAGAGCCCCGAGGTCTTGCAGATGATGAAGTCTGTGTTCTCCGGCACCGTTAAGGTGGGACCAATGCCTATAGCTGGGGGAAGGAGTGATGGATATGGGCCCTCCGGCAAGCGGCCGGCCGAGGGGAACCTGAGGATTTTTGGAAAGGATCTGAATCACCGGCGCCCTCCCAGAATGAGCGAGGGGATTTCTGCGCCCACGCTAGCTGATCGTTCGAGGAATGGCCAGCCCGAGAGCGGCGGGGATCGCGTGCTGTTTCCCAACGTTGCGAAGAGAATGCAGAGCATTAACCGGTCAGAGGCCCCCAGCGTGACTGTTTATCACCAGAAGACTCGCACCGGTGTCCTGAAAATCACCAAGAATAACATTCATCACGCTAATGCTGTCGGAGAGGATCCATTGCCGAAGATACTCCAGCTCCAGCAGCAGCGGCAGCAGCCAGGGCAGATTGATTTCAGTGCAGGGCCGACTTTGATGGCTGGAGCTCTGGTTATCCAAGAGGGGGCGCGCTTGGATGTGGAGGCTCCGGGCAGAGTAGACGCGGCCGGCCTGTCGAATATGCAGAGGCCAAGGAAGAGGGGGAGAAAGCCGGCGAATGGGATGGTGGAGCCACGGAACCATGTCGAGGCTGAACGACAAAGGCGAGAGAAGCTGAACCAGCTTTTCTATGCTTTGAGATCGCTCGTGCCAAACATTTCGAGGATGGACAAGGCCTCCCTGCTTCAACATGCCGTGAATTATATCACCGATCTCCAGAAGAGGGTCAGGGATATGGAGTCGGAGAGGGACAATTTACCAAAAACTCGCAAGCAAGGAAAGCAAGCAAATTGCCCTAAGATCGAAGTCGAAGCTGGGAACGATGTGGTGGTTGTGCGAGTGAGATCTTCTCTGGAGACCCATCCTATGAACAACCTGTTCCAAGCTTTCAAGGAGGCACGGGTTGGGGTCGCCGAATCGAAGTTCTCGGCCGGATTTGGTGTAGCGGTGCATACATTTGTGGTCAAAGCGCCGGGCTCCGAGGCGAAAATGAAAGAGAAGCTGGTTGCTGCTCTATCTCGTCAAATGAATTTGACCATAGATGTCCGTGTGCAGGGTAGCGAGGTTTAGATGATGTAGCTGTGGAGAGGCAAGGAAGGAACATGCCGAGTTAACCGTTCTAGTTTTATTTGGAGTTGGATCTTTAATGGTTAAGCTTTTATATAATGCCATGTCATCATGTTGTTTAACTTTCAGGTGTCACGTTTTCATCATCTTTTCTTGTCTCGCAGCTTTAAAATGTCTCTTTAGATCGAACATTCTTCTCTCGTGTTGATTATATTTGCCCGTTCAATACTACGGCGCAGGATCCAAATTGCCTCCAAAAGTTCATTGCGTTCTTCATAACAACAAGCCGATTTCCGCTCGACTGTGTTCTATGCTTCTAAAATTCATGAAGCATGCAAGAGTTTTTCTTGTTCATTGTAATTTCTTAATAGAGAGTTATGCTAATAGTGCAGCTTAGATTCGATGTTGGAATAAAATGCCTGTGGCTGCTGTACCCTTTTCTCTGCTTCACGTTTGAAGTAGAGTAACTCCTAGCATGGTAGTTAAATCTGGGTGGCATTGCCGAGTATGAGATGCTTCATCTCTATGTTACATGACGCTCTTAACGGAATATATGTCATGTTCCGTGATTTTTGCTTCACTTGACTACAATTTCTTGTACCACATAGCTCAATGAGACCATTGTATGTACGCAATATCCCTCATTGTTAGAGATGAGCACAGTTTCGAGACTCTCTCCAATCTAGAAAACTAGCAAAGTCAAATTCTAGCAGCTGAACCTAGAGTATAAGATTCTGTGGGCTCGTGCAATTATAAAAATCCACTTTGCCAAGTTATCAATTGTCAGAATTGGCTAATTGAAGCAAAATATTGAAGTCTGGCGTGAGAAGACTTGAGCTGGTTCCACCAAACCCGGTGAGCACCAGATCCAATAGACCGAGCCAATTTCAAAAGAGTCGATACGAGTCCCATGGTACTCAGTACCGCCTAAGAAACCCTCGCCCTACGCGAAAACCCTTTCCCTCCCCTGCCCTATAAGAACCCCACCTCCTCTCCACTCTTTCCCCATTTTAAATCTCCATTCCGGCGAGCCCCCTCTCGCCGGCAGCCCCCTCGCTCTTGATTTCTCTCCCAGGTAAGTCGTGTCAACTCCTTTCCCTAGTGCTTTCCCCTGCGTTTTGTCATCGATCCCTCCCTAGGAGCTGGACCTCTGAAACCCTAGGCGTTAGCCTCCTCCTCCTCACTCCGATGGACTTCAACAACCCCGCCGCCCTCGAAACCCTCTCCCAGTGGTTCCTCCAGTCCCTCTCCCCCGACCCCGAACCTCGCCGCCGCGCGGAGTCTTCCCTCTCCGCCGCCTCCACCTCATCCGGCTTCGCCCTTGCCGTCCTCAACCTCGTCGCCGCCGGCCCCGTCGACGAGCAGATCCGCCTCGCTGCTGCTGTCCACTTCAAGAACCACCTTCGCTCCCGCTGGTCCCCTTCCTCCTCCGATGACCTTCTCATCCCCGAAGCTGAGAAGAACCAGATCAAAGCCCTCATCGTCTCCCTCATGCTCAAAGTCCCCCGCCGCATCGCCCCCCAGCTCTCCGAGGCCCTCTCCATCATCAGTTCCCACGACTTCCCCAAGGCCTGGCCCTCCCTCCTCCCCGAGCTCGTTTCCAACCTCCGATCCGCGGCCGACTACTCCACCGTTAACGGCCTCCTCGCGGCCGCCAACTCCCTCTTCCTCAAGTTCCGCCACTCTTTCGACACCCCCGCCCTCCGCCTCGACCTCAAGTACTGTCTTGACGGCTTCGCCGCCCCACTCCTTGAGGTCTTCCTCAAAACCGCCCAGCTTATCTCTGCTAATGCCACCGCCGGCTCCCCTGACGTCCTCTGCCCCTTATTTGAGTCCCAGCGCCTCTGCTGCGAGATCTTCCACTCTCTCAACTCCATCGAGCTCCCCGAGTTCTTCGAGGACCACATGCGGGAGTGGATGACCGAGTTCCGCAACTATCTCACCACCACCTACTCGCCTGCCATCGAGGGCGAGGGCACTGTCGATGCCCTACGTGCTGCCATCTGTGAGAATCTTCAGCTCTACATGGAGAAGAACGAGGAGGAGTTCAAGGACTACCTCAAGGACTTTGCCTCTGCTGTCTGGAATCTTCTCACGACCTCTGCTACCACCACTTCCCGTGACCACCTAACCATCACGGCTATCAAGTTCTTGACCACTGTGAGTACCAGCGTCCACCATTCTCTCTTCGGGAGCCCTGAAGCTCTCCAACAGATATGCGAGAGCATTGTATTCCCCAACATCCAGCTCCGGGACGAGGACGAGGAGCTCTTTGAGATGAACTACGTTGAGTACATTAGGAGAGACATTGAGGGCAGTGACATTGACACTCGGCGGAGGATTGCCTGCGAGCTCCTTAAAGGGATTGCCTTGAACTACAAGGAACAGGTGATGGCGCAGGTGTCGATGCAGATTCAGAGGATGCTGGCACTCTTTGCTTCTAATCCAGGTGAGAATTGGAAGGCAAAGGACTGTACCATCTACCTTGTGGTCGCGCTTGCTCCCAAGGCGGGCACCGGGGGCGCTGCATCTGGGTACCTGGTTGATGTGGAGAGCTTCTTCGCATCAGTGATTGTCCCTGAGTTACAGGGTCAGGACGTGAATGCCACCCCGATTCTGAAAGCAGGTGCGCTCAAGTTCTTCACAGTGTTCCGGGAACAGATCCCAAAGCCTGCTGCAATTGCCCTGCTGCCGGATGTTATGAGGTTCTTGGGTTCAGAATCGAATGTGGTCCATTCATATGCTGCAAACTGTATCGAGAAGCTGTTGATGGTGAAGGATAGAGCTCCTGCCCAAGCACCTGGGTCGAATGCTGTCAATTTTGTTCCTCGTTATGGTGCATCAGATATCAACCCTATCGTGCAGCAGCTGATGCGCAATCTATTTGCTGCACTTCAGTTCCCAGATTCGCAGGAGAACCCGTATATCATGAAGTGTATCATGAGGGTCCTTGGCATTGCTCATGTAACTGGCGAACTTGCTCAAGCCTGCATTAATCACCTAGCATCCATACTTGCAGAGGTATGCAAGAACCCAAAGAACCCAACCTTCAACCACTACTTATTTGAGGCAATTGCAGCATTGGTATGGCGTTCCTGCGAGAAGGACCAGTCACTTATTGTGGTATTTGAAGGGTGCCTATTCCAGGTCCTCGAGAATATCTTGGTCAATGACATCTCAGAGTTCTGGCCATATGCCTTCCAGATCTTCGCAGAGTTAGTTGAGATAAGAAAGCCACCTCTCTCAGACAGTTACATGCAGCTGTTCCAGGTGCTCCTTACACCGGAAACTTGGAAGAAGTCAGCGAATGTCCCGGCATTGGTCCGGCTGCTGCAGGCATACCTGCAAAAGGTGCCCAATGAGCTCAACAATGAAGGAAGATTGAGCCAGGTCCTTGGGATATTTAACAAGCTGATATCAGTTTCAAGCACTGAAGAACTGGGTTTCTTTGTGCTCAATACTGTGGTGGAGAATCTTCGCTATGATATGATAGCACCTTACATTGGCACCATATGGAACGTCCTATTCCTGAGGCTACAGAACAAGCGTACTGTTAAATTTGTTAATTCACTTGTGATATTCATGTCATTGGTTTTGGTCAAGCATGGGCCTGGCATTCTCGTGGACTCGATAAACGCAGTTCAAGCTAATATATTTGGAGCGATTCTTCAGCAGTTTTGGATTCCAAATCTGAAGCTGATTTCGGGAGCCATTGAAGTCAAGCTGACTGCAGTTGCTGCAACAAGACTGATTTGCGAGTCTCCAAGTCTTTTGGATGCTTCAGCAACGGAACTTTGGGGGAAGATGCTTGACAGTATCATTACTTTGCTAGCCCAACCAGATGAATATAAAGGGGACCTAGAAAATGATACCCCAGATATACATGAGACAGCGGGCTATTCTGCCGCCTTTGTCCGCCTTCACTATGCTGGGAAGAAGGAAGAGGATCCTCTGAAAGAAATACGGGACCTAAAAGAGTTTCTAGTCACCTCATTAGCTAAACTTTCAGCACTTGCTCCGGGAAGGTATCCTGCAGTCATTGAAAAGTATGTGGAGCCTTCTAACCAAGCTGCACTTCTACAGATTTGTGGCACTTATAATTGTGCAATAGTCTAGGGTAAGAAGATATTTGACTTCACTATAACTTATTATTTATAGTAAATCATTCATATTTTTGGCCTTCCTCTTTTCTCCATGCACCTAGTTCTTTAAAAAGGAATATTGGCTTGGTTGCAATTAACTCATCCTGCAATTTTTAAAATTTATTGAGAAAAAATTGATGTTTATATTCTGCAGTATTATGGTCTAGTATGATTTTTTTTAGCTACCACAGCAGCTATATTCTTGCTTGTAGTTATGATACTTGTTGATGTGTGCCCGATATTGCAAATATACAGAACTTCGTATATGCCAAATATATATTGCTGATTATATAAAACTTTTTCTTAATCTTGGGTGTATTGAACTTGTTTATGTATGTAGTAGAATCTCACCTCTACTGTTTCTAGCCTTTTATAAAATAATGCTTTCACTTTCATACATTGTTTTGTAACCAACGACATCTTTTCCAGACAGCTATATGCTAATTTATAATACATATTGAAGTTGAAGTGTATCTTCTTTTTCTCTGGAACTGAGCAGTATATATAGTAACATTCATGGATCAGTGGGGGTTTTGAATCCATTTTTTTTTTCTGTTTTACATTGGGCTTGCTAGGGAATTAGGGGAGATGTTTGAGTGTGATGCTTTCGGTGGTCTGCCTATTCTATTGGTCATGTAGGATCATGGAGGAGAAATGGAAGATATGTTGTTAAGAATGGACAAAGGGTTATTACTAGCAGGATGAGTGAGGAGTGGATTGATACTTGGAACTACGTGGATGATGTAATGAGGGGAGGCCTGGACTCAATAGCTGGGAAGCAACTTGGCTTATTTTTCTAATTGCCGCTTGAAAACAGTAGATTTTGCTTAATGTTGTCTCCCGTGTATTGGACAAACAGTTTTGAAATGGAGTGGGAGCAGGAAATTTAGTTGCACAAAGGCTAATAGTTACGATTCTGGATGCAAACCTAAATTCTGAATTCGAGTACGATTCTATTTTGGATGTGTATTTAGATTTATAATTTTAATCATTATCAATTTATCAATATTAGTAGCACAGAATGCAGGCCTGTGCATGCACAGAAACACAAACATATGAGATTATTATTTTATCTGTTATTGGTTATCTTAGCAGTTTATCAAGATTGACTTCACCAATTTATCACACCACCAATTTATCCATCCTGGTAAGGTTCCAAAAGCCTTTCCTTGGGATCTGTTTTTAGAAATCTGTGTCTGCTTTGGAATGGGTTTTTGGGTTATTGAACAGTTGGCAACTCTTTTATATTTTAACTATTTGTACATAATAGATCAAACAGTGATCATTGAGCTGTATCAGAGGACTCAGAGGACCCCCCCCCCCCCTTTTTTTCCTTTTTTTATTTGCTGGGTTAACGAAATTTGATGATCGAATACAGAGAAACCTAGTTTATTTGGTCAGAATAGTTGATTGATGTGATGATTTAATTATCTGATTCTATTAGACAGTTTGGGATGCTTAAGTTTGTAGACTTATAAATTATATTTTTACCTATTGTACTTCTCATGTGTATTTTTTCGGTCAATTTATGTAAGCAGATTAATCTGTGAGTCAATGAATTGTCATGGGACTTTTTACTAGGATTGCATTCTCTGTGTGGTTCATTCAAGTTCTTTAATTTGTAGGTGGCTAGCAGCCCTATTTAAAGTAGGCGCTGACATCTAAAATTCCAGGGGTCTGATTAAGAAAAGGTCATGTCCGTTGGGGATATTGTCTTTTGTTTCTTATGAGTAAGGATTCCTGCATGCAACAACTGTCATATATGATAGCATTATAGTGGTACATACATGTATGCCCAGACTTGAAAGGTCTGCAATCCATCATAAAAATGGAGGTTTAGATTATTGTCCTCTTTGCTAAAAGTAGATGTTTTCCTTAAGAGCTCATTAGGTGCATGAGCTCTTCATTCAGTATGTTTCTTATCAAGTTTCAGTGGTAGTTTTGGATTTTTGATCTCATAGGGTTCTCAAATGGTCATTTCTATTGCATGATGCCAGGAAGCTGGGAATATATGCCGCTCCCTGAACTTGTGGCCTTTTCAGTCACACTTGCATGTGACTTTATCAATCCTAGATGAGATACGCATGCTGTCTTAAAGGACTGCTGGCCTTTGGTAGTTATAGTATGAGATATATGTCTTGAACTTTTCTAGGGTGGATTTTGGCTGCTTAAATTAACACTATTATTAAGGTATTTGTAGAGGAAGTGGGGGAGGTGGCATATGTTTTCTAGATGCATTCTTGGTTCTGGGGACCCTTGACTTCTTTTTAAATATCTATGACCTTGGTGGTAAACAAATAAATCCATAGGAAAAGTTGGAAGAAGAGGGAAATGTAAGAATTGATGTAGGAAGAAGAGGAAAAGGAAGTGAGGAAAAAGAAAAGAACATCAATGACAACATTTTTTGTACCGGAACAAAGTTGGAAAAATAAAAGGAAAAGAACATAGATGAGGAAGAAAAAATTATTCACAAAGTCCACACTGTTTATTTGATTCTGGAATTCATAAGATAATATATCATTATTATCCATACAACCAAAAGTCCATGTCTGAATATATGCATGTGAAAAAGAGTGGTTATATGAAGGTGGAAAAAGTGTTTATCTGTTATATGGGACAGATGCATAAATTTTTCAAACAAGCAATGATCATCTTACAGAAAATTGTAGTAGATGCACAAGAATCCTCTCCCCATCTGCATGTTGGCTTAGGAGTGCCTAGGATTCAAAACTTTTAAGGATTCTAGGCAGTAGACAGGGCTGCTTGGGGGGTTGCCTAGGGCTTACTGTCATAGTCCCACATTGACTAATAAAAAAGGTGCTACATGGGTTTATTAGCTTGGTCCAGTCCTCCTTCCAATGGTTTAAGTTTTTGTGTTGTGAGTGTATGACAAATAGTATTAGAGCCAGGTCCATTGTGCCTTACAACTTTTATTAGTCATTTGGGCCCCATATTGGGGGATACCAGGGCTGACTAGGATCTGGGCCTTGGGTGGGCCCCCTTTCTTGAGTAGGAGCCAACTTTGATGAGGGCATCATGGAATTGGGTGGGAGAGATTGTTATAGCCCCACATCGACTAATAAAAGGGATGTTATATAGGTTTATTAGCCCAGGCCAGTCCTCCATGACATTAGGCACCCACTTGAGATCTAGGTAGTGTAAAAGATAATAGCTAAAAACTAATAAAATTGAGAAATATAAAAATAGTTATAATCTTAAAAAGTGAAATACAATATATATAATAAGTTGTAACAAGCAGTGGGAACTACCAATTTGGCAACATTCAATACCAATTCATTAATCATCTTCCATACTCAAGTTGATGCAAGATATCAAGGTGGATGTCTAGTCAGCAATCGGACAGTCCGTATTTTTAAATATTTCTAAGATCCAGTTTGAGGTGTATATTCTCAGATGTGTGTGGTGGATTCACCTATGTTGTCTAGCACTGCAAAAAGTGCGAACCTAATTAATCATGGTACATTTAGAAGACTCTAAAGATTAGATTGGTTACTAACTATTGATATAATCATGAACTGAACATGGATGCCTGAAGATAAAGTAGTTGTTTTAATTGATTATTATTTGTTTTCTTTCATGCAAGCAAGTGTAGTAGACAGTATTTGTGAAGTACCATTGTGCTAGATAATTTATTTTATTACCTGTAACTGTGTTCCTGATATCTTGCTCCACAAGTCATGCAAATCAATAGTTAATTACCGTTTTATTTGCTGTGCGAGTTTCATTGTTTTCCATATACATTGTCTACCCTTTCAGTTTAACCAAACCATATTATCCATTAGTTCTTTTTTTTCTTTTCCGCTTACTGGTTAGCATATCCTGTAAACTTTCAGAAATCAGTGGAATGAAGGTGGTCGATTTACTCTACAGGAAGTTTTTGTCGAAGGAGAATTGTACAGATGAGCATCTGAAATTGTGGGTGGCATCCAACCTCCCAGACGCACCGAGTTGCAGAGTGCTTTGCCTCGTATCCTTGACTTTTAATCAACGAAGTTTGCTTGAGGGAATGTTGTGCCTAAAATTAGTAGAAAAGGCATTTTGTTTTAATTTTTATTTGTGGCGGATGGTGTCTGATATCCTACTTCTGGGTTTTATGCTTCATGTCACTGGCATGTCTGTCTTGTTGTCAAAACTCCATTTTTGTCCTCACTATCTTCATTTTCTCAGGATAGCGAGAATCTCAAAAGTGATTTTTTTTGAAGGTTTTCAAATTATGTTATCAGGGAGCAAATTGTGGTGTGCCTCCTGTTTGGGCTGGCTGGATGTTAGCTGGTATACACATTTTGCTAGGTTCGTACGAATTATCGTCTTCACGTCTTTTTGGGAAATGCTACCTTTTGTTGTTTGGATGCCTGGATTTTTTTTTTCGTGTGTGAATTTAAGTCTGATGGTTAACAGCGATGCCTGACGCGCCCTAGCCTTCCCTTCTGCCTGCTTCCATTAAATGTGTAAAATAAGTTGTTTTATCTTTCTCGTTGCCAAAATAAATTGCCAGGATACTGAGCTACTATTGATAAATTTGCGGTCACGCAATCTTCTAGCCGTGCTTACCAAATAACCCAGGCATGGATGCAAGCACAAATTTTTCAGTTCCACAAGGTTGCGTTGGTATAGATGGATGAGCCAAGTCAGCTGGACATCGAAGCAGCTTCATGATGAGATTTCCCTGCATGTAATTTGCGATATGTGATGCCGAGTAGATTAAATCAGTAATTTGCTAGCTTGGCTTATTCTTGGTAGTCCTTTAAAGATGAATGCGGTTTTTTTTTGTTTGATTCTGAAAAAAAAACTGACATTTTTTTTTGTCAAATTCTGGAAGAACTATGTGTCATCCGCCTTTTAGAAGAATGCCCGCTCGTAGTGAATTGCATGTCGGACCCACCAGGAGTCATCGTTTCCGCTTTGCCCCAAAAAAAGGCTACCGTTTCCGAAGCTGCATGACCTGGGCTGACTCGAGGAGCATAATAATGAGCCATGTCTCTTGGTTTTCTGTTCTGACATCAAAAATCTATACCAACTTTTTAGTAATCGTGTATTCTAGAAGCAATATTCGTATTTTTGGGACAAATTCACGGCTTGACTTAAACTACTAGCTAAAACAAGCATGCCAATATTCTATTCAAATGATCTCAGGCAAATTGCAAGAGCATGCCAATATCATGCTTCAAAGTAACCATAAAATGTAACAAATATACCGGCGTTCTCGATGGTAAATTGCAAGGTCATATCAATGCTGCAAGCTTTGCATTCTTGCTCGGAGTCCAGATGTGAAACCCAAAGGATTGGTAGAATAGTGGACGGCTGGGGTCGGTCTGGTTACGAAATGGCACCTGGGTGATGTAGCCGATTCCCTAAACATACCATATGATGTGAATGATGTTTTTTCTCTTCTTGCAGAATGGTAGGGTTCTAAGTTCTGTGCGAGTTGGGAGTCATCCGTGGTCTATTCCTTGAGTACATCTTCAGTGGGACGCATCTCTCTTCCATCACTAACCAAGCACAAGATATAAAACTGGCAAAAGTTTGAGACTCGGAATTCTGTTTCATTCGTTCTTGCCACCAACGGAACTCATATTGCACAGGCAAAGATCATTCGTTCAAATACAGCAGAATTTGTGACACTTTAATAAGCTGCAGTTTTAGGAAAACCCATGTATATACAGTAGGAGTGAGAATGTATCCGTAGCATATTTCACATTTTTTTTTTTTGATACATGATGTCTAGGTTTTAGTAAACCTCTAAGACACTAGATGCACAATCTGATCCTTCAGATCCAGCAACATCAACCCAAACCTCATTGACACGACCGATCAAGCGAAATGGGGAATTATACTGAGCAATTGAGTATGCATTCATTCCAAAGTCAGTTGAGTCAGTCCAGCTAGATCGGCTCAAGCTGATAGCTAGTCTCTCTGCTTCCTTGATAATGTTGCTGTCCCGTGCAAAACCAGAAAACTGCCTCACTGCAATACAGTGACTTGGCCATTTGTCAGCATGGAGGTTCAGTTCAGGGAGAGGAAGGGGAGGGGAAGCTTGAAATTTCACTGGTAAATAGAAGCGCACGTAGTAGGCTGAAGAGTGAAAAGGGCCCGCATCAGGAACAATGCTCGTCAAGACAGGGGTGGTCATACTGATCCTAGACCAATTCAGATTGGCTCCTTCAATGTACTGAAACAGTCTGATGAGAAGAGAAAGATGGTCAGCATAAGCCAAAAAAAAAAGAAAGCACAACAACAATTTAAGGTTAGTTCCTACAAACAAATAATCTTCAACAGAAACCACATATCGCAAGAGAGTAGCTGTTTTTTAAAAGTGAGAGTGAAGATTCAAAGTCATCAAATAATATGCATGTGGTAATATGCAACTGCTCTTCATAATTGCATAATAGCACAAAATTATGTGAATAACATAGGAGTCATGCAATAGCGATGTTGGCAGAGAGAAAACAAAGGTTCTTTGTAAGTACTTCAATTCTTTACGGACATAACTTCAATGGACTACAATGTCAATCTCATTTATTTACCAATAAGCCATCTTTAGAAACCAAGGTGTGTTCCATCAAAGTTTCATAATGTTTTAGAATATTCACTACTGACCTAACTTCAACACTTTGAATTGGTGTCATATTTCACTAAGGTATCTTTGGAGAAGAGAGCAGATTGCTATAAAACCTAAAAGGCCAATTGGTTGGTCTAGAGATCAATTTTACCAATCACACAATTTAGGCCCAAGCAACTGGCGAGCAATGTCGTTTCCATTGGCTTCATCATATACAATGTTGCGAAAATTTACTGTTTAAAATACTCCATATCTTTTGAACATGATTCCATCTTATAAAGTGTTTAATTCTCCCTACTCAGATCCAAATATGAAATTTCATTGACTGTTAATGATATACCAACTCACATCAAGGCTAGACTTTAAAATCTGACCTGCATATATATATATCTATATCTATATCTATATATATATATCTATATATATAATATCTATATATCTATATATATATATATATATCTATCTATCTATCTATCTATCT
>JAOXJJ010001100.1:12100698-12142168 GCA_025769935.1 Phoenix roebelenii
CCGCCCGCCGACGGACCGCCACCCATCAACCCACATCGGAGCTCCTCCTCCTCGGCCGAGTGATCGCCCCCGGGTCCGGTTTCCAGCAACACCCTCATTGCAAAAAAGTTAGGATCAGTGTGAGTCACATACTTCAGATCCATTAGTCTCAAAAATGCTTTCATCAAAATCATATCCAAAATTCTTGCCACCTGGTTTCGCAAGGTGATTGGATTCATGCATGGTCTCTGCAGCGTAGAGTGCTTTCATGAAAGGCAGGCTAATCTTCGAGAGCTACGCATCGGCCAGTGAGACCTTATCCTCCTGTAAAAAAATGAAACATAAGGGCATTCTCTGCAAAGTCGACTTTGAAAAGGCCTTCGACTGTATTTCTTGTAAATTTCTAATATAGCTTCTGCAGAAACAGGGTTTTGGATCTAAGTGGCTCAGGTCTCATCCTTGCCTCTAATTCCAAATCGGCTCTAATCATCAACGGGAACAATGTTGCTTACAATTTGCTGACGATACTTTGATATTTTGCAGTCCTTCCAAGGAGCATGTCCAGCGGACGAAGATGATCTTATATTCATTTGAGCTGTTAACAGGACTAAAGATCAACTTTGATAGGTCTAACTACGACAATAACTGAGAACTATGCTTTGCTTTTGGGCTATCAGGTAGGAGAATTTTCCTTTCCTTACCTGGGAAACTAAAGTTGAGAAGAGATTGACTGGATGGAAGAGGAAGACTTTATCCATTGTTGGTCACCTTGCTCTCATCAATTCCATCTTAAGAGCCATTCCACTGTACTGGATGCCGGTTCTCTCTGTTCCAGTAGGCATTATTCATAAGATTGATAAACTTAGCCAAGCTTTTGTATGGGGTAATCTTAAACCGGGAGGAAGTGTTAAATATCTTGCGAGTGGCCCTAGGTTTGTAGGCCAAAAGCTTTGGGAGGCCCTGGCATAATTAATCTTCACCTT
The DNA here is from genome assembly GCA_025769935.1 of Phoenix roebelenii. NCBI lineage: Eukaryota > Viridiplantae > Streptophyta > Magnoliopsida > Arecales > Arecaceae > Phoenix > Phoenix roebelenii. Next base: position 12,101,661 of record JAOXJJ010001100.1, read on the forward strand.
GCAAATGTTAGTTCAAGTTCTTCGGTGAACCCGGCCATCCATGGCGAGCACTGGTTCAGAAGCTATATTTCAATGGAATTAAACTCGCCTGGTGCACTATCCACCCACCGGGCTTCTCACGGTTCTCCATTCTAGAAGAGCATAAGTAATCAAACTTACTTTTGGCACAACCTCTGGGCCGATCATCATTCGCTTGCAGTCAAGTTCCCCTCCTTATACAGACTAGCTAATAATCAATTTGATTCAGTGGTCGAATTGATGGCATCTCAAAACTGGTCTTCTAAATTCAGGTGGCCACAATCCTCAGCAACAAACAGAGAGCTCCACTCTCTGTGATCTTGCCTCGACAACGTCCAGCTCTCGACGGCAATGGCAATAGATGTTGGAGATGGCATTCATCTGGAAACTGGGGGTTCCATGCAAAGCCTTTGATTTTGCATGGGCACTGTAACCAACGTCATCGCTTTAATACTACACCAGGGTCGCTCCAGTTCGTTTCTTTCGACTCCCTTACTTCGCAATCAGCAAGCACCATGAGTGAGTTGCATGGGCATTGTAACCAACATCGCTTTAATGCCACACCAGGGTCACTCCAATTTGATTATTTTGACTCTCTTTCCTTGCAATCAATAAGGTTCAGGAGTGACTCTTTCCACTTCCCATGGTGCCAACTTATCATCTTTGTAACCATTTACACTTCCAAAAACAAAATTATCACTATTGCAATGGAGAAAATATTATTTTTTGTGATATATTCGGAAACTAGAAATACATTGCCATTCTGAATTATTCTAGATATATATATATATATTTTTTAAGAGATAAAAGCTAACCAAGGTTCAAGTTATGGTTGATATTTTAAAAACAAGGTTCATGTCAAATTTACAATGGATAGAGAGGTGCTGTGCCAGTGGTCTTGGTGAATCTAAAACTTGACTTGAATTACCAAATATTTTTTCCATATGAACAATCTAATCTACAACTTGGATATTAAGTATAATTCTGCACCGACAGGGTAATTCAGAATTTTGCCACATATGATTTTGATGAGTGCTTGACCAGGCATGATCTCAAAGAATGTATAAAATCTTAACTTCAAATGAATAAATAACTTGTATATAGAAATCAATTAGCATTAAAAATAGTCAATCTTTGACAGTCATCGTCATATTCGTGTGATTCAGTAGACAAGCATGTTTTATTTCTCATTAAATATTACTTATTGTGCATCGTAATTCAGATATATGGGTGCATGCATGAGAATATGTATACGTACACATACATATACATACATACATACATACGTATATATGTATGTATACACGTATGTATGTATGTATGTATGTATGTATGTGTGTGTATATATATACACACACACACGTATGTATGTATGTATGTATATATATACGTATGTATGTATATATGTGTGTGTATATTTGTATGTGTGTATGTGTGTGTATGTATGTATGTGTGTGTATGTATGTATATGTATGTATGTATGTATATGTATATATGTATGCATATATGTGTATATATATATATATATTGTTGTGGGAATAAAAGGTCTTGAACTTAGTCCCACATTGGCTAGGTAGCGGAAATGTATATGCCTTAAATGGATGGGGGAACTCTTTTCCTCGAAAGGTGCCTTTTGTGAGGCAAAACCGTGCGAGGGGAATAAGACTATGAAACCCCTCCCCAGAGCGGACAATACCTTGCGAGGAACGCAACCATTCTTCTACCTATGATCGGTGGGGACTTGTGGGCACAAGTGTGGCGCATCCAAAGCAAGAAATGTAGGAAACTGCGGTGGAAAGAGTGCAGGGGTTGACTCATTCTGATCTCGGGTTGACCCCTGCAGAGCTGGGGCCGACTCATGCTGATCTGGGTTGACCCCTGAAGAACTGGGGCTGACTTATGCTGATCTGGGGTCGACCCCTGCAGAGTTGGGGTCAGCTTATACTGTTAAAGGGTCAACCCCAAGCCCGCGCCAGATTTAGGTAGAGATGGGATTTGGTCTTCTACCTGTATGCATGTATGCATACATATATATATCTCTGTATGCATGTATGCATACATATATATATATCTATGTATGCATGCATGCGTGCATGCATGCATGTATGCATATATGTATGTATGTATGTATGTATGTATGTATGTATGTATATATGTATGTATGTATGTATGTATGTATGTATGTGTGTGTGTGTGTGTATATATATGTATGTATGTATATATCTATGTATGTATGTATGTGTGTGTGTGTATGTATGTATGTATGTATATGTATATATGTATGTATGTATATGTATATATGTATGTATATATATGTATATATATATATATGTATGTATGTATATGTATGTATGTATACATATCTATATCTATATCTATCTATCTATCTATCTATCTATCTATCTATCTATATATATATATATATGGATTTAAGATGATAATATCAAAACAGGTGGAATCCAAAACAAGAAATTTTTAGGAACTGCAAATGTCTTGGAGCACCAGAAGTAATTAAAAAAAAAATGAAAACCAACTAGATTACTAATTTCACATAAATAGATAGACACATAGATACAGATATACATACATACAATGCTCTTGCGACTCAGCAGATATGGAAGTGTATGCCAAAACAATATCCACTGGAACAATATTACCGACCATGGCTGTGCCAGAGGAAAAGTATAACAGGCCTCCATGCTTGCTAATCTGTTCCTTATGCTTTATTTAAATCTTATTTGTATGTACATTAACTATTACTTTCTGATTTTTTTTTCACTGCTTTCATATTCTTTCACCAAAACTGCCAGTAATGTGTCTTTAAGGAGATGGTGATAACTTCCATGATTTTTTTCTTGTTTATCTTATCATTCAATATAATTAATGGAATCACATAATTTTTTTTAGCCAATAAAAGTTATAATGGACAAGAGCGCATGCCATTGTGGGATTTACCAAAACCACACAAGCAAGAAAAAAAAATCTGATGGTCAACTGTTGCTGTGTAGGAAAAATAATGCAGCAAATGAAACATAGAAATTAAGAAAATACAAAACAATCAGCAAAAGAACCAGAAATTTCTTTTTTTTATAAAAAAAGTGATGATATTGTCAGTTGTTAAATTGGCTCTATATTCTATGTTAGAAGCACAACCATGTATATAATGAAAATTAATATCCATAAAATTTAATTATAGTTTGTTTTAGATCAACACCAGTCACAGAACTTGAGAATAGCGCATCTGCATTACATGTTGTTGCATCCCTGTTTAAATTACATAAATATCCGCCAACCTCACATCGGCCTTGGTGGCTTGGGTCTGTTCCCTTTCAACACTTCGGCAAGGGTTTGACGATCGGCACCACCGCCTTCCTCTTCAAATTACATAAATATCTGAATTTTTACGGTGCACTTCTCGATTAGAACAAAACAGTATGCAACTAAGCATTGACATCAAGATAATATGGAGAGTTTTTACACTAGGTTTCTCAGATAGACTGCTAGTAATTTGGATTCAACTCTGAAATAATATATAAACATAAGTTCCCAGCTCTCCAATTTTCATTAAAACTAGTATTTAGATTCAACTTTAAAATTACGCAAATATTTATTCAATCCCCATTTCACATCTATGCTATCAAAAAGTCGAACATATTTCACATGGATGTCATTAGAACTCAGAATCCAGTACTGAACTCTATAATTTTCCAATTTCAAAATTAGAGGGGATTTTGGGGGTTACTACCGATGGAAGCCGAGCTTGGTGGCTTTCTCGAAGGAGATCTCCTCGGTGGGAGCGGACATCCACGCCGACTCTCGGTAGAGCCGCACCTCGAAGTCGGATTCCGAGTGGACGACGGTGTACTGGGGGGATTCGATCCCATGGACGTCAGCGATGAGCGGAAACGAGAGCGCGAGGAAGAGGGATAGGGGAAAGCAAAGCTTCTTCATCATATCTTTTCCCACCTTCCGCGAAGATTAGGCAGAAAGACAGGCGGAATGGAAGGAAACCAAGTAGCCCGGCTTTATGAGATTACTCGAATAAAGTCTTCACACAAGTTGCCGACTTTATAAGATTACTCATATTTTAAAGAAGAAAATCTAGCCAAATTGAGGAGTGCATATATCGACGGGATACGGCTATCCCAATTTCTTCTACTTCGGGAGCGATCTGCCGCTCCGCCCTCGCCCTTCTTTGGCGGCCTCCTCTTCCTCCTTACGGCGCTCGCTTTCGTATACGAACTCGCCTTCTTGGGCGCCCCGTCGACCTGGCCGACCTGAACTTTTTGAGGTGGGCCACTGGCTTTGGAAGGCCTATTGGGTGCTCCAAATAACGTCTCCGACGATGCACTCGGCCACGATCCCTTCGCAAGTTCCTTCCTTCAGGTAATTTTCTGTAATCAAAAGCGAAGGTAAAAAAAAAATGATTTGTTTTCCCTTTCCACGGTTAAATTCTTCTTTTACTTGTTGGAATTCGTTGAAATTTAACGACCTGTTTTGTGAAAAATCGCCCTCCATGGCATAATCCTTCACTTTATCAGCCTCCTACTGTATCAACTGAGACATTTTTTGGTGAAAAATCAATTAGTTTGAGCTGTAATTTACAGTAACATTTTCCTGTCTGCTACTATGACCAGGGTCCATGCAAGGGATCCTCCTAGCTTGCATTTTCCTGGGTTTCACAAGTTTTCGAGAATTACGACAAAAGGTAGAACTTTGTCGACAAAGCGCTGTCTAAGTCTGAGAAGCGAAGGGCTCGAAAGATTTGAACACTTGATGGGAGACAAAGATGCTGTGATCATCGTTGATCATGGATCTCGACGGCAAGAATCTAATTTTATGCTGAGTAAGCTTAGTCTGCCATAGTTTCTAAATCTACTATCATTCTTTCTTCCGCAGTTTTTAATTTCCATGAAGAGCTCAAATATGTATCTTCTGAAATCGCAGATGAGTTTGTTGCAATGTTCAAAGCTAGGACTGGTTACAGGATAGTGGAACCTGCTCATATGGTAGGTATTCATTGTGCTGTGTTTCTTTGTTTCTAATACGTCGAGCTTGTATTGCTTCATCTTGGAACATAGGATAGTGTTATCAGTATTTTCACTCAGCTGCAATAAGAATCTTCTCGAGACTCAAGTGCCATGGACATTTATTGTCATTATTCTGTTGCTTTTTTGGATCATCATCTCAAGCATGTTTTTGAAACGATATTAAATTGCTTCTCAGATATGGCAGGAGGAACTGGGAACCAAATGCCAGACAGCTGTTTTCTTTACAATGCCAAGTTGACTTCTTTGGCCATATGGACACTTTTTCTCTTTCTGCTATGAAAGTGTCTGTGTTATTGAACTTCTTTCCTTTTTATGCTACTAACTGGCTTGAAATTCACTTGATCAGTTGACCTATCATACGTCGTGCATCACACATTTATTAGATATGAAGTTGATTTTTTTCCCTTTCCCCTCTTTTGGTCTCTAAGTTTGAGATTGTTCTATTGTTGAGTTGCTGTTTGTTACAACATTTAGGAATTTGCTGAACCATCATCTTTTTGAAAAATTAGGAATTGGCTGCACCATCAATCAGGGATGCATTCAAAACATGTGTGCTACAAGGAGCAAACCGAGTTATTGTTAGTCCATTTTTCCTCTCCCCAGGACGGCATTGGCAACAGGTGTGCTATGATTACACTTGGAATGGCTTAAACTTGATTGATTTTGAATTTATTTTATAGGACTACCTTGTGATTGTTAAATAGGAGTTGCCGAACACCCATGAAGCTTTTCTATAAAATCCTTGTTGCATGTTTCTTAGGATATCCCTGCGTTAGCAGCTGAGGCATCCAGAGAACACTCAGGCATATCCTATATCATCACCGCACCTCTTGGTCTGCATGAGCTTATGGTGGTATGGCATTTCTTCGCTTTTTCTTTGCCTCTGGATGCTTACTAGCATTGTTAAGCGCATACACTTGTGCACATACACTAACTCATGCTCTCAGGCTCTTAAACAGGTGCGATCTATATATGCAAACACGGATATGCTCATTTATCATGATGCTGATACTGTAGAACATACTAATAACAAACAGTAATATTAAAAACAAATGACAAGCTGAGTTGACTTATTTTTCGTGACAAGTGTAGCTAGTTAGGCATGAAGTTTCGGTGTTTGCATTATCACAGCATTGCAGCATGGATACAGACATCACCTCAGCAATTTTTTGACAATACATTGTTTGATTGAGACCTCTGTAAGAAATTCTCTGATTTCTTAAAACATTTAGTTGATAACTTTCTGAGGATAAATGGACGACTGCAGCGGCCCCTAGAATAAAGTAGAAGTGATCAGTCAAGCATCCATAAAAAAAGAGAGGCAAAGAGAGAAAGGAAGGAAACAGGTACTTTTCAATCTTAAAATCATGAGAAATGGCCATTTCTCTAGCTATATAGGTGATTTTTTAAAACCTTGAACAGCATTTAAAACTAATTCCTTCATTAAATCATAATTGGTTTAAGCTTTCATTATACAAAGCAACCTAAAGCTAACATGATATAGACCTGCATTTTATTCTGTGGTCATTGTTGAGCTCCTTTGATCCTGTTAAGTATTAAGACTGAAAACCTGATAAAAAGAAAGCCAGAGATCTCCAGAGTTGGCTTTTAAATGAGTGGTCGTATTTTCGAAACAGAAACTTACCATGAAACATGCCCCTGACATGACAGCAGAATCGTGGTATCTGGAAAATTTAAATATATAAACAGAGGATTGTTTATAAAGTATGGATATGTGTAAGTGTAGCCTACCATCTACCTTAAGGAGCACCGTCTGTGAGTTAATTGTTTCAAGTAATTGATGTAACTGATTTTTTTTAGGTACACTTTGTAGATGCATTGAGCCAAACATTAGGTAATTAACATTTTAGTAGTGTTCAGCAATTGAGGGTTTAACTCATTACAGCTCTGCTCCTTGTTGGTCATGTATTATGCATTCTGGAAGGTAGATCTTTCGTTGAATGGATGACTAATATCATTTTATGTGAAGCATCATCATCTACAGTACTTGCAGCCTCCCAGACTTGATATCCATCATTTTTGAAAGGAGCGTGGTTGCTTGTGGCCAAAAAGTCATTCTCTCTTCTTGAACTTCTTTTAATTGTATAGAAGACTTGCTAGGTCTCCCATATTTTGTTTCAACATCTTCATCTATGTCCCTTGCCCTTCACAAAAACCTCTGTTAATAATTCTTTTGAACTGCCATATTCATTCTATTGTAAGATCAATAGAATGCCATATTATGACAGATTCATACTAAACAAATTATCTTAAAAAATTTGCATCTGGTTTAGTGCTATCTTTCTCATTGGATTTTCACGCTGCATTCACTATTTACTGTTTGACTATTTCTGTAGGTCCATTTTTGTCACTCTTAAGCCTTGTATTTTCGCTTCATGCTCCCATTCACCTTCTTTGCGTGATAGTTAAATAAGCAATGCTGTGCCATTTATTCGCACCTAAATTCATATTGCTAATGCATCCTATATCAAATGCAAAGGCCATCCTTGAAGGTGGGTCTTTGTCTTAGTGGTTGACAAGGATTTACATGATCTCTTGGTCATTGGTGCTAAACAGCTTAATCGCACATGTCGCAGAATGAGCTACTAGGTATGTAATCATTTAAGAGTTGTCTTAAGGTGTGCCAATTAGATTAATGCCTTTTCAGAAACTCTGCAATTTAGTGCCAGATGGAGAAGGCATGCTCTCAGGTTTGGGTGACAAACTTATCATACCACTTTCCTGTTCTGTCGGATGAGTGTAAGAAAATTATAGGAAAGAAGAACCAGGAACTATGCTCAAGTTGAAAGAAAAGGCTGATTTTTTTTTGGCTTTATTTCCTTTGGCTAGCTGCAAGCTTCGGAAACATGAAAAATAGAATCAGAGTGCTTTATGCCTTTATGAGTTTTTTATTTAATTTGAACCTAATTTCATTATGCAGGATGTGATGAATGACCGAATAAAGCACTGCCTGAGCCATGTAGCTGGTGATGCCGATGAGTGCACTGTATGTGCTGGAACTGGAAAATGTCGTTTATACTGAGAAAATGTACTTGGAAGCCCTAAAAACCCCACTATAGAGGCAACAGACGGAGGATCATAGGACGATAAGTGATATGGGAGCATGGGGTTGTAAAGTGCATTGGTAAATGAGATTTCATTCGCCTGTGCCTCTCCCCTCCCCCCCCCACCTCCTCCAAAGCCAGCAGAGGCATCAGTTCTGTGTTTCATTTAACAATGTATTCGCCAAATCCTGAATTTGTTGATTTCAGGAGTATGTAATATCTTGGCCGGTATATCTATTGAAGTGATGCTCACTGGTGAATGGTCTTAGCTATCATTCTTTGTGGAGGATCTTTTGAAGTGCACGCCGAGCATCCTTTTCCAGATATTACTTGCTTGGTCTTATTTGATAGTCGTTGTGACTTGTGAACCAGTTTGCTACTCGCCGTTTAGGCTCTTCCATTTCATGCCCCTTTTTTTTTTTTTCTGATAATGAGTTTGGTCCGTTAGGCCTATCAAACTTTGAGCCCGGGGATTGTTTCCCTCCAATAAAGGAAAGTTTCGTGTGTTTCAGGCAATTATCCTTGCACTGGAAGCTTTTGTACTCACTTAAAAGCTTGATGGCACTTTCATTTGAAGTTGCTTCGCTTTGGTAACGACCCAAGGTTCTTGTTCGTGTTTGGCGGGGTGCAGGGTCCATCATGTCCAATCTGAAACCACTATTCATCGCCATGTTGCACTGGAGAACTAATAGCATCACTATAAGACAAGAGGAAGAAAAAAGGGTCTAGCATCGCTGCAACCTAATTGCAATACTTCAAAAAAAAATGATCTCAATAGGTCATGATCTGATCAATTAAGCAAATGCTTAGAATAGAATTACTGGACAAAATTGTTTCACACGACTCACTCATCTAGTCATCTACCATATTGCATGATTGAATCTCCCTATTTCTGTTGGCGGCCGGTTCTGAAGTTACGGCAATGGCATCATTAGGAAGTTCGTCAATCTCCAATTTGACAATTATAATTTTTGTAGAAAAATTATATTTTTTTAAGGTGAATTTTCATGGCAGGGTTGCTGAGAGAGGAGACAACAGGGGTATAGGTTTTCTTATTAGAGACCACAACGTTAGACTTGTGGTAGTCGGGGGCCGACAGATTTTCGGCACTTTTGTCATTGGAGCCGTGTTCAGAGCTGCGTCGAAGGGTATTTCCTATGCAAAGCATGTTTTGGGTGCAGTCAGTATTCACCTCGAAGAAAACTCGACTACAGTGACAGGATGGGTACGAAGTCGGCATAGCGATGTAGACAGGCAGTCGTTGCTCGATGACACTTGAAGACTAGTGAGAGGGTGTGGCTTTTTTCGGGCCACCTATATTTATCGGAAAACGAATAATGCGGTTGATTGGATGGTCTTCCTTGTGGCTCATTATTCTAGTGGATTTCTAGGAAAGAGCAAGGCAACAGTTCCTTCCTCTCTCCATAAGTTTTTTTTTTTTTTGACTTTATTGGTTATACATGTTTTTGTATGAGACTCGGTTGTACCAAAAATTAATTTAATAAAAATTATTTTTTTCCATGAAAAAATAGTTGCGCCGCTCCCTGTCGCGTTCGCATTGTAGCTGCTTAGCCCGGGTGGGCTGGGTGGACCCAGTTGAGCATCTTCCTCGGGGTCTACGGAAAGAAACCAAAAAGTACTACCACGCCCGGTATGGTACTCCCTCTCACGCACCGGGGAAAAGGCAACCTGCCGCATCAAGGCTATATCATTATTCATTACTCCCACGGCCGGCGACGTAACCCGTCCTCTCTCACTGGCGGTGACCGTAACCCGTTTCCTCTCTTCCTCTCGTCCCATCCTAGTAATTCGACGGGCGTAACGCTGTCAGTGCCTTTTTGAATATACCGTCAATGTACGGAGGGTTTCCACGCATCATTACCGTTAATATACGGAAGCTTCCATTGTAAGCAACTTCGAACGGTAGCCTTATCTGGGAACTATTTTTAAGCTAACGATCACCGAGAGTGAGCATAAGCGTAACCCGTGCCTGAAATTAAGCTACTGCTGGAGATACTCTCACCGGCCAGCGTTTCATTAACCGAGGGGACGCCTCTTTATAAGAGAACCAAGAAAGGCTCGTCTCCCTGCCTCTCTCTTTTCCCCTCTCCACTTCCAAGTCCAAACGGTGGGACTGCTCCGGCCGTCTCCATTCCCCTTTTCCTATCCTCTTTTGTCCCTTCCTCTCCCTTCTCCCCTCTTATTCCTCCGATCTTTTTCTCGCGTAACCGTGGAATTCCTCGAGGTCGCTCACGTCTTCGGCATCCGCTTCTTGAACCAGAGCTCGGAGCAGGGCTCGTCTCGCGGCCTTGGAGCTCTTCGGAGGGGGTACTGATTCGTTCCTTTGTCGCCACAAGGGTTTTGGATGGGCCTATAACCGTTTCTTGGTCCTGGCATTGTAATCGGAACATCACAGGCTGCATGCAAGTCTATGGCCTCTAATTCTTAGGCGAACATCCGGCTTCTCCTTTCAAACTTTTCTTGCTTGCAGTCTTTAACGTAATTTTGTGTTTCCATGTGTTTTTGTTCCAATATCGTGTTCTTGAATCGGTTGTAGGGCAATACGTGTCATTATCCGATAAAACTTTTTGGGTTTTGTTGGTCGTAAATTTTACAATAGTTTGAAAGGTTTCAAAAGGATTTGCGTATAGATTACTTTAGGTTTCGAATTCAATCATGGTTTGTTTTCTTATGTTCAGCATCTACTTACTAGGGGGTATAACTAATTTTTAATCTTGGTTTTACATTGACCCAATAAAATCAGTTATCTTATCATAAAGGCTTAAATAATATCTTGAGATTTTGAACATTATTTTCTTGTTATATCCGAGTTTTTTGTGCTGTTGAATCTATAATATCTTCTTGAGTCGGTTGCAGTGTGGTGCGTGTTGTTCTTTGTTAAAACTTATGTTTACATGGCGTGTATAAACCTTTAAAAGAAAGCTTTGCCTACAGTTTTATGTTGATGCAATAGATCCAGAACCTTCATCTTGGCTTATATATGTGATTGCCTTGATACATTGAATTTTCTTTCTTGCAATTTTTCACTGCATTTCGGTTGCTTTATCCTACTTTTTACTTGACATCATCTTGTACTTTCGTGTTTCGTTTTTTTCAACTCTAGCTATATGTGGTGATTTATGGATTTTTACTCTTTTATTTACATTGATGAAATAAATTCAGCAACTTTATCTCATGGGCATATGCAGATGTTGCATATTGATGGGATATGATTTATTTCTTTCTTTTAACAGAGCTTTGTTTGTTTGTCTGAGAATTTTTGTGATGCTGCTTGCTGTATTTTCTTGAATAGTTTGTAACATGATGTGTGTCATTATCTTTCAAAATGCAGATTTTATGGAGAAGAGTTAATAGAATGTTGATAGATTCCAATCATCGTACGACATACTGGTTGGTACTGGTGTGTATCATACATACTGTATTGGTACTGAACTGGTATGCAGTCAGTACAGGGGACATACCGGTCTGTATGCTGAACTGAGTCGCATACAGATGGTATAGTGTCGAGATGGTGAACCTTTTCCATATGCTCTGAATAAATTCTGCTCGAGCCTAAAATCTATTGTGCTCTGTTCTATTCAAAGTCTAGCTACATGTACCAGTTATTATTATTATTTTTTTATTTTTCTCTCTCAGTTTGACATTAATGCAGAAGTTTATATATGTTCTTTTGGATTTTTTTGAAAATAGTTTCGTCATCTTTGTCTCTTACAAAACGAACCTCCTATTCCCAACTAACTTTTACATTTTAGATAATGCTACTCTAGTATCAATATTTTGCACTCATTGATATGTATAAACTGATATTCTGGTGATTATCTGCCAATACAGTATCAGTATATCATCCAAGAATTTTTAACATCTGATATATTATCATAATTACAAATTTTCATTCACTAATTAGTAAATTCAAAAAATTAAAACAATGGTTTATCTAGTTTTTACAATCGAACCTGATATATCAATTGGTTGTTATTGACTAGCCAAGGTATTATGATATCTTGGAACATTTCATTCATTCTTGTTCATTCATATTTTAGTTTGTCAGTAAACCTGCTTAGTTAATTGAGATAGTAACATTTGAAATGCTTTTGCCTCATTTTTAACCCTGCTTATTTATATATATTTCTAGATTATCATGCATTTTGTTTTTGTACTTGTGCACATTTCCTGCAACATTTCTTAGGTGCTGATCATATTCTCAGTTAACTTTGTTGCAAATTGATGTCTGGCTGGACTGTTATGATGCTGACTGAAGTCACATAATGGCCAGTTGAATTTTTTTTGTGGTTTTTTGTAGTGAAATGGCAAATAGAAGGCCCTGTAAAAGGGCTCTTGTAGAATTCTTGGATGGACATGATGATGATGATGCTGAAAAAGTGTATAGGTTTCAGATTCTGTTGCCTAATGGCACAAGTACACGCATAGCACTTCATGATCCAGCAGAAGATATGCTTATTGATGAGTTTATATACCATATAAGAAAGGAAGTGGAATATTCTGCTAAAGCATCACGTGGTGAAAGGCAGAGGATTCTGTGGAATGAAGACATTTATCTTGAAGATGTGCATGATAACAAGATCAAAAAGAAAATATGTTTCAGACATTTTAAAACCAATAAATGTCACATATTAAGGCTTCATGTAAGTTATTATCTATCTTATTGTTTTTGCAGACGACATCCCATATCTTCGGCCTTTGTAGTCTGATATTGTTTGAGTACTATTTTTTTTCATCATGGTACTTTTAGAACTCCAACCAGTTATCTTTTTCCCCCTTTGTTCTTTATTTTTGTCAGGATGGTGCAGGGCAATCTGTTAATACTTTTCAGGTAAGTGTTCCTTTTCAAACTCTATCCTTTCATTGTATCATTTATGTAATTTATCTTGTTCACTGATCGTACATTCCTTCTTTATTTTGTTGATATTTTTGTTTTGTTATCATTTAACTTGCTAAGCACTCCTTACCAAGCTACATATTGTTTTCTTTAATCTCCTTTGAAAAGGACTTCTGCATTTTTCAGAATGCTTTTTGGGAGTTCTGTGATTGATTTAAATTTTCTTTCTCTTACATTCTCAGAACATGTGGGATTTGACACCAGATACAGACCTTCTGGCAGAACTTCCAGCAGAGTATACATTTGAAACTGCTCTTGCTGACTTGATCGTGAGTCAGTTGTGCTAGAAACATTCCTGGTCCTGTTTACATATTGAATGTCTCTGTTCAAGTGATTATCTTGCTCTCAGACTTCCTTCTTGTTCTATGGTTTCTTAGGATAATTCATTGCAGGCTGTGTGGTCTAATGGTTCGGGTGAAAGGAGGCTTCTTAGGTGAGTGCATTTTGTTTACTGAACTCCTTGACTATAATAAATTTTACTTTTTAAAAGGTAAATATGTGGTAACCTATTTATATCTGTTTTATTTAACTTAGCTATTCAATGCCATTGATCTGCATTGTTGTCCAGTTCGCTTTCTTGCAGCGTCAAGTCACAATATGCGACTGCAAAATCCTTTCATCTTGTTTTGGAAGTAACTTATGTAGACAAATTCCTTTTGTTCCTTTTCCATCAAAAAAAGCAGCTTTACTTAAAATGGCTCCTCCTACCTTTTTCATTTTTTTGCAGTAAATGTTATTATGATGGGAAATTGTGATGCGTGCAGGCAGAAGCGATATGTGTAGTTTATTATTTTTTGCTTTACATGTTGTAGTCTATTTAGAAGGAACAAGAAGAAAAAGAAATAAAGATTATTTCATCATGATGTGAAGACCAGTTAATCCTGCATGTGTTTAGGGTTAAGATCGAATAACATCACCTTAACTTGGTTGTTCCAGCCATTCTTGCCAAGCACCTTTTTAGCAACCCATTTTTCCTGAGGGGTGGTAAGATTAGGCATTTTATAAAGTTGACAGCACTACCTTTATTAAACCCTCAGTAAACTATTCCACCTTGTAGGGTGAAATAGTGTACTTTGATTGAAGTGGATTAAAGATATCTGAATCCATTCATTTTGGGCTAACTCATTCAGCAATCAAACACTGTCTAATTGTGGGATTTTTTTTTTTAAAATTACTTACCTAAATCAGAAGTTAAAACACTTTTATTTCTTATCAACCTACGAAGATCAGAAGTTAAAACACTTTTATTTCATAACAATTTATGAAGAATTTACATTAAAATGTCCAACCCTTGATAGTTCTATAAATTCATCATTTGGGCAAAAATAATATTCTGGAATATTTGAACTAGAGTTTTTAGCCAATGAGCAGTGACATGAGATTATTGTGAAAGAATAGCTTATAATACTATTCCTCCTTTTTGGCCCATACTTACGAGTTTCTAGTAGGAGTACCTGCATGCAGACGTTTATGATTGTGTATAATGTGGACTGTTGATTGAGCATCAAAGGTGGGATGTCTACTGTAAGGTGTGAATCTGTAGAGATGGAGCAGGTAAAATAAAGGTTTACCGTCAAGGTCCGCCGTACCGGTACCGGTGGCGGCCCGGACCGGTACGAAATCGGGTGCGTACCAGTCTGTACCGATGGCATACCGGTGCGTACCGATGGCATACTGGTGGCGTACCTGTGCGTACCGGTCCGAACCGGCCCCATACCAGTCCGAACCGGTCCCGTACCGGTTTTTCAATAATAAACTACCGGTACCGGATTTCACGCTGATCCGGTACCGGTCTCAGGCCGGACCGGTACGTATACGGCAGACCATGTTTACCGTTTTTAAGTTTGGAGTTGGTTGGATACATGATGTGCACATAAACCCAAAGAACGAGCTATGACATTATGCATCACTTGTTGACATAGGAATTCAATCCAACAACTGCACTATTCCTATAATTTTCCTAGTGGGCTTGTTTTTCTCTGTCTCCTTAATAATTGTGGGATGCATCTCCCTTGCATCCTCATTTTTGCATTGGCATCTTCTGTTTGCTTGCCCCGATGCATCCTCATTTTTGCATTGGTATCTTCTGTTTACTTTCCCCTCCACAGCTGACAATTCTAAATCTATGTTCTGGATTTTCCATGTTAATCTTTTTAATAATTTCTTTAAGCAAGCTTTTTTTTTTCTTTTTTCTGTATGAACTTTTTCTGCTGATTATTAATTTGGAATATTATTTGCTTTTAGTTTGATCTACAAAATGCCGCAGACATATGTTTGTAATAATTTCTCTTCAACTATTGTGCAGTGTAATGATCAATGAACAGAAGATTGTAATTTTTGATAGTGGCCCTGGAATGGATGGTAGTGATGAGAACTCTATATCAAAGTGGTATGTTGTTGCAGTAATTTTTGACTTGATTCATTTTTGATTGTGAACATTCATCTTTTGTAATATCTATAGTGTTAGCATTTTACTGTAAATCCATAGTTAAAGTTAGGTGTGCAAAAGTTACTTGGTGTAGTTTATCTATTCTAGAATAAAAGAGTTACTCATATTCTAACTGAATCAAAAATTTGTCTGATATTCCTTTCCCTGTAGGACCAGGAATCTGGGTCTGACTTGATTTCTGTTTCTGATGCAAAGGTTGTTGAGCCTGAAAGATCTGACATGGTCAACTTGCAATTGGATTCTGATTTTAATGTCAACTTGAATGAGGAGCGATAATCCTTATACTTAAACTTGAGAGAAGCAATCTAGGGGTTTAATACTTGGTGTTAATGTTTTTTTTCCCGTAAAATAACCTCACTTTTCTCTCTCCTGCTTTCCTTTTTTTTTTTTTGTTAATTTGAGAATTAAACTGCACTTTCGGGGAGGTTCACATACTGATGAAACAATTTATGGCCGTAGAGTAAGATTTTTGTCATCATCCAGGACTAACGTTTTTGTTACTATGCCTGCAGCATTCCTAATGTCTCTTATCTTTGATTGCGATGGATTCCTATGATCGCAGTTATTTTTTGATGCCTACAAACTCTGTTCTATTAGAAGAATAATAAAATATGGCCTCAAGTTTATACCTGATGCATGCAGTCCTTGTGCATTTTCGTTCTTACTACTTAGTTTGAATGCCTGATTATGTCTATATTCAGGTTAATATATGGAAATATCTTGTTTTTGATTTTCTTTTGATTTGTTTCTCGATGTTGGCTACTTGCAGTTTGACCTTGTGTATATTTGTGCTGTGTCTTAACTGTTAATGGTTTGCAGTTCCCAAGATTCAGAGAAAATCTGTAAAAGAACTAAATATGGTCTCAACATAATAATTTTTGGCTTTTCTAAGAGACATCTTTTAAACATCATTTAATTCCTAGTGTTGGTTAGACTGCATAATAATGTTTATTGGTTAGTCAAGTTAGTTACTGTCATCTTTTGATAACTAACGAAATGTTGTACTCTTTATTTTATTTTATTTTATTACTTTGGTTTTTTAAATATTTTGGAGTTCAGCACCATTTTCTTATTAATTTTTGACCCTAATGTAGGGGAAGGATGGGTTCATCCAATCACAGGCCGTCTAGGCAAATGGCTATTGGTGGGAAAGCCCCATATTTGATGGTAACCGTTGAATTCTCAAGAGTCGTGACATATTTTTAGTTTATCTATTGAGATGTTTCATATTTTCTAAAGCAATTCTGTTGCAGTATCCCCCTACACCATGCCTGTTGTTCTTGACTTTTTCTACAATTTGGTTTCATAAATAGAGAGATATATAAACTTTAATTTCATGTTAGTATATTCTTGTAAAGGGTACTTAGAGAGGTAAAATTTATACTCTTGCCTTTTATTAGACAAATCATGATATGTGGCTGTTATATTTTTTTGAACTCAATGGTAATTTCATTTTGACCCAGCTGTTAGACGATATAGCAAACATATTTTGGGGACAGGCAATCTATGTTGTTATTGTGTTACCAACATCATGCCCTTCCTTTTATTTATTTTTAGAGACGAAATCAAGGAACTGTTTTGTGCACTATTAGGATCAATCTCTAGGGGCTCGTTTCATTAGAGACAATTAAAGTAATTATTTTTACTTTGTCTGTGGTTCATCAAGTGGTCTTTCTGTAATTTTATTTGTTTTTTTTCTTCTGGATTTTGCATATCTTTATATAATTTAACAAAGCTTTGGATTATTGAGGATAAACCTTAAAAGTTCTAGAATGAAAAATATATCTTGTGAGAATGCTTGATCCTACATCTTTGTCTATGTGCAGCCTTTTTTTGGGATGTTTGGTTATGGTGGGCCAATTGCTTCAATGCATTTGGGAAGGTATAGGATTTGCTAGTTATTTCAAATCATGCACATTTCGAGTGTTATCTCCCAGATTCATTTTCTTGGTACATCCATATGGTGACTAAATTCACAGGCACGCTGTGGTTTCTTCAAAGACCAAAGAGTCAAAGAAAGTGTATACTCTTCATCTTTCAAGAGACGCTTTGTTAAACAAATCGACTCGTAAATGCGTTTGGAGGGTAAAATGTTATTCTAAGAGCGTAAATGATTATTCTATCACTTATTTGTTTTTTTTTTCTGCATCTTAATTGCATGATTGTATACAGACCGATGGAGGTATCAGGGATCCCTTGGAAGAGGAAATCCAAATATCACCTCATGGAAGCTTTACTCAGGTATCCTTATAGAAATGATTCTCCTATATTTAGTTTGTACCTTGACTTTCGATTAAAGTAGTATGAACATGTTCACAGATAAATACACTGCAGGTAGTATATAAGCCACTTAGGTTATGGGTCTTTGGAATTAGAATTTGTTTCTGAAGTGTCTTTTATTTTCTAGTGTGCTTTTGACTGGTCATTTCAAGAGTACATAAAGTTAAAAATCATGGAGAAAGTATCTATGCACATGGTAGGTAACTTTATAAAATTTTAATCTGTCATCAACATTTACTTTTAGAGATTGATGCCTGGTCACTCTTCTGGGTTTCTTTTTTCTACTTCCAATTTTTATGGTAAAATTGGAATTTTATTAAGGGGTCGATAAAATTAGTTAATTATTCTGCAAAATTAATGAAAACCACAACCAGCCAAAATTCACCTCTTAAAAACTGCATACCAACCTATCGAAGTCTCTGGTATATGTGATTTTATTAAATTTCGGAAGTTGAAACACATTTTTGAGTAATATTTGGAACCTCAAATCCTCCATGGTCATTTTTGTCTTTGAATATATTGCTATGCAGCCTGTTTTTGTAACATGACTTTTATGTGGGGGTTCTTTTTTTTTTTAAAAAAAACATTTACCGTTCAGCTGATTTTTTGAAGGAGATTGTAGAGAATATGGTGTTGTTATCAGAAGGACCAAACTAGAGTAAACTGAATACAACTCTGATGTTATTTTTTTTTGGATGATAAAGGGTTTACCGGGCGGCAGATTTTTATCTTTCTTGGTTCTGAAAGTTAAATCTGATAAGGCAATTGCGGTTATCTCATGCGATCTAAAACATGGGTTAATCAAGTGAAGATATGCATATGGAGTGCTATTTGGTTAATTAACACTGTTGTGGCAGTTTGGATATTTCAAGGAGCAGTTACGTTGGTTGCTTGATTTGTGTGGCTTCAAAATTTGCGCAGTAAGAACTAATGATCTGTCATGTGCATGGCAGATGCTTGGCGTTTTCATTGTCCATTAAAGTCTGGTAGGATGGAATCAAAAGGAAAAATATAATATGATGCTTGGGATTATGTGTATACAATGGAGAACAAGCCAAGGAAAAACTGTTTGTGATGGTTTATTTATAAAAGTTGACAGATTATAGGATGATCTGTGAAGATTTTGTGGTAATTGGACCAAAACTGAATACTTTGTTGCTAGTTTAGTTCATTTAATTTTGGAGCTGAGGGAAATTAAAATTAGACTACAAGATATGCAAAACAATTTGTGTTGACGAAGCCTTAAATAGGTGGAAACAGAGTTGGTGGACTAGAGAAGTTTTTATGGATTTTTATGCAGTCATCTGAAATCATTTTAGAATGAAGAGAAAAATTTATAACTTAAGCATATGATTTATCTAGTTGGATAATTAATGTAATAGTGAAGCTTTTATGAGCATATGTTGATTGTAAGCTCCTATCTGACAGGAGTCTGTTAAGGTGGACACGTGAAAAAGCAAAAAAAGTTTGCATAATAACCGAAGAAAGTTTAGAAGTTGCAGAAACAGAGATTTAGACAATGGAAACCCATCTGATAAGGTTTGGACATGTTAGGCATGAGTGTAGATGATTATGTTGAAGCAAGATTTTTTGGAGCTATGGTCAGAGTGTCTGATAATAGAGTGTGGTGGTTGAATGAGATTTTTTTTCCTTTTTTCCCTTGATGAAAAGAGCAAGAAAATAAAAAAAGGTGAAATTCAAAAATAACAAATCACTAAATATTATCCGTTAAAAACATAAGCTAAGTGAGAAGTGATATGGTGCATCTGAAGAAGGTAAAAGAGATTGAATAATTTAAATATAGAGAGAAAGAACATTTCAGATGTAAATTATGTGAACCTATAAAAGATTGGAGAAGAGGACTTAATTGAACCAAAAATTTCTGGATTGGGCGAAATTTGACCAAAACAAAGTCCCAATTTGTAAAATACATAGGGCTAAGATTACTCTTTCAAGCAGAAATATAAAATGCCTGCAACTTACAAATAATTGAACAAAGACATATCAAACTAGAAAAAGTTCAAACAGAAAATGCTATTGAGTGCAAAAATCAGAAAATCTGAATGATTGTATGACATTCATCATACACTCAACTCATACATCGTATACTTGTACAGCCGCATTCAACTTGCACGACAATTAGATTGTGGAAAGATGAAAGGCTTACTTTCAAATAACGGTACCTGACGTCATACTGGTTTATCACCAGAATGGTCTGGTATCGTGCACCAACACATGGCATGAGACCGCATCCTGTATTGTCACACAGTATGGGACTGCATCCTGTATCGATACATTGTGTACCGGTGCCGGGAACCTGCTGGAATGATGGACCTCATGTCGTCCCATTCTGTTGGTATTTGAAATCTTGCTTAAAACTAAAAAAAAGTAGCTGTTATTTATAGGCTTTATCAGAATTATCTGAGATTGGCTTTTCCAATCCCTCCCAAGTCACCTGGTATGGGCTATGTTTGCTATCAATGTTCAATTTGGTGAGTCCTTTTATATAAAATTAGCATAATGGAGATAACATAACACTTGATGTGATTTTGCTGTAGTTGTGATCAGAAGATGCTTGCTATGAGTCCTCATCTTTTGCATGCTCGTGTTTTATTTGTCCCCTCTTTTGGCAAAAAAATCATTGTAGGGAGGTTGCAATGGGAAGAAGTGTAGGTTGTAGAAAATAGAAGAGACTAAACAGATACTGAAATAGGAGTATGAGATGTGGAAAAGGAAAGTATTGCTAAGATATTTCTGGGATATGAGGTTAATATGTGTAATTTCTATTCATGAAGTGACATGATACAGTTGAACAGGTTCTGATATATTGGTTGGGTGCATTCAAAGATGTGTGTGGGGCCTATATGTTCTTAGGTTAACATAATTATATGACAATTATGGTCAATAATGTTATGGAAATTAAATTGTAGATGGTATAGGTGAACTAGTTGCGCAAGAGTGGGATGAGGGTGCTTTGGAAAGATATGTTAAAGGAATCATATCGTGAAATGGTTAAGAAAGCGAAATTAAATGATCAAAAATAGGAGATGAAGACTTCAGGTTGTCTAGATGATAGTTATGGGAAGATTGTAGGCATGGTCTGGCGTACCGTTTGGTACGAGTCGTACCGTTTGGTACGAGTCGTACCGTTTGGTACGAGGCATACCGTCCCGTTCCGACAAAAAACTGATATGAAACTAACCTTCAAGTTGGTACAAGCCCTGCACCGTCTGTACCAAGGCGTACCAAGGTGCGCACTGGTCCGTACTGAGATGGAGATTCAGAAAAATGGTTGGAAAGTTATTTTGGTACAAAGGTGTACTGTACCATACTGATAAGGTACTGATATGTTTCCCAGTATCGAGATTGCGGACCTTGATTGTAGAAGCAAGCATTGACAAATATTGTGCTGTATAAAAAGAATTTGAATGCAATTATTAATTCATGAAGATGACACCATATAAATAGGAGGGGGATGGGTTGTTGTCTTTATGGTTGTTCATGATATTCTTTCAATTTATGATACATTTTTATATTTGTTATTTATTTGTGACGTATGATGTAGTAGATGCAAGAGTGCAAGAATATTTGTTATAGGGATAGAGACAATATTTGTAATTACAATAGAGATGAGCTCACATATTATGCGTCTATTGGGCAGATTATTTATTTCTTATGTGCTATCTTATATTTTTTTAGATTAAATATAAAATATCTATGGCATAGAAGGTTTATGATGCTGTATGAGTTAGAATGTCAAATGGTAAGTTTTTCGATTGAACCTTGTAAAGTTCCACTTGAATATTAGGGCATTCAATTTAATTAACTGCATAGAACATATAATGTTGTTGATCTGAAAACTGTGACCAATATTTTTTTCAAAAAATTAGGGTTAATTATGCTTTTGGTTCTCCAAGTTTAGGTCAGAATTTTAATAAGTCCCTTAACTTCAAAAAGCTGAAATTTAGTCCCTATTTTTTCTTAACCGTTTTAATCTGGCAACTTTCTCTCACAAGAAGTTCTTGCGGCATTAATTGGTGATTGCGTGGTAGAAACCGCTTAGTTAGGTTATTATAGGCTGATTATTTGATGATGTTGCATATGGGTGATGATATGGTACAACAGATGAAATTTTTTATTTTTATGATGCGGCATATGGGTGATGATGTGGCACATCCTACGGAATTTTCTGCCCAAAATTGTCCAATCACCGAGTGCCACGTCATCGCCCATGTGCAACATTATCAGCTATATGCCGCATCATCACCTGTATGCTGCATCACCACTCACGTACCATAACTTATGCTTTTGGTCCTCTAAGTTTTACAAATGTTTTTACATGGTCTTTATAGTTTAAAAATTTCTAATTAGGTCCTTTGATTTTCAAGTGTGATTTATGCAAAAGTAACATGAAGAGGACAGTTAAAACTTAAAACTAATTTGAAGAAGTAATATATATATATATATATAATTTTAAAAAAGGAAAATTGCATTTATAATATATTATTACATTGCTGATTGTACTCCATCTTCAATCATACCTTTAACCCCATCCTCCGTTTCCTCCTACCTTCCACCAGAACAGACATAAATATACACAAGAGAAAAAATTTACATGATTTTGTATATAATTAAGTGGTGAGTTTTCTATGTTCTGAGCAGTTTAAGACAAAGCTCATTTTTGTTAGATGGCTTTACTTGTTGGCCTCATCCATTTGGTTTGTAGACTTCAATCATGGATTATTTTGACAGGTTGAAATCCAGGATCTAAAGATGAGGTTCTCAGAGACATTTAAACTTCAATGTTTCCTGAAGGATGTCTACTTTCCATACATCCAGGTCTTTCCCTTGAGCCTAGTTTCCAGCTACATGTTATTTCTGAAGGCAAATAAAAAATCACATGACATACAGATATTGTTCGTTTTCCTAAATGTTTCTTGTTTCTCACTGTGATTTATTGTCGTATTTTTTTGGACTTCTACTTCAAAGTTAAAGTCAATTGTCAGACCAGTCAGATGCCAATTGCTCTTTTGATCTTTTAGTTAAATTTTTGTCTTGAATGAGCATTACATGGATAGTTGTCCAAGAAGTGTCAATGTCTAAAATTCTAAAAGCTGTCGGTGGGTGCTGGTTTGCTGTCAATCTTGCATGGACTCCAAGTTCATTATAATCTTGATTCTTGACTTAGACTTTTCTTTTGAACTTCTACTATCTACTAAGGCTTTATGAACGTAATGCAACCTAATTTCTTGAAATAATATTCACAAGAACATTTCTGAAAAATTTGCCTATCTATTTGTTGTTATTTGTATGGATGTGTTATTGCATTGCATCTTTTCTGTGTTTATTGGTCTATTTAGCATGCGTTGTATATGCTCTGCAGGTTTTTATATATTTTCGATCAATTTCTGAAATACATTTGGTATGGATGCCATTAACCACTATAGTTGGCCACTTGGCCATTATGATCTCTTTTAATATTGACATGGAGTGGATGCTCTGTGCTAGGAGGGTGTTGCGTGTATACTTGTCAAGTTGTCATATCATATCTGAGAGGGTATGAGTGGAGAATATGATTATCAAATGGGAGAGAGATTTTGTCACACTAATCATTGAATTTGATCAACCTGCAATATATATACTTGGATATGCATGTTTGGGCCTTCATTCTCTATATTCGCTGGTACTGTGAATTTTGGTTACCTCTAATATCTGGACAGGATTTATAAAGCCTGTTTCCTTGCTCTGCAACAGAATGTCTATGATAATAGGGATGATTATGTGTCAGTAAATCTTTTCTCCCTCTTTTTTGGTCAGAAAATGAAAGAGAGAAAAAAAACAAAAATCATTCTCCGCTGCTTACATCATTTCGGTGATCTCTGGTTTTCTATATCATGGATAGGTGTTGGCATGGTGCACCTGTAGAGTTGTACTAATTATGAGCTTGTGCAACATGATGGATTCCGTGCTGATCACTTGCATTGGCATATGACAGAGAAGATGTGTCATTACTAACATGGATAAGTATGAACGACGTAGAAGTACTCAACTCTTTACCATGGCGGCACCTATTTGACATATAGCAGCCAGAAACTTATACTTAGGGTGGTATACCTGCTTTGGAGCCTTCTTCCTAAGCATTTCCTTTTTCTTCCTCTTTTATTTTATTTTTTTCTCAAGTAGATTTGTTTCCCCTTACCTACTGCTTCCAGCAAGGTAGACATTATATGGTGTATGATACCTTCAATTATTCTGTTGTACTTAATAAGAAAAAGTATAGGGTCCTTCCTCTGTGTGTTTGTGTGTGTGTGTGTGTGTGTGTGTGTGTGTGTGTGTGTGCCTGTTGCCCCTTTCTTGCTAAGAGCAAGAGTTGAGTGTGGCTGGGTTGAGTTTCAGCTTTGGGTTTGTGGTGGAAGCCCAAACCCAATGAAGCTGATATTCAGCGTATACTTTCTGATTGCACATCTCTGTGTTTGTAAATTTTGTATATCGCCCATTGCAGTGGTCTTAGTTTGAAGCTTGTTGGAATTGGAATACCAGCTTCTAGACTTTCACTCTGATCATATCTCTCGACATTTGCTTTTTCTCGTCATTTTTCATTCTTCTTTAAATTGTGTTTTTCATCTTCTTAATCTGCAGAATGCTTATTTTTCCTGAAATAGATGCAACTTATTATCTCTTTATTTGCAACTTCTATACTCAAATTAAGTTGTGCAGAACAGTGTCAACAACATGTGATTGACACTGACTCTCATCAAGCTTCTGACTTTTCAGTTAAAAAAACATGGACTAATATGCACTTTTAGTACGGACAACATTCATTCTACTTTTGGTTCGTTCCGAAATCTATTTTAAAAGATTTTGCCAATAGTTTTAAGAATTACCATATGTCATCTTTGTATTTGGAAGCACGGGTCAACAGAACCAAGCACGGATCCAGGCATCTAGCCTTCTTTCTATTCAAGCTAGGCATGGTTTTAATTTTTCTAGCAGGTGGAACTTGCTAGGGTTCATTTTTGTAGTAGATGTAACTTAGAAATGAGAAATGTATCGTGCTCTTGTTAATATAAAATGATATAAATCTTAGATAGCTGAAGGATGAATAGGCTAACTGTGTATATTTTTTAGATTCATCCAGATCCCACCCAAAACATATATTGCTTCTCAATCTCATGCTCGAATTAGATCATCTCTTATATACCATGTTAGTAAATTGCTTATTTAATGACTTGTTATTTATGCTGTGAGAAATTGTATTTTCTGTTTTTTCATTAGATTAATTCGAATGATGTTTTCTATTTTCGTTTTATTGTTAATGAGCTATATTTTATGATTTGATTACCCATCATGTAAACTGCATATATTTATTTTGGCACAGTGTGATGAAGAGCATGCCTCAAAAAAAACAAGCATGCCTGTTGAGTTCCAGGTTTGGTGGTCTATTCTTAGTATCAAATGTTCTTTATATTTAATACCAGTTTTTGTTCTTTTATAAATAATGTTGGTGCCTTTTAATCTCGTTCTTCTGTTGGTGGTCCCATAGTCATTCATTTCAAAATTCAAATTGTTGATGCAACTCCATTTCAAAATACAAATTGTTGATGCGACTCCATTTATTAATGTGATGCTTGCATTGTTTATTAAAACTTTTAGAGAATTTCTCCAAAATTTTTTGACTAATCCTGATGGAAGGGTTCTTAAGATCAACACATTGAAGTATAAAAATCAATTATTGGAGTGAATGATGTATTCTTATTTGGACATAAAGCTAGATGAATATGCTTATAGATTTGCATGCAATAAGCTAGACACTGCACTGGGATGTGCTTACAGTTTATACGTGCTCATTAGCTACCATGCTATCTCTTGCCAACGTAGTTGAATTGAGAAATGCCGCGGAACTCAGTTGGAGAGGTTTCCATGCTAAGTCATAGGAGAGATGAGGCAATGGACAGGCATAGGAGAGATTATGGTGTGGATAGGAGAAGAGGGCTTCTTAAGTTCGGACAGTCTACAGGAGGAAATACCATATACTATTAATTTACATGAAAACATATAGATATTGAAATATAGCCATTCAAGTGTTTTGTGAATAGGCCTCATCAACCAGTTGTTTGGCACTGGCTTTTTCATTTATGTATGTTATAAACCTTATAACATGACAGTCAATTATGTTGTTTTCAAATTGATGGAATTTGGATGCTTTGCCCCCCTTACTTTTGAGAGAAATAACTAATAAGACTGGTTAATTTGTTAAATTTCACTGTATGAAAATCTCTTGTACTAATGAAAATAATCATTCACATTTATCTTTCTTTTTAAGATTCACATTGACGACGTATATAACGTTACATTGAATAAATTAGTCCGGAATGGGAAACAGATAATTGTTTCTTAATATCTCAAATTTTGGAATATATGGTCGGTGACACCAGGACTCACGCTTGCAGTTTGAAAATTCTGTGCTAGACATGTACTGGTGATTTAGGCATGTGTTGGATGCGCATATAGTTATCAAACTCTTTTGTTGTATCTATATTTTGGACAGTGTAGTGTTGAATCTTGTAACACATTGTCTAACATTCCATAATTGGCATCATGAGCATGCTTTTGTAATAATGTTCAGAGTTTGGTTTAGGGTGTAAGTGTTGCAAGAACATAAAATGCATACGGAATAAGACAATAATTTTTGGAATGTCATGCATATTACATCTCTGAGACATTTTTGCAATATAAATGAATCATGTGATTTGATGGCAATTTGTCAGTAACACTCTTAAGCAAGGTTCGCTTTACCAGTTTCGATCGGCGTACCGATGGCGGCCCGGACCGGTACGTACCGGTTCCATACCAGTATGATAGTTGTACCCGCCAGTTTTTCAATGAAAAACTTCCATTTCTGTATACCACACTGATTCGATACCGATTCCTGCCTGGACTGGTTTGTACCGGTTGGTACGGGCCGGTACGGCATACCCTGCTCGTACGCATGGTATGCTGAACCGGCCCGTACCGGCCGTTTCAGCCTAGAACCGGTACGGTACGAAAGTGAAAAATAGTTCCGGCCCTTGTGGGGTCGGAACTGAGCGCTATGGAGGTGTACCGGTGCGAACCTGTAAGGTACCGCTGTGGGCAACGCGCCCACGCGCGCTATCTTATGGAGAACGGTTTGGCACCGGTACGAACCGGTCTTAACCGGTCATGAACAGGTCCGGTCTTAACAGGTCTTGAACTTATTACTTTCATTGCTAATGTTTTTGCTGTCATTCTTGATGCCAGTCCTATTAATTGTGATTAAAAATATTGAACAAACAGTTTAATATATTTGAAATTATACTTGTGACCACTTTTTAAGGTCTATGGAAGCATCATCAATTTACTACTGTATACATCAAGCAAGTTGCAATTCTTCAGAATTTCAGATGTTTGAAATTGTTTGACATCATGAATCAATCCTCATTAAGATACTAGGGCTTAATAGTGTTGAAGAACTATTCAAAATTTCAAATAATAAAAACTATGAAAAACCTTAAAAATATTTTTAGTATTTTCTATTCTACTGTATTGAAAAATCAGAATATGTAGTTTAATTAAAGTAATTTTTCATTGTTTATCTGTGTATCTCCTTTTCTCTTTGTTAGTATCTGACTCTGGTGTCCATGCCCATGCAACACTTTCTAAAGCATTTGGTAGGAAATTATATTTTGCTTTGTCTAGGTGAATGACATTGATTTAGCTGAAGTTCAAGGAGGGGAGGTTGCAGTCACTAATCTGCATTCATGTCATGGTCCTGATTTTGATTTACGATTGCATTTTGTGCTTAATCCAGAAAACATAACATCCAAGAGCCCGGGTATGTTTATTGTCTTGTTATACTGCAGTTACCACTGTAACTTGATGATCTGTTTAAGGTGTCATCTGTGACATTTTTATGTTCTGATTTTTTGTAGGGTCGGTTGTTTGTCGAGAAGCCAATGCGCGGTTGAAATGTGTTTACTTTCCAATTGTTGAGGTATGTCATACATTTAATAACAGTTGAGATCATTTTTTATGATTTTACATAATTTGTGGAGCTTCCACAGGGAAAAGAAAGCATTGAAAGAATTCTTGAAAAGCTTGAGGAGGATGGATATGGGATAAAAGAAAACTTTGAAAACTTTTGTCGTGTGTCTATACGTAGACTTGGTCGTCTTCTTCCTGATGCTAGATGGGTGAGATGCTGCTCTTTTTTTTGTATTAATTTTTCACATCAAAAGTTTTATGAATATGAAATCTCCTATGAAGCAGATACTGAATAAAAATTCCCAGAATCTGCCTAACTTTTAGAATTTCTTTGAAGTATATTTTCTGTATGAAATCCCGTCACATTCTTATATATTACCCTTTTCTTAATTAGTAAGCATTTTTTTTTCATTATTTCAAAGATTAGGATATTTAGTTGGAGCTTTCCTGAACTTAGTTGGAGCTTATATATTACTATTTTCTGTATTTGTTGTTGTGGCCAAATGTTTTGAAGTTTGTCTTGATAATTTCAACTTAAGTTAAAAACCAGAAACCTTTCAGCTGATAATATTACACAGTTTATTATAACTGAATTCCTGAACTTTGTTCTAATTGCTAGACACATACATTGATTTCTATTTCTCTTTTCTACTTAGCAACAATGACATTCTTCTTGTCTTTCATCAAGGTGGAATTACTGAGTATTAGTAAAACAGGCACTACTATATTACCCCTAGGAGTCTTTTTTGGAAGAGGAAAGAGGTTGAAAGAGACTGTAGTCTTTCTAAGTCTGATCCTTGAGGACTTTCAGTCATGAATGGCTGTTTTATTGTAAATGATAAAATTACGAGGAGCGAGGGCACCAGACATGCTTGTTACCCACTTTCTTTTCTTTCTTTTTTTAAATGCTAAGATGTTTGGTAGGGGGTGACTTACGTTGGCTTCCTAAATGTTTATTACTTACATGAATGGCAGTTTTTTTGTAAATGTTAAATTATTTGTTGACCTATGATTATCAGTTGTTTACTTGTGTGCCCTATGGCCTAAGAACTGCATCTGCCTATTCTGCAGCAACCGCTTCCTTTCATGGAAGCTAAACAAAGAAGGGGAGATAAAGCACACTTGTTGAAGAGATGCTGCAGGAGGGTCAAATGCTTTGTTGGTAATGTGATTTTATTGACTGATAAGTCATCAGATTGATGCCTTCTGGTGGTAGATTCTTCATGCGTGCTTGTTGATATCAATGTTCGCCTAATTAGTTCCTTTTTTTGTCTTATGTTTGCAGAGACTGATGCCGGTTTTTCTCCAACACCTTCTAAGGTATTCATCTACATGTTAATGATAAGTGGTTTCCTTTATAAATTCTTTATGATTTGTTTTATTGCTAGTTTAAAATTTTGGTTATTATTGCATTTATCCTAGACTATCAAATTTTTGTTTAATTTCCTTAAATGTAATTGTAATCTTTATTGTAGTTAGCAATTTACATTAAATTTGTCTTTCTTCTTATCATATTCATGAATATTCTCTGCAAAATGGTGCTGCGTCCTTGTGAGGTTAGTTGTAGCTGGCAATTTACAGTAAATCATCTTCTTTCCTTTTTTCATGGATATTAATTAGAAAATCATGGAGTTCCATTTCATAGAGTTTACATGATTTTTTTTATATTTTGTTCTTTATTTTGTTGATTTATTGAATTTACTTGTGTCTGTTAAGAAATATTTCAATTTTCAATCGTCACAAGTTATTTGTTGTTGAAAATAGTAGCTACTACCATTTGTGTTTGATGTGAAAGTTGTCTTCAATTTCTAACCATATTTTTAGAGGCCCTTT
This sequence comes from Phoenix roebelenii, assembly GCA_025769935.1. NCBI lineage: Eukaryota > Viridiplantae > Streptophyta > Magnoliopsida > Arecales > Arecaceae > Phoenix > Phoenix roebelenii. The sequence continues at coordinate 12,131,277 of JAOXJJ010001100.1, forward strand.
TGACCTGTGAATGTTGTATGAGTAGTAGTGGTTTCATGTGTTGTCCCATAGGTTTTTGAATTATTGCATCATTATCGAATATTTTAGGGTTTGCTTGGTTCTCACTATTAAAAATTTCGAGTTGGTAGCAAGGTACGCCGAACCGGTACCGGGATCTGTACTTGTCGACGATCGGTACGGTTCGGTACCGTACCATGGCCGGTACCGGGACCCAATTTTTTTGAAGTTTTTAAGAATGTTTAATTAGTAATCTCTCATTTTGAACTTTTTCAATGATTTTATGTCTAATTTGATGTTTTATTGGTATTTTTTTCATATTTTTCGATGTTTCTGTGATCCCGGTTTAACCTAAATGATGCATCTTATTATTTAAAATATATATCGATATATAAAATCGGGTCGAGTGGCGATGGCTCTCGTAAATATTCGGATTATCACCATAGTTAGGAGGCATATCAACCCACCTCTCTAACCTAGCGGCGTTGTAGTCTTGCACGCTCATCCCATAAGGAACGCGCGTCGTGATATATGCAACTCGTATTTCTCGCTGAAGCTTGGCTCTGAGAGGTATTCTCTGGCTGATAATACGGCTGTGGAGAGGTATCATCTGAGATACTCTGGAATGCGTAGGGTAGTAGCCACCGGAAGATGCATCAGATGCACTATATCCATATCAATATGGGTCATTGGCTATCTGTGGCTGCGGATAATAGGAACTAGTATACGACTCGGAAACTGATACATCCATGGATCCTACTACACATGCGAGGTTATCTGTAGTTGCATCGTGTCCTTCTGAATGGCCTCGAGAAGCTCATCTTCAATATGCAATCGTATCCTTGCAGACTTTATTAGATCGTGCACCATGGTACCTATTTTGTGCAACATGTGTAAACTAGGACTTATCAGTGAGTTGAAGACCACCCTGCATCTGTGTCTCATAAACGGTGGTCTTCTGTCCTCCACTCCCTTTCTAGCCTGCAGATTTATGGCCACTAAAACTGTTGTTTCTAGTTTTTGAATCTGAGTAATCTGATTCTTCCTCAACACTCTCTATTAGGAGTTTAGGACTGTAGATGCTTCTTGTTTTTTTTTTGTGTTGGGAGAATGCATGTCGCCCTCCTGACCGAGTCAACTAGGTAGCATAGTGGCCTCATCTAAGCATCTTTCGATCATATCTCTGAGAGGATGTCTTGGACAAGAAGTCATGTGGTGACCGGCTCCCTTATGGTTATGGCTAATCAGTTGGAAGGATTCATGGAATATTACGCTTAGACCATTGCACTGCATCGATCCTAGCCTCGTTGGCTACGAAACTGGCCGGTCGTGGAGGCGATTCTTGCTTATCAGGCTCCAGTTCTTGCTACTGGCCGGTCGTGGAGGCGATCCTTTTTGTCGAATGCACTTCTGCATCAACCTTAGATTGTAGTGAACATACACAAGGTTGTTGAGGCGCTTCTATGTTAAACAGTTCCTTTGCTTGCTGTTGATGATGGCGAAGGTGGACCACTTACGCTCATAGCCACTCGAGGAGACTGTCTGGGAGAGAATCCAGATAGCTAGCCATCTCATCCTACTACAACTGATCATCCAGGCTCGCCTGCATAGCGGCCTTAATCTGTGCCTAGTCATTTGGAGCAGACGTCTCTTTTAACTTTCTGGAGTGATAGAAAGGTGGCTTTGCTGCTCGACTGTTCACCTCCTTTTTGGCAACCTTTTCTTCGATGCTCTGAAATCAGCGAAGTGCTTTTTCATAAGCTGCCGAACCTTCTGTAGGCATTTTCGGCATATAGATACGTCCGGATAACCACCAGCTAAGTGCTGCTTCAACCTGATTATCCCTCCTTTAAACTTTGTGTTGCACCGGTTGCAATTCTAATGGTGCCGACTCGAAAGCATTTACCTATGAACCTAGCCAATATCACGCTCTGGCTCTTTTTTCCTTGATGTCTCCGTTGCTGCAAGTTTATCAAGTACGTCAGTTTATCAATTATTTAAAAATAGATTTTTTTTTTATAATGATGATGTTTTTTACTTCAAAAAATACATCTAATTTATCAAAAACGAAATACTAATTTATTTATTTATTTATATATTTTAAATAACTTTTAAAATTTAAAATATATTTAAATATGATAAATTCAGAAAAAATATGATTACTATCTAAGAAATTACTTCTGAATTATGTAATATGTACTAATTTTTTATAATTTTTGGTTCTATTTATATATTTTTAATTATTTTATGAATTTAAAAATAAATATTTAAATATTAATTTTTTAAAAAAAATTAATTTCAGCTCAGAAAAATATATGTAGAACCTAATAATGGATGCTACAGATATTTTTTCTAGGCTCTTGGGCATGCTTTAAATGCTAGTTATTTCTCAATTTTTTTAAATTTAGGCTTGGCCATTGTGCGCATGATCGTATCGATACTTGAATGAATGGATACCAAATTTTATATTTTTTATATAAATTTTTTTTCTGATTTTATATTTTTTTTAATTTATTTATTTTATTATTTTTATTTTTAATTTTTAAAAATTATATATAATTTGAAAATCAAAATTTTTTTTGTCATCTTGTAGATCGTCCATAGATCTACAATATATAATAAAATCAAGCCAAAATCGAAAATTTTGTTATGATCTTTCCTTATTTTGCAATTTTTAAGCTATTTTTTCAAGCCTCCAAAAATAAGAGAATGAGAATGGGGGAGGAAGTATTTTTTATTTAGGCTTGGATCTTCTTTTTGAGCTGCTGAATCGATGAGTTTTTTGAGTGGTTGGGATTGGGAAGCGGCGGAAATCAGTCCTATCCAACTTTAATCCGATTCTTTAAAGCATCACACAATTGCACATTGAGGGATCCAGTTCGGAACTGAGTTGACTCGGTGCAAACTGGTCGGTTCCCATAGAGTTTGAACTGAATTGGCCAGTTCGGATCCTTTTCAGCCTGTTTCAGTCGGTTTGGGACCGGTTCAGGCTAGTTTGGTACGAGTTTCGGCTGGTGTGGGGCTGGAACCAAAAATAATAAACGAAGCGATCTGGTTTCGCACCGGGTCAGCTCGGCAGTGCCTGAATTAGGCAGTTCAGCTCTGTTCGGTAGACATTGGTTGGTAGAATTGCATCCGCTTAGAGTTGCAAGTTGCAACAAATGGAGTTTACATGTGATTATCATGTGCACTTTGTGTCTGTGTTTGTGATCTTGCCATTGAACCAGTCAAGGTAAAATCATAGTGATCTCCAGCATAGGTTGTGTTTGTTGTCACATTTTTTTTGTTGTTTTTAAAAATAGAAATTTGAAATTTTCTTGATACCTATTCCCTCAATTTTTCAAAAAAAAAAAGATAACATGTTTTGTGTGGTAAGGTATCTTTTAGCTTTGGAAGAAGAGAAAAGTACAAAATTACTAGAAAATTAGCCCCTCCTTCAACCTCCAGAAAGCCTTTGCAAGTTCCGTGGCCCTATTTTGCCAGTTTGTTTGTCCTCTTTTTTAGCAGCAATCCCCATTTCGCAGCGGCAATGGAGGTCCCCCACTCCACCTCCATCAGCCCTTCGCTGCACCATAGCTAGCTTGGTGCTACACCCGTCGGTTATCTCAGTGTCATGCCCAAAGGGCATCACCCTCTCTGTTCTCTTGCTTGTGGCAGCAATGCTAGTAGTGAAGGTGGGAGGAGCTTAGGACTGGCCCTCTTGGTGTGATTGAGCTGTACATTGCTTACAATGAGGCAGTGGTGGTGGCATTAGTGGAGGATGGCGGAGGTATTGATGGGGGTTGTCTGTCTGGCAGTGAAGTGAAGGTTGAGGGAGATGGGGAAAGCTTTGGGAGTATACCCGCCCTTCTTAAAAACGGTGTCTTCTTTCATAAATTCCGACAATGGTTTTTGAAGTGGAAAAACAGATGTGGTGGTACGAAACAAAATTTCTACCTCAACTTTTGTTTTCTTTTTTTTAGGGAAAAAAGAAAGATAAAAGGGAAAATGACACCTAACATGGCCTTAGTTTAGTTTTCCTGATTATTATTCTTACTAAGTAATACCTTATATGATTATTTTGCATTTTTTGGTACAAAATCTTTCAGTAATTTGTCTTTTGTTTAAGTCCATTAGAGTTATTAAAAGTCATATTGCTATTTCAAATCCGTAATATATGATAACTTGTAGGTGGTTTGGGCTAGTTAAAACGTGTCAGGCTAGGCAAGCGAATTTTCTTTCATATGCATAATATTTGTTGATATGTTGTAGGCCTGTACTTGCTTTTCTTTTTTAACCATGTACTTGACCATACCAAACAACCATGTTCTGATCAGGGTGATTCACAGTTTTTTCTGATGAACTTTTTTGGCCTTGTTTTGACGATATGAAGGTCAGATTTAGAAATAAATTTAGATGAAGTCAGAATCGTCCTTTTTACATAGTAACAAAGGCTTGAAATCATGGTTCTCATAAGATGCGAGCCTCTATCTATATTTCCTTTGTACAAGCTTCTCATGAAATTGACAACATGTTCCCAACTTCCTAGCAAAGAAAAAAGGGAAAAAGGCTTTATTGACTGCTGTAACATGTTTTTAATTTGAAAGCATATTTGTATGACCTCTAATAATTTGCATTGTGAAACTTAAGCTCATTCTATTTGTTAGGCACAAGTATGTAATATCAAGCCTTGGCATGCTCTCATGCAGAGATATATCTAGTTGGTAGTCATCCACCATATTCAGCATAAGATGTCCTTGGAATTTTTTTGACATGTTCTGACATTCTCTTGCTTACTCTCTGATCTCTAAATTATGTGAAGTTTTTATCTTCCCAATCCTAGGGTCCACCAGAAGTTTCTGTGTCAGTTGCAATGAGCTCTGCATCATGTGTTTTCTCCTGGAACTGTCAATGCCTAATCTCTTGGAACTTGTTTGTCACCAAGCTTTTTATTTCCATTTTTTTCCAGACTGACTTGGCTCATCACGACCCCTTAACTCTGGCATTGAGGAATTTTGGTTATAAGTCTTCTGGAAAAGAATCAGGTGTTCTGATGTTTGTTGTTCATTTGATCTCTATTATATTTTTCGTGCAGATTTAGTTTAATTTTTGCTTTGTCTTGTGTGAAATTTCTAGAGGCAATTATTGAAATACAAAAAGATGGAAAACCATTGAATTTGTCACAACTGGAGAAGGAGTATCAAGATTGGATAATACAGATGCATGATAGATATGATGAAGAAATGGATGGTGGTGAGGATGAGCCTGTTCTTGTGATTAGTCCTTTCAATAAAAAAAAACTTGGCATAACAGCTGATGGTATGGACTTGCATAGTTTTTATTGTGTTATAAATTCATTTATATTTGGTGTCTTTCTCTTATCATTGATAGATGATTTATATCTTTTCCCCCTAATATTTTGGCCTTTGCTTTCATGCAATTTTGGTGACATAATATGGAACTTCTTCCCAAATTTGTAGTTGTAAGAGTGCATCAAGCTATAAGAAGAAAGGGGTTATCATGGAAATCGGGCCAGAAGGTTAAAATTCTTAAAGGAGCAATTGGATGTACAAAAAACAATCTCTATGCAACATTAGAGTATGTCTTGGTTGAAGGATTTCAAGGAGATGTGGGTGGTAAGTGCTTTGTGTTGCAGGGATATGTGTCATATTTATGTTGATTCTGGATATGATATATTGCAATCAGGAAACTGCCACATGAATAGTCTATGATTTTTAGAGGCTCAACAATTTATGTCTGCTATTTTTACAAAGGACTTGTAGAGGGTTAATGTGTTCAATGGTTTGTTGCTTCTGTGGTTTTAATGTAATCTTTGTTTTCTCATCTTCAATAGGGGAAGCACGCCTGATTTGCAGGTCTGTTTTTCTCTTATTTTTAATGTTGTTTTGGAACTAGGGTTTTTCAAGATATTCTGTGTGATTTTTTAAAAATTTTGTTGTCAATTTCTGAAGGCCGTTGGGATTCTCAGAAGAACAAGGATGCTCTCTTGTTTTCGCTGATGGAAATGCAAGTTTAGACGTACATAATTCTTTATCCTTTCCTATAAGTGTAATAGATTCTGGGAAGGTTGGTGCTTTTTGATGCCACTCTTTATTTTTATTATACATACTGGATTCATCTTTGAATTGTTATGGTCATTTATTCATGATTGCCAGTTTCAAGCCATTGATCTTACTTCATGGAATTGCCAACTAGCAAAGAAGGAGGAGAAGGTTCCTTCTGCAATTGATGTATTGACTGGTAAAGAATGTTGCCTGCTTCAGATTGATGGGGTTAGTTAACAATCCTTTCATTATGTGGACAGACTTTCAAAATTTCTGACCATATTAAGTTTCAAGATCTTGTATGCTTCTGTGGTCTTGTTTCTGTTATAAGTTCATGCATTTATGTTTATTGTTTATCTCAGGAACTACCTATTGAAGCTCCAGTAATTGCTGGTTATGTTCCTCCAGCTGAAATCGTAGCAGTTATTAGACCAGCAAGTTTTATTCATTCTAATTCCCCTAATAGCTTAGATCAGAAATATATTTTGAAGGATGAACTGGAGATGTCTATGGAAGTTAGTCATATGCATGAAAATAAAGGTTCTCAAAATGTCGAATTTGTTTATGCTGAACGTGTGAAACCTTCCTCGCGCAATGGGGTTCATGGATTATATATATATTCTCTGCGGCAAAGATATCCTGAGCTCTTCTGTAAAGCTGGTGTCTATATATTTTTGTTCTCAGTTGTAAGTACTTTCTAGGAGTTTTTATGATACAGGGCTTTTGAATTTTGCTGGTTAAATTTTAAATATATACATGTTTGGCTGTCAGGTTTGTAAGGATTCAAGCTGCAAACGAATAGAAGTAAAGGTGACTGTTAAGCCTGATTTAAGGGTACAAAAGTGGAGACTTATGCAGGATGACCACGGTCCTCTTGCTGTTAATTCATCTCTTGTCATTCGGTAAAGTTTTTCATGTTTCCAGGAGTATCAGATGTGTTACACATATAAGTGCGTTGTGCATTTTAAGCTATAGGATTACCTTATCTCCTTGTGGAAATGTTGAACATATTCTGTTAGACTGGATGGTTACGTGCCATATAGTATGTGATATCCTTTTTTAAGCTTTTAAACTTCAAAGTTTATAGCTAATTTATTTTATAAAATCATGTTGCTATTACCAATTCTGGTCAATTACTTGTTTAATTCATTTTGGAATTTTTGTAGTTCTAGAATAAATATATCGTGATGACCATGGCCCTCTTGCTGATAATTCATCTGTTATCGTTCGTTTGAAGTTTTTCATGTTTCCAAGAGTATCAGATGTGTTAAGCATGTAAGTGCATTGTGGCCTTTTAGCTATAGGATTACCTTGTCTCCTTGTGGAAATGTTGAACATAATCTGTTAGACTGTGTGGTTATGTGTTGTGATAACCCTTTTTCAGCTTTTAATCTTCAAAGTTTATAGCTAATTTATTTTATAAAATCATGTTGTTATGGCAAATTCTGGTCAATTACATGTTTAATTCGTTTTGATATTTTTGTAGTTTTAGAATAGGTATATAAATAATAGTTCTGAAACCTTTCCATCTTAACTACTTGTTAGTGTTATATGAATTTTCGTAGAAAAAGTGATTATATAAACTTTCAATATCTGAACTAACTGTGCCACGTCACCCTTTGCCGTGGCACATTTAAGTATGCTGTACTAGGTACCACCAATATCATCTTTAGTATGCTTGTCCTGGTAATGTCTACTGTTTTACACTTTTACTAGTTTTAGTTTTAGGCAAGTTACATGGGCACAAAATTGTTACTCAGCAATCAAAGACAATTTCAGTTCATCACCGCAGTAATTTTCCAAAAAAAATATTGGTTTTCAAGGCACACCTTTTTCCTTGAAATCTTATCAAATTTGAACCTCATGGCCATGTCCTTGCACAACATTGCGTAGATTTATGCTATTCCGTTTGAATAGTTTGTACCTCTTTCCTCTTATGGAATAAATTAAGCAATTTATTCTTTCAGCCGTTTACCTCTGGTTGCCTGAAAACTCATTTTTAGATTCTTTCAGACATCATGATGTGTCCATAGTATTTTGAGGATGAATGCTGATGCTACCAAAGACTATTTAGTTACCATAATTGTGATGAAATAATGATTTTATAATGATATTATCATTCCCCGAACAGTTTTTGTTTCTGCATATGTGGATTGGGCCCAACCAGTAGGTCGACAATAAGTTCTTGTCTCCCCGATCAGAGAACGATGGCAAAAAATGAGTTGTAAAATCCTCTTCAATCAGTCTCCTCTTTATGCCACTTCACTTGGGCAAACTTTGTGCCACTTTAGAGGTGCATACTTCGTGCATTTTCTTACCCCATGGATCTTCTCTTTGCCTTCTAAATGCTATTGTACTTTTTGTATTTATAAGCCGCTGATGATCCATTCCATGAAAGGATATAATTCTTATTCAAGTGTTTTCTAGTATTGCTAAATTGAATCACAAAAAAAGAGAAAAAAACATGTGGAACAACATTCTGCTGATATAATTGAACTAGATTTTCCATTGAGAATCTAAACCATAGAGTGTCATTTTGTATAGCATTGGACATGCGGTCATTTGAAATTTGAACTGCAATGCTACTCCTCCTTCTCAACTGGAATTCTAAGTGAAATCCAAGCAACCGTGTTTGTAACATTTGCAACCTAAAAAATAGAGAGAACCTAGAACAATATATTCTCACTTCTTCTTTATTTTTGCTGATTAAGCCTTTTTAGCTTTGCAGCTTCACTGTATGCAAATATTTCCCCTATGATACATTTCAGTTTATTTTCTTTTCTCTTTGTTTTTAATAACTCTGTCGCCAGTGCTTTCCTATACTTTCCAGGTCCATTTTTTTTGACTTCTTTTTCTTGTAATATTTAGATCCTTTTCTGATTGTAACTGTAAAAATCAATCCGTGTAACAGATCGGTTCACTTAATTTATACCTGTGTATTAATATCTTTTAACTTAATTGAATAATCCTAAATAATATTCATCTTACAGGGTTGGTTCTTATATTTCATACCTTTCCGTTGCTTGTTTTGATCTATACTCAAATCAAATTCCATTCTCAAGTCTTCCCGAAGCTGTAGTTAAAATATATGCAAATAAGCTCGAACTTGTCCATGTTGACAAAATGAAGATGGCGCTATCATCTAATCAGTTGTTACTGGAAATCACAGTAAGATATATGCTTCTATAGTTTTAGTTAAATTCTACCATGTTCTTAGGGTTAGTGCCACTATAGGTGATACTGCTGTCATTTGTCCAACAAATTATTTAGGATATGCTGATCGAATGCCATAATTTGGATATGATTCGACCTAGTAATGAAGCTATGTTGGAGGTATCTTCTTCCCGAGTTGGAGTGATGTCTGCTCTAGTTGCTTGCAAAGGTTGGTTCGTTTTCTCAAGTATATGCTCTCCATTTACAGAATCGTAGATTTGATCATAAATTTTGGTATTCTTTTGATTAGTTTGTTTAAGATATATGTTTTAATATCTTTTTTTATCCGTTTTGGATCTATGGACGATAATTGCACCAGTCATGCCAGGTCCTCTATCCTCTGTTAAGATGCAAAGTACTCCTGGATTGGATAAAAATTTAGCTCCCGGCAAAGTTATTGACAAGCTTGTGTTGGAGGTATTCTTAAAGTTGACAACATAGGTTGTGAGATTTTTTATTTTCTGTACTTTATAGATGCTGGTTTTATAATTTGATCATAGCATTATCTTGTTTACACATGTGCAGCACATTATTTTGTGATGTTTGCTTAATATCTTGCTTATGCTACCTGGTGCTCATGAGTTCTTTATATAATGATTGTTAGGCGTTGTCTGATATGATGCTAATACAATCTTAAGCACAAGATATTTGTTGTTTGTGAGGTTACCCTCATCCAAGGTACGCTGAACTGATACCGGTTGGCGTACCATTTGTTTATCGGACCGGTTCAGACCGGTGCCGAACTGGTCTGCATAGCACAGCGCGTCGCGCGCGCTGCCCTCAGGGTGTGCGGGTTTGCTGTGGTGAACTCGTGCGAACTGACCGGTTCGCACCAGTTCTTATCCGTACCGAACGGAACCGTCCGGTACATATCTAGTATCGGCCAGTTCCGGCCTGGTACTGCTTGGTTCCAGCCTCATAGGGGTCGGAACCATTTTTTAAGGCCGAACCGGACCAGTCAGAGATCGGATCAGTTCGGTACGGGCTGAACCGGCCGGTATGGGCCGGTTCAGCATACCTTGCTTGGTCCCATCAATGTTGTCTTGAAAGAAATTTACAAGGCGGTGGTAGTTTCAATTTTGTTGTTTGTAGCAGATTTTCTAGAAGCTTGATGTTGAAAAATATGACCAGTAGTTGATTTGTAAGAGTTGTCTAATCGATGTAAGATAGTAATACTCATATGAAGTGTGGGTCAAGGTCCGCCGTACCGGTACCGGTCGTCGTATCGGTGGCCGGATCGGTACGGTACCGGTCCTGTTGGATCTTAAATTAAGTGATGATTGATGTTTTTTCATTGCTTTTTTCATGATTTTTGATGTTTTGAAATTGGAAACATAGATGATGCATGTTATGTTTTTCTCCTGTTCTAAATGATAAAATGATACACATAAAATATCTTTAAATTAAGATACAATCATTTACATACATTTAAAGCACTCTAAGATATCTAAAATTGGAACGAGTGCCGATGGCTCTCGTAGATATCCGAATCATAAGTATAATCAGGAGGAGGCAAATCAACCCAATCAGAAGGAACGCGCGCCAGGTTATAAGAACTGTTGGATCTCTCGCTCACGCTCTGGCTCTGAGAGGTGTCCTCTGATTGTGTAGGGGCCCATCCAAATATGGCGGAAGCAA